>OZ024789.1:11589602-11678968 GCA_964017065.1 Haliclona indistincta | reverse complement strand
ACCGACTCACTCATTGATTCACTCATTCACTCACTCACTCACCCACTCACTCACTCACCCACTCACTCGCTCACTCACCCACTCACCCACTCACTCACCCACTCACTCACTCACTTACTCACTCACTCACTCACTCACTCACTCACTCACTCACTCACTCACTCACTCACTCACTCACTCACTCACTCACTCTTACTCTCGTGCAGCGAAAGCTACCTGCTTGTGAAAACGAAGGGAAGGTGCTCTCTGAGATCCTGTATGATGAACAGAGACGTGCTGTGAAGCAACTCACCGATAATTTAGAGAAAGCATCACTCTCGAGTGCTCAGTACCACAGTCCGAGGCACATGATCGGACGAAAGAAAGGATCAACAGATTCCGGGAGTACACACGTGAGTAAGAGCGATCTCCAATTCTCTCAAAAAGTGAAGGTGCGTGATTCCGTAATGTTCTAATTATGGGAAAATGTGAAATTCCGAAATGACAGGTTACAGTGGAATCGGCTACTGACATTAGCAACGCTCTTGAACGAAAACAACTTTTTGTAGTATTCGAAGTAAGTTGAGAAATTTTCTCAAAAAATTGTCACTTTTCATGCAACTCGGTTTCTGTCCATAGCTGGTCGATGGACCTAATGAAGCTCGTGCTACCGATACTGTTGACGTCTACAATAGACAAGTAACGTGAGTGAATATTTGAATCTAGTTTATTCTAATTCATGCCCACTGACACGCCTCCTTTCACAGGTTCGAGGAGAGCGGTCAGTTCACGACCAACAGCCCTCTTCCTCAGGTGCGCTACTCCTTACGCACACCGGTGCAGTCACTACTGAAAGACGATAAGGTGATCGGCAAGGTACGTGAGATACCATATGTACTCTAATTATCAGATAAGGTATTGAAATTTCAAAACACTAGTCGGAGATAAAGCACTATATAGGTATTTAAATTTTTCAATTTTCTTGTCCAGATGGTCCAAACGGTGCATCCCTCAACAGCAGAACGATCAGATTTACTGGAGGTCACTAAAGGAGGAGATAGTGGGGGAGGTCCGGTGATAGCTAGGTTGAGAGTGAGCACCTTCCTGGAGCAACCAGCAAGCATTCGCCGCTGTGGGTAGGTGTGGTCAACTTTTAAATATCTTATTTATGGTCGTGTGTGCTTGATCCCAGTAGCTTGTGGTAGCAGCACAGCCTGGTCGTGTGTGCTTGATCTCAGTAGCTTATGGTAGCAGCACAGCCTGGTCGTGTGTGCTTGATCCCAGTAGCTTATGGTAGCAGCACAGCCTGGTCATGTGTGCTTGATCCCAGTAGCTTATGGTAGCAGCACAGCCTGGTCGTGTGTGCTTGATCCCAGTAGCTTATGGTAGCAGCACAGCCTGGTCGTGTGTGCTTGATCCCAGTAGCTTATGGTAGCAGCACAGCCTGGTTGTGTGTGCTTGATCCCAGTAGCTTATGGTAGCAGCACAGCCTGGTCGTGTGTGCTTGATCTCAGTAGCTTATGGTAGCAGCACAGCCTGGTCATATCCTCCTCTCTCTCTCTCTCTCTCTCTCTCTCTCTCTCTCTCCCTCCCTCCCTCCCTCCCTCCCTCCCTCCCTCCCTCCCTCCCTCCCTCCCTCCTCCCTCCCCCTCCCTCCCTCCCTCCCTCCCTCCCTCCCTCTCCCTCCCTCTCTCTCTCCTCTCTCTCTCTCTCTCTCTCCAGGTACATGTATAGTTACAGCTCCACTATGTTCAAACAGCGCAAGCAGAGGTTCTTCACTCTCACTCAACTCACTCAGTTCAAGTTCGTTCTCTGTCACTACCAGCCTCGTGAATCCACTCCTCAACACTTCATCACACTTGATGGATGGATGGTTGAATACCACAAGAAAGGTATAGTCAATTCTATACTGTTTTCCTCAGGTTTTTCTTATGGTTTGTGTTCATGGAACAGTTTGAAATGTCAGTGATTTTTGCATTGCTATAGCGAAAAGTATAAAGCATGCTATGGTACACAACAAACCACTGAGTTACTGCTCTATAGCAGACACTAGTCCTGATTGAGTGAATCTTGCTTTATACTGTACACAACAAACCACTGAGTTACTGCTCTATAGCAGACACTAGTCCTGATTGAGTGAATCTTGCTTTATACTGTACACAACAAACCACTGAGTTACTGCTCTATAGCAGACACTAGTCCTGATTGAGTGAATCTTGCTATACTGTATGTTATGTCTAGATTGTCAAGCACCAGATGAGTTGAAGGGCCTGTTCTGGTTTATCCTGATACCGGAGCAGCAAGGTCAGGAGATCACGTTCGGATGTCAGACGACCCAAGAGAGAGAGAACTGGGTGAAGTGGTTAGCCAGAGCTACTGGACAGGCGGTGAAACCACAGGAGCAAGAAGAAGTGGATATGAGTGGAGAGGCGAAGACCACAACAACTGGTACGTGAACTCGTGAAGATTGCAATTGTGTACCATAGGCATAGAAAATTTTGACATCGTTTTATAAAAATTGTCCAAAATTTTACTTGAGTGTAAAATTAATGTGTAGCAAGTGTAATGATAGTGTTAGTACAGAATTTACTTCTCCTTTCTCTTGTAGGATGGTCGAGTGCTGTTCAGAAGCTTGGTCTAGAGGAGGTGGTATCCATGGACTCCTGTTTACTGCCACACAATGTGTTGTTCACTAAACTATTCCATGCTGTCCTGAACTATAGACTACAGCAGCCATTGTTCAGCAGAGTGAGAGAGAGACTACTGCACTCACTCATCCACTCATTCACTCATCTCACTCACTCACTCATCTCACTCACTCAATCACTCACTTATACACCCACCCACTCCCTCACTCCCCCACTCCCTCACTCACTCACTCCCTCTCTCACACACTCCCTCTCTCACCCACCCTGTCTCACCCACCCTCTCTCACCCACCCTCTCTCACTCCCTCCCTCTCTCACCCACCCTCTCTCACTCTCTCACTCTCTCACCCACTCCCTCTCTCACCCACCCACTCCCTCACCCTCTCCCTCCCTTGTCCAGGGGTTCTCTTCTCCTGGTGAGATGTACATAATCGATGAGTACTGTGCTCGGTATTGTGTTCGTCTGATTCATCGTCACATGACCTGTCTGTGGGAGTGGCTACAGTGTGAGCTGCACGGTGAGAGCATATGGCCCTCAATGATGCTGCACAGCTTCGGATACTGCCAGATGCACCTCTTGGGACAAAAGTAAGCTAGTTAAGACCAAGGGTATATAATTAAGAAGTGTGTTGAACCTCTGATGCCCCTAGCAACACTGTGTATAATAACTGACTTCTGGTGAGGTTTCACATGAGATAATCTTGTGAACAAGCTTTAATTTTGCTGTCTCCACTCCAATCCTTTAATCTCACTCCACTTTCTGAGGTCTCCACTTATAGTCTAGATAATTATTTAAAAATCTATGATGTCTTCTCACATGCGACTTTGATTCACACCGGTAGTCACGTGTTTCTACGGGTATCTGTGGTTAGACACTCTTCTTAATTGTCTTGTTAAGACTGACTTTACAAACTTGGTGTACAGTAAGTTATTACCACTGCTGCTAGGCAATGGAGAGTTTTAGTTAGCCGTTCACTCCACACGGCTGAATGTCAACGGCTGGTTCAATGACGTCACCGCTTATCTTGTAACTTGTGTACACGCGAAGAAGGCAATCTAGTCGTGTACGTATACAACACTGTAGCGCGCACAGTATTTTGTAGGCACACGTAAAACACACAAGAACAGAAACCTAAAGCATGTGCCTTTGTGCTAGCTTGTAACAAACGTGTAGGAAAGCTAGACGAGAGAAGCGAGAAGTCTTTGAAAACCATATGAGGAAACCAGGAGCCAGCCATTGTAAACGGGAAAATTGAACGCGAGGCTGGGGTTAACGGTGGATCATGAGCTAATTTCTGACGTCAGCATTGCCCGTTAGTGCAAATAAACGTGTATCTAAACTCTCTAATGATTACGGGCTAATAAAATTATGTATCTTTGTTATGTCAAATTTCTATTTTAAAGTGTCTTTGGGAATGGGCAAGTGCTGCTACTCACTAGCAAAAAGAATTCAAATTTGTGAACAATTCCACAAAATTTAACTAGTGTGATTAAAGTTTTAGCATAATATAATGCAATAATAGTGTATAAGTAATATTTAGACCACACTAGGCGGTGCATTACGCGATATAATGCACGAGGGTGGGGTCAATAACGGTCGAGAACGCGTTGATAATGCACGAGCCGAAGGCGAGTGCATTATCACGCGTTCGAGACCGTTATTGAGCACGCCCGAGTGCTTTATATCGCGTAATGCATCGCCTAGTGTGGTCTAAACGTTTTAGACCATACCAGGTGACTTTCCGACCGAGTGCTTGCTATTTTGTTCACTTTGTTTACCTAAAAGTGTGCATTAATAAAGTGCGCGTTAATAAAAGTGTGCATTAAGAACTTAATCCACGAGGTGCATTAATAAAAGTGTGCATTAAGCTATTTAATGCACACTTTTTGAGCGATCTGATTGGTCGGAAGTCACGTGGTATGGTCTAAGTAAAGAATAAACAAATAATTATTGTAATAATTAGATTGCAAAAGTGCAAAACTGAACATGCTGTAATTGCAGTGTTTGGTAAACTATGTAAGGTCACTATCTGGATTATGAGATAAACATTACTGAAAATTAAATTTCTTGTTCAGTTCTTTACTGAAAATTATATTTCTTGTTCAGTTCTTCTTGGCAGTTTTTCCTTTGACAACTTTTTTGTCAATTTTTTCTCGGCCAGTTTGTTTCTGTTTTTCTGCAGATTCGTTTTTCTTCCTAGTCGTTTCGTAAGCACCATTCTCTAACTGATCCCTGATATCCAAACTTGCCACTTTGTCTTCCAAGGGACCTACGTCATCATTCACTGTTGTTGCAGTTGGTCTTGAAAGTTCGCTGAAACATGGCTTTGCAAGGAATTCTCGAGTATCCTCGTCACGCTTAAAACGAGGGCCAACGGTTGATTCATATGCTCGCTTTAGTTGACGTCTTAGCTCATCATCAGGAGCTTGTTTTAGCAAGTATTGAAATATCGGTTCTGTATCCAAAACGTTCAATATAAAACCATTCTGTATAAGAAGCCTGATGCCTTCTTTTTCATCTTTTTGTTTCCTCTTGTTTATATATACCTGACTGAAATGTATCTCAGGTTTATCATTCGTGCCTTTGTACTTCTTTACAATCTCCATTGCACAATTGTGACCTGGAATAGTGCAAGGTGAGTAGTTCAACCCAATACTATGCACTGGGTGCTGATACTTTTCCACTGAGCGCTGATACTTTTCCACCGAGCGCTGATGCTCTTTCACTGAGTGCTGATACTTTTCCACTGACTGCTGATGCTCTTCCACCGAGCGCTGACGTTCTTCCATCGAGCACTGATGCCTTTTCACTGAGCGCAGATGCTCTTCCACTGAGCGCAGATGCTCTTCCACTGAGCGGCTTTCCAAAAATTTCGCCTCTGCATGCTTCTCCTCAGTAAAAAACACTCTCGCAATCACGCCTTCAGGGTACATTTCGTACAAAGCCGTCACACTAGGGTTATAATACCAATTTTCTTCTTCTTCATGGGTTTGTCCATTTTGTAGGATTTGCTTAATTCCCTCAACTTGAGGATGCAGTTTGCCATAGAGCTGAACATTAGTAAACAAAGCGCAAACTGCTTTCTCCCATTCTTCTCGATTAAGCGTAGGAGTTGTAGTAGCCATTTTCAGATCAGATTTTCTCTATTCAAGTAAGTAGGAAGAGGCAACACTTGCAGGAGCCCACGACAACAAGAAGGAGCATCTAACGCTCAACTGAATTGGACTACCTTTACTTGCAGAGTCAGACTACTGTATGTTGACTCCAACTTTAGGGGTGGATTTCAAAAGGGGCGGTGACTAGTACCACCCTTGTTTGCAGGACCTGTGTACAGCAGCAATAATAATGGCAGTGATAATGATATTCATAGTGATTCTATTGCTCAATCCACCTTTAAATCCATCCTTCCACAAAAACTATGAGGACACCAGACAAGGACCTGTCTGGACAGATCTTTTGCCTATTAGTGAATGCAAAACATTGTGGGTCAAGCCTGAGCAAAGCTGAATATTTGTACAGCATGCAAATTAATGACTTCTGATTGTAAGCATGCAGTGTGTGCAGGATTGAGCCCTTTCTTTCCAATTATGTTTTCAGGCATTCCTAAAGAATTACACTTTGTCTAAGTTTGTACAAGATGCAAAATAAAAATTACACCGATACTCTGTTTACATTTTACACTCCTTTTTTACTCCTAGAATTACACCTTGTCTAGGTTTTATGTATTTCATTAAACAGCTAAATTCATATTTAAAGTGTACACATGACAAAAATTAGGCAAACTTGGTAATTAGCTTAATTTTAGAGTTTTAGGTTGTATGCAACCTCTGATGCCCCTAGCAACACTGTGTACAAAGTAACTGACTTCTGGTGAGGTTTCACATGATGAACAAGCTTGTAATTTTGCTTTCTCCACTCCAATCCTTCAACTTTCTGAGGTCTCCACTTATAGTCCAGATAATAAGTATTAGTTATTGCCCTCACGCGAGGGCATTAACCGACATTAATGACCGCGGGAAAGTCGGTCGCCCGAGTAACGGTCGAGGGCGCAGCCCGAGACTGTACGAGGGCAACCGACTTTCCCGAGGTCATTAATGTCGGTTAATGCCCGAGTTGTGTAGGGCAATAAATGATTTATTACATAGTTCATCTCTGTGAGCGCAATAACATCGCGAATTTTTCAAACTCGCAAAGACGCAACGGTCTGTTGCTATAGAAGACGCCACGCGCGGTCAATAACCTACATTAATGCCCTCGGATAGAGCAATCCGATTGGTGAAATATGACGTACTATGTAATAATTATTATAGAAAATCTATGATGTGTTCTCACGTGCGACCTCACTCCAGTAGTCACGTGTTTCTACGGGTATCAGCGGTTAGACACTCTTCTTAATTGCCTTGCTAAGACTAACTTTACAAACTTGGTTTACAGTAAGTTATTACCACTGCTGCTAGGCAATGGAGAGTGTTAGTTAGCCGTTCACGGCACACGGCTGAATGTCAACTGAATGTCAATGGCTGGTACTGTAACGTCACCAATTATCTTGTAACTTGTGTACACGTCAAGAAGGCAATCTAGTCGTGTACATATACAACACTGTAGCGCGCACAGTATTTTGAAAACACTTAAAACACACAAAAACAGAAACCTAAAGCATGTGGCTTTAGGCTAGCTTGTCACTAACGTGCAGGAAAGCTAGACGAGAGAAGCGAGAAGTCTTTGAAAGCCATACGGGAAAACCAGGTGCCAGCCGTTGTAAACGGGAAAATTGAACGCAAGGCTGAGGTTAACAGTGGATCATGTGCTAATTTCTGACGTCAACATTGCCCGTTAGTGCAAATAAACGTGTATCTAAAACTCTCTAATGATTGTGGGCTAACACATGTATATCTTTGTTATGTCAAATTTCTATTTCAAAGTGACTGGGAATGGGCAAGTGCTGCTACTTACTAGCAAAAAAAATTCGAATTTGAACAATACCACAGAATCCAACTAGTGTGATGAAAGTTTCAGCACAATAAGTATTATATCCCACTGAAGCCTTACTTAACCCTTTAACCCCTATTGTTGCCTTTTGGCAACATACATACTTCAGACACCATAACTTAATTTCTCAAAAAGTGTTAAAATATCCCAAAATTAAGCCAAATTGAAGAATACAAATAACCGCAAAAAACTGACTGGTTTTTGGCGCCCCCCCGTGTGCTAAACGTTATGGCGATGGCATTTCTATGGCTTCAGTGCAAATTTCACAACATTTCAGGAAAAACAAAACGGCCGCCAAGAAAATTTGGACATTTTTATGGCTTCACAGTGCTCACAAACACATTTTTGTGCATTCTCTATGATCTGGGCTACATTTTGCACTCACCAAAACCACTGCTATTTGTGTGTACTTTTCAGCAGCCAGCCCCAAAGTACTAACTTTGAGCAAAATTTGACGAGGTCGTTGCACTTTATCGGCTTCACTTTCGAAGTGGGAGGGGCATATTGACCGACTTGAGTGTGGGCAATTGCGGCTACTCACTGGCGTAAAAGGACGCAAATTTGAGACCAGTAGCACAAAAGACACACGAGATATTCACGAGAGAAGTGGTCAGCATTTACGAGGTTAAAAATTCAGCTGGATAATTTAGTAATTAAAGGGTTAAGAGATAAATTCGTTATTATCACGTGCACTCGTGCAATATTGATTTATATGTCATAATGCTGATGTCATCCCTTTGATGTGGTAGGTTCTATATACTGGATATAGACCTCTCTTAGAGGTTTATATAATTTGATATATACCTCCCATGATTAATAATAATAAATAGTCGAAATTCAATAATCTCAAAATGACACAAAAGACGAGAGAGTTAGAGCTAAAATCAAACTACATGCATCCACTTTCTGAAAGTTATTATGCTTCATTAAGCTAGTAGGATCATTTTCTTTGCCATTAGTTTCAGAAATTTCTTCACTTTTGGGTTCTCTATAGTCTTCGCAATAATTGGTTGCCTTTCACTTAGAACACCTGCTGTCTTGTGTTCAACAGATTCTGTGCTTGAAGCAGTTGTCGACAAGGTATCAGAAAGTGCCTGCTTCTGAGCCAGAAGTGCGCTCATAGTGCCTGCTTCTGAGCCAAATAGGTGCGCTCATACGATCTAACGCCTGATGAACTCAAGTGTCCACTGGGTTCCACTTTCAAACCTTGGCTTTTTTGAAACCGCACTCTTCTAACGCTTCTATCTCCTTCTTTCTTTTAGATACTGAAATACAAAGCCTCTTCTTCTTCGTAGGGGGCAATTGCTCTTCTTTCTCCATAGAAAAACGCAGATTGAACAAGATTCGAGTAGCTACCAAGAACACCAACTTGACCAGCAATATCTGCATGCACACATGTGCTTTATCACGTGATAATCTACTGAGCATGTGCAGTAAAAATCAAAATGGCGGCAACGATGCGCATAAGGAATAACATCAGCAATTTGAAATATATCTCATATAGCATAGTAGTGCGGTATATATCCAGTATATGGAACCCTCGGGTGTGTCCTCGGAGGTGATATAGCCCTCGGCTTCGCCTCGGGCTATATCACCTCCTCGGACACACCCTCGGGTTCCATATACTGGATATATACCTCACTACTATGTTATATAATACAATATGACCTCGGGCTCGGTCATATAAATCCAATATAGCACTCGTGCCGTCTGCGTGCCGTGATATAATATATGCATATGGTGTATAAGTAGAGAATAAACAAATACTGTAATAATTATATTGCAAAAGTGCTAAACTGAACATGCTATAATAGCAGTGTTTGGTAAACTATGTAAGGTCACTATCTAGATTATGAGATAAACACTATTGAAAGCTGTATAGTATCTTAGCGGAGCAGTGTTAACTAAAATATTATTAATAATTCAACAACAGCAGAATATAAGAGTAAGAAGACTAAGGGTACAATACAAGCAGGGTTTAAAATAGAGGAATAGTGTGACAGTCAGCATTCTACACATCATCTGGATTATGAGATAAGCATTACTGAAAGTGATACTTCTTGTTCATTATTTCTGGGCAGTTTTTCTTTGACGAACTTTTTTGTCTTGACCAGTTTCTTTCTGTTCTTTGGCAGATCCTTTTTTCTTGCTTGTCGGAGTGAGCAATTTTGCTTTTGCTATTACGTTTGCCAAGTGATACTCTTCGCAAATTTCTTGAATATGCTTGTCACGCTGAAGGCGAAGGAAAGCGGTTGATTTATATGCCTCCCCTAGTTCACCATTAGGAGCTTGTTTTAGCAAGTATTGAAATATCGGTTTTGTATCCAAAACTTTCAATTCAAAATCATTCCTTATGAGAAGCTTGATGCCTTCTTCATCTTTTTTCCCCTCTTTTGTATAAACCTGACTGAAGTGTATCTCAGGTTTTTTCGTGCCTTCGTACTTCATCCCTACAATCTTCTCTGCACAATTGTGACCTTCAACAGTACAAGGTGAGTAGTTCAATCCAATGCTATGCACTGAGCGCGGACGCTTTTTCAGGCTTTCCAAAAAGTTCTCCTCAGCATGCTTCGTATCATCATTAAAAAACACTCCCACAATCACGCCTTCAGGGTTCATTTCGTATAAAGCCGTCAAACTAGGGTTATAAAACCAAAAATTGGAACGTCCTTGTAGCTGTCCAAAATTTCTTAGGATTGACTGAATTTGTTTACTTTGGACAACTGCAGGATGCAGTGTGCCTCCATCATAGAGCTTAACATTAGTAAACAAAGCACAAACTGCTTTCTCCCATTCTTCTTGAGTAAGCTTATGAGCATCTGTAGGAGTGCTGCTGGTTGCAGTAGCCATTTTCAGATCAGATTTCCTCTATTGAAGTAAGTAGGAAGAGGCAACACTCGCAGGAGCCCACGACGACGAGAAGGAACATCTAACGCTCAACGGGCCTGTATAACCAACTTGCCGTCTGCGTGCCGTGATATAATATATGCATATGGTGTATAAGTAGAGAATAAACAAATACTGTAATAATTATAATTATTGCAAAAGTGCTAAACTGAACATGCTATAATTGCAGTGTTTGGTAAACTATTTAAGGTCACTATCTGGATTATGAGATAAACACTGATATTTCTTGTTCAGTTTTTCTGGGCAGTTTTGCTTTGACGAACTTTTTTGTCTTGACCAGTTTCTTTCTGTTCTTTGGCAGATCCTTTTTTCTTGCTTGTCGCAGTGAGCAATTTTGCTTTTGCTATTACGTTTGCCAAGTGATACTCTTCGCAAATTTCTTGAATATACTTGTCACACTGAAGGCGAAGGAAAGCGGTTGACGTTAATGCCTCCCCTAGTTCACCATTAGGAACTTGTCTTAGCAAGTATTGAAATATCGGTTTTGTATCCAAAAATTTCACTATAAAACCATTCCTTATGAGAAGCTTGATGCCTTCTTCATCTATTTTCCCCTCGTTTGTATAAACCTGACTGAAGTGTATCTCAGGTTTTTTCGTATCTTTGAACTTCATCCCTATCTTCGTTGTACAATCGTGATCTGGAATAGTACATGGAGAGTAGTTCAATCCAATGCTATGCACTGAGCGCGGACGCTTTTTCAGGCTTTCCAAAAAGTTCTCCTCAGCATGCTTCGTATCATCATTAAAAAACACTCCCACAATCACGCCTTCAGGGTTCATTTCGTATAAAGCCGTCAAACTAGGGTTATAAAACCAAAAATTGGAACGTCCTTGTAGCTGTCTAAAATTTCTTAGGATTGACTGAATCTGTTTACTTTGGACAACTGCAGGATGCAGTGTGCCTCCATCATAGAGCTTAACATTAGTAAACAAAGCACAAACTACTTTCTCCCATTCTTCTGGATGCAAAACAACAAAGGAGGAGGTGCAAAACAACAACCAAAGTTGTTTTGCACTGTTGCCACTTTGTTGTTTTGCACTGTTTCCAGCAACAAAATTGCGTAGTGTGTCATGCGAATTCGAAGCAACTTTGTTGCGCGAATAGAACGCCGTTCTATTCCAGGCAACAATGTTGCGCGCAACATTGTTGCAGGCAACAAAGTTGCCTAGTGTATCATCGCCTTTACATATGTGTAATACCTGTCCTCCTCTTCAGACCAGCTGAGAGACTCGAGGTAGCTACCCCTCAGGAGCGCTCTCAGTGGATCGAGCTCTGTCAACAGCTGGAGATGCTGCTGTTGGAGAAACTAGAAAATTTCAGATATTGCTTTCCATTTTCATGTCCCAAGAACGACTTGAAAGTGACAATGAAGCTCTTCACTTTGGTTAGTCTGTGTTTGTGTGTTTCTGATTCCTGTCTTCTTGCAATGATGAAGAAGCATAGAGAGTCACCTTCATGCACTAATATGTGTGTGTTCAGTCTCTGATCATCCTTTATCGAATACATTTGTGCATGAATGAATATCTTTTGCTTGTCCAACGTTTGTTACTAGCATCTCTCTCTCTCTCTCTCTCTCTCTCTCTCTCTCTCTCTCTCTCTCTCTCTCTCTCTCTCTCTCTCCCTCCCTCCCTCCCTCCCTCCCTCCCTCCCTCCCTCCCTCCCTCCCTCCCTCTCTCTCTCCCTCCTCAGGTGTGTGAGGTCAATGTGAAGGGTGGTATCAACTCATCTTGTTGCTCCACCCCCTCATCCCTTCACTCTGAGGTACTGCCCTCTCGTCAGCTCATCCAGGTCATGGAGAGAGCAGCTCTCACTAACTACAAGCAAGTCTACCAACAACTCATCGATGAGCAAGAAGGAGAGGAGATGGTGGATGACAGATGTGATAAAGGTAAAGAGAGCATGTCTTGTAGTGACCATACAGTACTGGTCCATTATCAGGTGTATGCCCTAGCTTATATTTCAAAAAAGCGATGCATCTAATAAAGAGCGCTTTTTTCAAGCAGCACCTAGCAATGCACCAGTATTAACATTCAATGGGTTTATTCTGCAGCACAGCTTGTGCTTGCTAGTATGTCTTTTATATCATACTCACACTCACTCATTCACTCACTCACTCACTCACCCACTCACTCACTCGTTCACTCACCCACTCACTCGCTCACTCACTCACTCATTCACTCACTCATTCACTCACTCGCTCACTCACTCACCCATTCACTCACTCATTCACTCACTCACACACTCACTCACCCACTCACTCGCTCTCTCACTCACTCACACACTCACTCACCCACTCACTCACTATTATTAAATTTTTGTAGCATGTCTGTCTGCTCATCAGCTCTGTCTCCTGAGTCAACTCTGCATCGACTTCATGTACGAACTACACGGCTTTTACCAAGAGGTGAGACTAATAACTAACCACACCTATTCATAACTAGCTCCACCCACCACACTTGCCCTATCATTGCAGGATTTTACTCAGTTCCCTCAAGCATTCATAGCTCATATTGATGCTTTCTGGTCATTCTTCCTCGTCGATCTTCATGAGACTATGCTTCATGATCAGGATACTGTCATACTGCTTAAGATGTTTCATTCCCTCAATCTTTACTTCTGCTCTCAGCGTAAGTTCCCTCTCTCAAAATATTGCACTGTGCTCTCATTTTGTCTATCGACCTTCTCCAGCTACTCTCCATCTTGGTAAGTTTCATCTCAGTCTCCTGGTTGCCTTTCAGCCGCTGGTGAACAACTACCTCGAGCAGCTCTCCAAGAGTATGAGCAACGACCTGCAGAGATGCTTTGCAATAGAGACATGGCTTCCCTGCAAGTGTGTTGTTCACTCACTCACTCACTCACCCACTCACTCACTCACTCACTCACTCATTCACTTACTCACTCACTCACTCACTCACTCACTCACTCACTCACTCACTCACTCACTCACTCACTCACTCACTCACTCACCCACTCATTCACTCACTCTCTCACTCACCCACTCATTCACTCACTCACTCACTCACTCACTCATTCACTCACTCACTCACTCACTCACTCACTCACTCACTCACTCACTCACTCACTCACTCACTCACTCACTCACCCACTCATTCACTCACTCTCTCACTCACCCACTCATTCACTCACTCACTCACTCACTCATTCACTCACTCACTCACTCACTCACTCACTCACTCACTCACTCACTCACTCACTCACTCACTCACTCACTCTCACTCACTCACTCACTCACTCACTCATTCACTCACCCACTCATTCACTCACTCACTCTCTCACTCACCCACTCATTCACTCACTCTCACTCACCCACTCACCCACTCATTCACTCACTCACTCTCACTCACCCACTCACTCACTCACTCACCTCCCTTACTCACCTCTCACACTAACTCCATCACTCTCTCAGGGAGTGTTGTACCGCCATGCAAGGGTGTATAGATGCTCTTCAGTCAGTCAAAATGTTCGTCGAAGAGCTGCATTGGCCCGAGGAGCTGTTTGCAGCACGGCTAGTTGAGATGGTACAAGAGATGTGCATCGCAAGATTCGTGGATGCAGTGAAAATGTTAGCAATACTTTTGTTGCTCACATTCTACTTACTGTTGTTTCAACTGTTCTCAGGACTAAGCTACAGTGTGATCAGTCAACCAGCTCTCTACAGCTCTCTCTCACATCACTGCTACCCAAGTCACTAGTCACTATGATCAATACTGTTATATACCTCAGCATACAGGTAGCTGACTGATATTGCTGTCATCTTGCTTCAAATGTCCTCTCTCTCTCTCTCTCTCTCCCTCCCTCCCTCTCTCCCTCTCTCCCTCCCTCCCTCCCTCTCCCCTCTTTCCCTCCCTCCCTCTCCCCTCTTTCCCTCCCTCCCTCTCCCCTCTTTCCCTCCCTCCCTCCCTTCCTCCCTCTACAGATTTCTCCATTCAGTGGTATTGCTTCTAACGCATCAGTTGATGTAAGCGCCACCATTAGTAATAACATGCTTAGCTGCTGTTCTCTATAGATAGCAAACCATCATTTCTTACGCTTTAGCACGTGTTTGACTTTATAACATAAAGAAGTCAAGTCACATAAATAAGTCATTGTGAACGAGGCCTTGTCATATTGTTGACCCTCTGCGCATGCGCAAAGATTACGTTACTAGTTCTGTTGTGTGTTCGCTGTTAATGTTTCTTACCATCTGCTTTAGAGTGAAACAGCAAATATCTTATCTTCACTACAAGCTGTCGTTGATGAGGTGTTCACTATGGTCATCACTAAGGTACACCAGCACCATCTCCTTCCCTCTCCTCACCATTCCCTCCTTCCCTCTCCTCACCATCCCCTCCTTCCCTCTCCTCACCATCCCCTCCTTCCCTCTCCTCACCATCCCCTCCTTCCCTCTCCTCACCATCCCCTCTCCTCACCATCCCCTCTCCTCACCATCCCCTCTCCTCACCATCCCCTCTCCTCACCATCCCCTCCTTCCCTCTCCTCACCATCCCCTCCTTCCCTCTCCTCACCATCCCCTCCTTCCCTCTCCTCACCATCCCCTCCTTCCCTCTCCTCACCATCCTCACCATCCCCTCCTTCCCTCTCCTCACCACCCCTCCTCCCCTCTCCTCACCATCCCTCTCCTCACCATCCCCTCCTTCCATCTCCTCACCATCCCCTCCTTCCCTCTCCTCACCATCCCCTCCTTCCCTCTCCTCACCATCCCCTCCTTCCCTCTCCTCACCATCCCCTCCTTCCCTCTCCTTACCATCCCCTCCTACCCTCTCCTTACCATCCCCTCCTACCCTCTCCACTCTCCACTCTCAGCTCACAGATCCTCTCGTTGCTATCCTGGACAACCTCACCAAGTTCGACCCGACTGTCTCATTCATGTCCTTCTTCAAGAAAGTTGTGAGTTTCTAAAGCTGATCGATTTGCAAAAAATGTTTAAACCCTAAAATGATGTGTGTGTGTGTGTGTGTGCGTGTGCGTGTGTGTGTGTGTGTGCTTTACCTAGCAGTCGTAGTACGTTCAATTGTTTACTCTATTTTATCTGCACAGCTAGTGTTTACAGTATGGTTTTCTCTTGTTGCTATAGTTACCAGGGTCTGTATCTGCTAGTGGATACTGCAAGTTTGTTGAGAACAATCTGAATCATCTCTCAGGCACTATGGTGACAGCTGGCTTCAGCAATTTTGTACTGGTATGTGAGTACACCTGTACTCTATCTACATGCAGCTGTTTCTCCCTTCTCTCAGACGTGGTATGACTCCCAGTTGCATCTTATCGACGTTTGGCTGGCGGACAGACCAGAGCTCTCTCTGCATCAGTCGCAACAGCAGACCATTGAAGATATTGTGCAGGTATGAGATAATGAAATTACCGCTCTTTGGTATGGCAGTCCCATGTGGTCTAGTGGTTAGGATCCGGCGCTCTCACCGCCGTGGCCGGGGTTCGATTCCCCGCATGGGAGTCTTTTTTTGTTTTTTTTTTCTCGTACATTGTGTGCATTACAGAATATTTTTACCTTATGACAAACTGTAAACCCACTTTCCTCATTGCAATTATGATTTTGAAACGATCATTTTTCTTCCTGTAGCGCATTCGTGGTCATCTTCATGAAGTCGATATCCCTCTTGCTCACCTGAACACACAGAACCACAGCAATATAGAAGACCGTCTGAGAAAAGAGCACTCAAAAGCTGTCATGTCTTCACTCAGAGCAGATTGAAACTAACACAACAATCAACAGCACTATGCCCCTCAATTTTTATCCCATTATACAAAATTGTGCTAGGTAGACACCAAATTTTAGACTGTTCAATGCATTTTTAATCACTTTGTACATAAACATACAAAAAATGAAATTTAAATAATAATAAATGAGCGTTTGATTTATGGAGTGTCGAGTTTGGTCCTTATCTTTAGATGGTGGTTAGCCTTCACTGTGAATAAGCTTGTGTCCTGTCTTCCAGTCCTCAGCTGTGAGAGGAGAGAGGGAGGGAGGGAGAGAGAGAGAGGGAGGGAGAGAAGAGAGAGAGGGAGAGAGAGAGAGGGAGAGAAGAGAGAGTGAGGGAGAGAGTGAGAGAGAGATCAAGAGAATGAAGGAAGGATCAAACAAGAGAAAGAAACAGAAGGAAGGAGAAAGAAAAAATGTAAAATATATTTGTGTGAAGTAGTTATTTTGCATCATAACCATGACATTAATTTTGACAAAAATTGCACACATGATGGTACTAGCATGATTTAAGCTTTGAGTCTGTTTGTCATCATAGCTGTGTGAGCAAGTCCCATGTGTACAAGAAGTATTTGCATCAGCAAACAGCTGTCAAAATAAATGACAGCATACAGCTAGACCTATTTTCTTACTTTGACACTTCTTGCTGCAGTAGTACTTGGGGTCAGGCTTTCCTCTGCACCTAAGGAATGATAAATCAGGAATGATAAATAAAGAAAAACTCAGGAATGATAAATAAACTCAGGATTGATAAATAAAGAAAAACTCAGGAATGATAAATAAAGAAAAACTCAGGGCTCACTCACCTTTGACATCTCTTGAAAGATTTTACTACCTCTTCTTTAACTCCACAGTAACCACACGTGTGAAGCTTCTTTCCCGGCAGTTCCGCGTCAGGTTTTGGCGGCACGTTCATCACGATAGACTGCGAAACGCCTTTCCTCTCGACTGCTTCAGCTAACTCTTCGTAAGAGCTAGTCGTCTTCAAGAGCTCTTCGAGATCCTCCGTATTGACAGACGTTGACGACACTACAGCGCTGCAGCCCTTCTTCAACAGCTCTGCGTACTCCGCGTCGTTCTCAAGGTGCGAGTTACCGAGCACCATCACTAGAGTCGACTCTCCGTCGTCGACAAGATTCATGTTAGCTATTTCCGGAGGCAGGGTTTGGGTAGCCGCTTTCATCGTGGAGGCAAACCGTCTATCGGACTTATTAGTAGAGAGTGAAGCGATGTTCTCCGTGAGACTTTGGATCGATACAGTTTCACTCATCACCGCCACAACTGGTTCGTGAGCCGTGCAGTCGATCTCCTCTATCGGGGGTTCCAGCTTAGGTTCAAGCGGCAAGGCGGGTGCGGAATCAGTACAATTCAAATCGTCAATTACGGCCTCTTTGAGGACGTTATTGAGTGTGACCGGATTGTCAATGACTGTCGCTACTTGTTTCATCGCCTTGTTCCAATCATCACTACAGAGCATCGATTCCGGCTCGTCTAAGACGACATCTTTCTCTTCCTCCTCCTCTTCCTCAGCCTCCGGCTTGGTCTTCTTCTTCTTTCTTCTCTTCTTTTTACGCTTCTTTTTCTCCTTCTGTGATATCCCCAAACCATCCAGAATAGGCTGAATGTCTTCTCCACGCTCCTGCGCCTCCTCAATCTCTCTCATCTTTGCATCAGCAAGGGTCTTGATCATCGACTCATGTACGTCAACAGTAGCAGATCGAATCGCTTGCTTGCATGATTTCTTGTAGCCGATTTTCTCTTCTTCCTCTTCCACCAAATCATCGAAATCCTCAGTAGTATCTGTAGAGACAAAAAGAGCTAATGTCAAATCTATCTCAAAAGTTGTGAGCATGTATGTACGTAAAAGACGATTATGTCTTGTATCAATAGGCTTGTCGTCAATGGTGATTGTGAGGGGTGTGGTCAGAATACTGTCATCAACACAACTCATTCAGTCCCGAAAGATGGTTAATAATGAGTGATTCATCACACTATCACACTCTCCCACTATCACACACACACCTCTCTACTCTCACACTATCACACCCTCCCACTATCACACACACACCTCTCTACTCTCACACTATCACACACCCTCTCACTATCACACACCCTCTCACTATCACACACCTTTCTACTCTCCCACTATCACACACCCTCCCACTATCACACACACACACCTTTCTACTCTCCCACTATCACACACCCTCCCACTATCACACACACACCTCTCCACTCTCACACTATCACACACCCTCTCACTATCACACACACACACCTTTCTACTCTCACACTATCACACACACACACACACCTCTCCACTCTCACACTATCACACACCCTCTCACTATCACACACACACCTCTCTACTCTCACACTATCACACACCCTCCCACTATCACACACAAGAAAACCATGGACCAGATAATACCACAGTTCTCTCTCCACCACCAAATGATCAAAACTTTTACAAATTGCAGTTAATCTTTGTCATCTCTAAAGCAGTGATGAACACAGTGTCTCTTACCAGTTGATCCGATCCACTCAAGTGCTTTCTGTCTTGTGGCTCGTCTCGCAAACTCAGTCTTGGTCACCTTCTTCTCCGTCTCCCCAGCAGCGTCCTTCTTCAGCTCCCTCTCCACGGCACGATGGATGGTCTGGAGGGATCGTGTGTCCTCACACCTACATCACATGACAATCACATGACATGCACTGTAGGCTGGTCAAATTCATAATTTCAGCACTGTCAAATATTTTTAAAACTCACAAACCTTGTTCTGTGTATCTGTGCAAAGTAAGACTCTTTCTCATAATCATCTCTGATGGTGTCCTCACACTGTAGCCATCGCTTGAGCACCTCAACCACTGCACCAGCGAACTTGAGATACACTGGTAGACCGCACAGCACCTGTGAGACCGACAACATCACATGACAATCATGTGACACCCATGTACATATTATACTAACATAACAAGCTAATATTGTTATAACAATAAAAAAACCTAATTCCATCTAAAGAATGCGGTGGAGTACCCATGAATTATCTTGTAAGTTAGTTAGGGGCAAAGGTCTGTGTATGCACACTAGAAGAGGAGTTGGACCACGCTGGCTGGGAAACATGAGAGGCGGTGTGTAAACGGCGACGAATTCTGGTAAAAACGCATAATTTGTCCCTGTTTAGGTCTTTCGTACGGTGGAGACTTGAAGAACGGAGAAGACATGTAAAAGGCATGTATAAACACCAAAAACGGACACACTCATGATATTCTGCCTTCATACTCACAGACAATGCTAGCACGAGGACCAGAAACGACATTTATCAAAGAAAAATATTGTGTCCTTTGCTGGTTCATGCGAGCGCTAGCACGCAAGAAAACACCACACCCACATTCCATTTGCAAAACGGTCAAAACAGAGCAGTACAAACAGCAAAAACGATGGAGTTGAATCCGAATACATTTCCCCGTTTTTGACCAGATAGTCTACATGTAAACACAAGTTAAAACCAAAAGCATTTTTCCTAATTTCCCAAGACGATTTCTTTACAGCTGGAAAAACCTTAACCACACAAGCAGGGTTTCATACAGTGGGGGTGCCCCCTGGAACCAATTTCCCCCCTGGAATTTCAAATGATAACACCCTAATTTATAACTAATTTGCCTCTGAATAGCTACTGCCAGCCAGTGGATGATTATTGTGTATCTAACTATCAAAAAATGGCAACAAAAGTTGTCTAATGGTGTATATATCCGTCAGCATCTGGGGGCTGCACCCCAGACCCCTGCTGTTGTGTTCCCCCTGGCAAAAATTCCTGTATGAAAACCTGACAAGCCTACATATAATAATGCTTTCAAACACACACACATGTGGTCATGTACTACTATGACAATTATGTTCCTGTCAGTTCACCACACCCACACTCACGTTGACGAAAGTGTTCTTGGCGTTTGGTTGACCAAAGAACTTTCTAAAAGTTTCTCTAAACAATGAAACAACAACATCATTATCAAACAAGCCTGTCACTATCACACACCTTGTCTCTTTCATGTAAAACGGGTTTTGAGCTGGTGAAGAAAGAGAAAAATATGTAGAAAGATGAGAATCGATAAGTTATTACAGCATACATGATAGCATCGCATAGTTCAATGGAAGACTGTATGATGGACATTCAATGGTCATTCACAGCCACCATTCAATGGTAGATTGACAATAACAAGCAAAAAAAATTCAGTTTTTACAAGCACAGTACCAGTGAACAGTATTGGGTTTTTACTTACATAACATGGAATTCAATATTACTGTGTTACAGATAAATAGAATATTATGGTACTCACAGTACGATGCCTTGTCTAGCATACTAATATAGTGACGATTCTGAGCAACAGTGACACACTCTCCGATGAGATTTTTAGCAGTTGTGGCAGTTCCCTCAACAAACTGATGTTGAAGGAAGAACATGATCTCATCAATATGGGTCTTGAGATCCTCGATCTGCAGGGAGAGAGAGAGGGAGAGAGAGGGGAGGGCGGGAGAGAGAGAGAGAGAGAGAGAGAGAGAGAGAGAGAGAGAGAGAGAGAGAGAGAGAGAGAGAGAGAGAGAGAGAGGGAGGGAGGGAGGGAGGGAGGGAGGGAGGGAGGGAGGGAGGGAGGGAGGGAGGGAGGGAGGGAGGGAGGGAGGGCAGAAAGGAGGGAGAGAGGGCAGAAAAGAGGGAGATGAGATGGATGGATGTATGTAGAGAGAAATTCAGCTAGTAAATGAGTGAACAAGTCTGTTTTGATAAGATAGGGTAGTCACTCTTGACCGAATACTCTTCGAATATTCTGTATCTGGTACAAAAACCTCATACAATCCTTAAGCTTGATCGTACCATTATCGTACCTGTACATAGCATTGTACAGCATTTGATCATAAGACCCATTCACACCAACGTCTACAATCCAAGTATTATTATAGTTTCACAGTGACTACCCTTTTGGTTGTTTACAAGTGTGTAGGAGGGTGGTGTGTAAGAGGGCTGGTTTACAGAGCTAGGGAACAAGAGAGTAAACTTGCTTTTATTGGGAAATCCTTCATGGCGCCATAGTTCCAGATGAAATGATCAAAAGTGCTGACAAACACTGACCAGAATCTTCTCGTCTGTTGAGAGAGAGAGAAATGTATTTGAGTAGCACGCGTGCGCGGCGTGATCGAGAGGGAGCAAGCCTCATTGGTCACCTGTTCGTGCCACATTCTCTTGAAGGCGCCAGAGTGGTTCCTAAAGTACTCGTAGTCGTGTGGAGTGATGTCCTGATGGAACATGGCGAAATCCTCGCGTTGGAGAGGCACCCTACGCATGGCTAAGCTCACTATACTATAGCTCGAGCTTTAGCGAAGCTAATAGAAACCACACCTACATTAACCTAACCGCGCCCACAATTAAAATTAACTGTAAGCTTAAAATTTATTGCAAAAAAATATTAATAATACTGTACTGAGCTGACTATCAAAGCTGTTGCGCATGTGCACGTGCTTTGGCAAGATTCACTAAAATTGCAGTATATCAACTCCGAAGTCAACTGAACGCTCGCAACTGAACTTACGATCACGAACTTGAGATTTCGATGGCGAGACCAGAGCTGGTATTTTTTCTTAGTGTTGTCGCTGTAGGAGTATCACTGCCACACAGCTTACCACTTGGAGATGTTACCAACAGCTGGGCCTTCCTTGTTGCGACATCATACGACTGGTACAACTACAGACATCAGGTATGAGGTAGAAATTGGGGCATGCATATGACCATGGGCGACTACAAAATCAGATTCAGAGGGTTACGAGTGCATGATTAACAACCAAAGACTAGGCAGCCTACCAGAAGAGGTCTATACATTTTTTATAGAGCCTCCAGTGAGCGAACAATTTTTGGTTGCTGCCCTTAGTACAGTATAATCTACATTGTACTGGCTAATTCTCGCTAATTTTTGACAGATCAGTGTAGCCATTCTCCAATAGCACTTACCGTATTTTTAAACAAATTAATTCGTACTCTGCAGTCACAGAGGGCTGGGTGGGTTGCAGGGAGGGATTGGGCAGAGGGTGATTTTTTAGTGCTCTGGGAATAAGCTAGGAATCTTTCGTGTCCATTGATCATGCTTCCTCTGCAAACATAATTATGCCACAAGAAGCTTTAATTTGATGATCAATCCCTTCTACCTGATCCAGTCTCAGGTGAGGAGGGTCATTACCGCACATTTGAAAGTCATCTACATCAGCAGAGCATAGACCTAGCTTGCAGTCACTAAAAAGCGGCCCCTTTCACTAAGCGTCCAGCATGTTAAAAATTAAGTGCTATGATTGTGAAATGTAGAAACTGGTGCATGTACAGCAAGAGTATATAGTACAGACTTAATGCACTACACTGAATCAAGCTCTAGAACAGGAAGACTTCACATTCACATGTGGAGCAGTACTATCAGATCCACAGTTAGAGGTAGTACAATGTACATCTTGAGGAGAATATGTTCGTGTAACATTGTGTAAATAAATTTTGTCGCATTGTCTTAGATTTCACTTTAATTATGTTAACTATGTTTGTGCTGTATCATCATTCTTTTTTCTTCGTATAATATTACATGTTCCTGTGTTTAATATTAATCATTTCTCTGTCGAATACTGAACAGTACCTACGCTACATTTTCGTAAGGGGAATTCGTTGCTATAAACCTCTGGAGAAGCTATTCATGTGTTTATTATTGCTGCTCACATAGTAATAATTATCACAAACCAGTCTGACTGCTGTCCACAGTGTGGTGCCAGACTGCTATCAAGAAATGGAAGTGACTTGTAATACAATTAAGTCACTTTCTTTTCTTAATAATAATTATTAGAGGTTTTCAAAAAAGTAAAGGTAATCTTACTTCATACTTTTGTTTGAAGTTTCTTCGTTTAACACATAAACGAAGAAGTGGAGTAACAGCGGTGTGATAAGTGAAATGGGAGATGTAATAAGTCATTTCCCATTAAGCAATTTGATTGGTCAGAAACATTAAAGTATATGGTATTGATGTCTGTTACCAATGTTGTAACATATTATAGGCTGATGTGTGCCACGCCTACCAAGTACTGAGACAGCATGGTATGCCAGCTGATAGGATCATTGTAATGATGTTTGATGATATTGCTAACAATTCACAGTAAGTTAACTAACAGTAGATAAGTATAATGTCTCTAATGTATCCTCCTCAGAAATCCAACTCCTGGTGTGATTATCAATGAGGTGAGTGACATGCATCAGTCATGCATCAGCTAATTGACATGCATCAATTAGCTTGGCTATAATATTATTGTGACAGGATAATAGAACCTGGTATACATACATGCACTAATCCATGTTCACAATATGATCCTTGTGACGCTTGCGCTAGTGTCCGCAACACGACAAATCCCGTGATGTTGGATTAGAAAATAATTCTATTCCAGTCATTGCAGTGTCATGATCGTAACATATACATCCAGGAAGTGGTTTGGCTGAATAGCTTGTCACAAAAAACATTTTGCATGCCGGACACTGCATGGTCCCAGCGTCATAATTATTGTGAACTAGGCCTCCAGTGCTATGCATCTCAGCTAGCTTACTCACTGTTTCTGATGTACCAATTTGATGCTTGTTTGTTTTTGTCAATGTACACTACTAATTACACATGTGTATAGGCTAGTGACTACCAGCATTACAATAATTTATGTTTTTTCTTATTGCTCTATTTTTAGCCTAATGGGACCAATGTGTATAAAGGAGTTCATGTTGACTACTCAAGAGAGGTTAGTTCAGTACAATGTACTACTCAGTCAGAGAACTTGACTGCCAGTTGATCATGAATGCCATAATTGATGTTCATACTGAGCCATCAAGGCACAGGCAGAATTTAATTTTTGAGTTATATGTCAGTGCATTTTTGGGCATCCACGGCAGTGTCATTGAGCTACTATATTGCCTTGCAGTTGACGATGTCAAAACATGACCTCAGACACAATGTTGTCCCATCATGTTTATAATTGACTGTTAAGAACCACATATCTCAAGGCCTGTTCACACTGGCAAATTTAACCGAATTCAATGCGCATCGAATGCGAATTGGGCGCGTTCACACTGTACTTCGTCCGATGCGCATCGAATGAATGCGCATCGAATGCGAATCGAGATTCAATGCGCATCAAACCGAATTGCGTGGACAATACCGGAAGTCATGAATAATGAATGAATACAAGTTTTCAAACAATGGCTGCTGGGAAGACGATCGACGGTCTCTCTGTCCTCGACGGTCGTGTATTCGTCCTCTGGCAGTGTTTCCTGCCCACAAGCGCTGCTGTGGAAGCAGTATAGTGGGTACAGCTACTGCAACACGTGAGCCGGCACGTGACCTAAACGGCGTTCTAATCGTGTTTCCAGAGTGCAGTGTGAACGCTCCCGATGAGCATTCAATTCGCATCGATAGTGAACGGTTCTCGACAGGGCGCATCATAACCGACTCCAGTGTAAATAGGCCTTCAGACTGCGTTTGCACCAACTCTCTGATATGTCATTGTAAAATAAAAGTATAATTTGAAAGCTACAGCTATAGGATGCACATTTTCATCATTGAGCAACGGTGCAAATTTGGCTAGCATATGTAGCCATATAGATGTAGGGGGCTTGTTAGCTCAGCTCAACTCCTACATACGTATGGTAGTGATGCATGTATTAGTAGTTGGCTCATCTTGCAGTTCATACATATCTATTCTTTTTTCATGTTAAGGAAGTGACTGTTAAGAACTTCTTAAATGTTCTACAAGGGAACAAAGATGCTCTGATTGGTATTGGTAGTGGGCGTGTTATTGAAAGGTCAGTTTATAGTGCATGCTAGTGTGACTTTCACCTTTATCTAGTTGAAGGTGTTGTACATGCTACCATATACTGATAGTGTGCACATTGTTGGTCAGTGTTGATATTTCCAAACTTCATTTACAGTACATCTGTTGTGAACTCAAATTATTGATAGAACAGACTGATTGAAACACAACCGTACAATTATTGTATTCTGCAAATCACCCGACTAAACGACAAAAAAACTGGTTCCGAATGCGCATTGAACTGCATTAGAGCCCTAGTGCGGACGAGCCTATAATATGCACATACAATAATTATGTTCTATTGTTAGAGTATAATTATAACGACCAATTTGTAGTCAATTTGCTTTTACCACGTTTCAGAACCGTGCCAGCCCAAATTTTTTGAGGATAATAATAGGTAGTATGTATAAAGCATGCATTGCTGATTGCTTTAAGGTGGCGGTGCACTTAGTTAATATTCAACACCCACGCAACGTGTGTTTTATTAATAACTATTTATAACTTCAGCGATTTACATAACAGTATGGGGGAAATAATACATGAAGCGTCTGTGGCTGTTATCTCGACTGTCGAGCAATAGATCGACGCGCTTCAAACACAGCAGCATGCAGTGCCATCTTGCGCACAGACGTACAGAGCGAATTTCCGTAATACGTTCTAGATTTTTTGTTAAAGAAATTTTTCTGGTCTAGGTTTGCTGTTTTGCCGCGTTAGCAAAGGAGTATCGAAAAATCGCTCTGTGCGTCTGTGCGCGCTGGAATTTGCAAGCTGTAAATGAAGTTCTTTCCGGAGCAAGCAAGCCAACTGGAGATAGCAGCCACAGACCGGTCTATACTGGGCGAGCTCGCTGCTCCACGTTAGCTAACACTTCGTGACTGAAACTTGCTACAATCGATGCATATCGATAGACAAACACAATGCATACTGGAGCACGCCTGTACAAAATACCATTGCTGGAAAATAAAGCTACTTGTAAAGTTATGAATATCATTAAATTGGCGCACCGCCACCTTAACATTGACAAAACTAAACTGGGTTTGCACGGTTTCATTTGGATATTTTCATTTGGGATGTGCTCGTGTGATTGATATCTCAATCTATAGTAATTCCATGAGCGACATCTTCCTGCTCATTGTGGATCATGGAGAAATGGGAAGTATTGCTTTTCCACATTTTTTAGAGCCAAAGGTCAGTTATGAACACGGATTAAAAATTACCACTGACATCTTCTTACCATATAGCTCACTGCTGAGGAACTGTCCTCCACTATCCAGAGAATGTACAATGCTAAACAATACAGACAGTTTGTGATTTATGTTGATACCTGTTTTGCAGGATCAATGTTTGAAAATCTTCCCAAGAATATCAATGGTGAATGTTCTATACACATAATACAATAGGGTGTATTCTATACAATATAGGGGGTTGGGATTTTTCACAGTTAAGTGATGAAGGCTTTAATTGATACATGTACACACTAGTAGTAAAATAAAAATTCTAGGACCAATTTATGGTACTTTTATCCTGTAACTGAAAGAGTGATATGCTGCATGCCACCATGTCAATGGCAGACAACTTGCTGTGTTAGGAATGTCTGTCCTTCTCTCTCTTTCAGCTTATGCTGTGACAGCAACTAATGCTACAGACAGCTCATATGCCTGTAACTATGACAATCAGCGATTCATATTTCTATCTGACTGCTTCAACATTGCTTGGATAAGATATTTAGAGAGAGCTAACACATCTCAACAAACACTGGAGATGCAGTACAAGGTTGCTAAGAAGGAGACAACACGTAGTACTGTCTGTGAATATGGTGATTTGGTAAGTATACATTTTATATGGTGTTGCAAAATAAATTGGCTGACAGTGAAAGTGTCAAGGTGCAATACCTCAGTAGTACAGATGCTGTATAGCTACAAGCTAATGTTGTATTCAGATTATGTTGCTGCAATGGTTGCTGTGTCTATCTCAGTGACTGCATGTTGTAGGCAAAGCCCAGGTATAATTTAAAGTTTAGGTTTCAAGGGCACAGCCTGATGAAGTAACATGCTACATTTATTTTGAAGGTGAAATCTAAGCATGATCTAGAATTTAGAAGTGTATCCTGTGAGATATGTTGGTGAATTGGAACGGCTGTGTTGAGTATGTCTTATGCAACTGCTTATTTTTGTCAGTAGCACTCTTGATATGACATGAAAATTTAAAGTTGACTGCTTTAATCAAATTCAAGTAATGAGCAATAATTATATAGCTACGCTCCTAAACTGAAGAAATCCATCAGTTGGAACTATAACCTAAAGTTCCCATAACTGCCTTCATCATTGTCTTGCATGGTTCTCTACTTTACAATGTATCTGTTTATGTCTTACCTTTAGAATATTGGTAATGAGACACCAGGAGGCTTCATGGGAACCGTGAACACCAAAAGAGTAGATCGTGTGCCGCAGGTAAGTGACTACTGTACGTAGATGGGTATATATGAGTAATCTTGTGAATAGCTCCAGGAGCCTGGCATGGTATGCTTTTAACCTGTTTGGGACCTATTATAATATTATTTTGTCAGCCTGTTTCTTTTGTCTACATACAAATTAAGCTTTGTGATTGTTACTAGCAATTTAATTGCTGTTTAGGATATGATTATGCAGGCTTATGACCACATACCTATATAGCTGCTGTATGCCTGAAATTTTTATTGATTTTGACCAGATTTTGACGTCAATATTCAGGAACAAAAGCTTCTGACTGCATGAATCTATGCCCATAAAAATTGTGAAATCAACTTGAAAAACAACTTTTAAAAATGTGGTGTGTAAATATGTCAACATGAAAATTTCTTAGTATACTTGTGCATTATGTTAACCCTTTAATTGCTGAATTATTTCGTCCAAATTTTGACCTGGTCTAAACTGGTAGTTTGTCTTGCAATTTTCTCCACCATCCCGTACGCTAGCTGTTCCAAACTAGCACCCTCTCTCCTGGCATAATAAAATTTTATGACCATGTGCTAAACTCCAAGTTGAGCACTCCCACTTTGGAACTGAAGCCACTTAAGTGTTGCGGCCTCGTCATTTTTCAGCTGATTTTGGTCTTCGTCTAGCCATGGTGAATGATACAAAAACCTGGTGGTGTCCATGCAGGTGAGCAAACAGGACAGTTTAGACCATGATCAATGCAAATTGTGTGTTTCCAGGCATCCTGAAGCCACAAAAATGCAAAAATTGCCTCGGTGCTTGGCGCCTTTCGGTTCCACCCTACGGGAAACAAATCTATGTTAATCTTCGGTCACAATAATGTTTTAGTTGAATAAGCGCAAGAAAAATTTTTGTTTTTTTAGGAAAATTCCCATTCTACACTTTGGCTTAATTTGAGATTTCTGAGGCACTCTACACACTATTTATGCTGTCCAATGTGGGTGGTACTAATATTGAAGCCTAAAGGCGTCATTAGGGGTTAAAGGGTTAAGGCTTTGCTATAAATTATGACCATCTTTGTCAACATAATTATTAGATGAGTGTGAATTATAATCGTTCTTTACTGTGGCACGCTCTTACTATTGTGTTGTCTTGTACAGGCTAAGCCTCGTCCACATGATGCTGTGGCTAGTGAAGATGTTTCAATTGCTATTCTAACTCGCCGCATATTAATTTTGATGGTGATGATGTATGGCTGAAGGAGACGCATGAAGAAGAGCTGATTGAGGAACTAAAGGTATTATAATATAATAATAGCCAAACACTCATGTACTACTGTGTTTGCAAAACCATTCAAATTGTGACAGGGATGCTATAGAGTTCTAATAAACATATACCCGTGCACACTTGCTAGCAGATTGCTGTACACAAAGGCTAAGTATCTAGACCCATGACACTAGCTGGCTTGCATACTTTTACAAGTTACAATATTTATAATAGTATTTCATGCCCGAGTACCTCACTCATACACACCTTATGTCATTATGGTTTATACACTCTAAGAAGTCTACATTTCCCACTATTAGATAGGAAAGATGATCCGTCATGCTATCAAGACTGTTGTTCGAAAAGTCAGCAATGACGAGAGACTACTGGACAAGATATTATACTCCAAAAGCACTCCTTTGAACTTGGGCTGCATCAAGGAGATTGCAGAAAGTTTCTACACAAAATGCTCTAGGAACATAAAGGTATATTATACATGTACCTAGCTAGATGAGAGGGTATATTATATAGAATAAAGATTAAAGCACCAGACATGCACTGATGAACACAACTTAATAGTGGACATAGTCGTCTGCAATAATAGCAAGATGCCCTCTGAGATTGCAGCTTTTATTATTGTAAAACTGCATATAGATTGTTGGCCATGGTAATCTTATGCAGTTTAGAGGCGTTTGCCCACATTTACTAAGCAAGACGTAATGTCCTGCTGTTATGTAGATAACCAACGTATAGTGGAGGCTAAAGATAACCCAAATTGCATAATCACTAGCCTCAGAAATTGTTTTCCTGAACCCTGCCTGTAGAAACCTCACTACTTGTACAGATCCTAGCTCCTATAATTTTTTCATTCCTCCCTCTCTCTTCCTTCCTCCTCTTCTCGCTCTTCCTCCCATTTGTAATATCGTGAACCCTTGACAATGTCATGAACTCTGACAAGCACATGCAACTATTTTTGATATGTAATTGTAAACATGGTATTGTATTCGTGCTGGTCACCCTGTCTGTCACCCTGTCTCTACTTGTATTTTGTGTTACTATTTAAACCTTGATCTTGTTTTGTATCATGAGTTCTGTGCTGGTTGAAATAATACTTTGACTCTATGACACTTGTTTTGGCGACGAGGATAAACCAATGTCGGTGATAGCGGGTGCAATTGGAGAGTTCAACCCAGCGGATGGAGACTGGTCCTCCTATACAGAGCGTCTACAACAGTTCTTCATTGCTAATGATGTGCTGGATGCCAATAGACAGCGTGCTATGTTGCTGAGTGTGTGTGGAGCTGGTACTTACACGCTCATCCGCAGTCTGGTAACTCCCAACAAACCGGCAGACTACTCCTTCAAACAGCTAGTTGAACTGGTTGATAACCCAAAGCCTTCGGTGACGGTTCAGCGACATAAGTTCTACACTCGTGTGCAGCAACCTGGAGAGAGCGTGGCGGCGTTTGTGGCCGAGCTGAGGCGGTTGTCCGAACATTGTGAATTTGGTACGACCCTGGATGTTATGATTCGCGACAGAGTGGTGTGTGGAGTGCACGACCCCCGTGTACAGCGTCGTCTCCTGGCGGAACCAACACTCACTTTCAAAGATGCTTTCAAGATCGTGCAATCGATGGGATTAGCCTCCAAGGACCTCGACGTATTACATCAGCCCAGTGAATCTCCTGTTCATAAAATCAAGACTGGTCCGTCTGAAAAGCATCATGGTCGTAGTACGTCTTGTTATCGCTGTGGGGGAAAGCATCGTGAAGCTTCGTGCCGATTCAAAGACGTAGACTGTTTCAAGTGTGGCAAGCGTGGACATTTAGCTCGGGTATGTCGTGGACATGCCAGACGACAAGAACAGACGCCGAAGGCTCCTCACCAGGCTAATTGTTTGGACGACAAAGATGAAGAAGTTGAGGAGGAAGCCTACGCGATATTCAACGTTAACCTGCCGACAAAGAAGAAACCATCTTTGGAGCCTCTGCGAGTGACTGTTTTGGCGGATGGGCGGACTCTAGAGATGGAGGTGGACACCGGGGCTTCAGTGTCGATTATTAATGAGAAGGTGTACTACGCCACATGGCCTGCTGCTGTTCGTCCCAGTTTGCAAGTGTCCAAGGCGTGTTTACGCACGTATACTGGAGAGAAGATGAAGGTAGTGGGAGAGATAACTGTTTCTGTGTCCTACAGGCAACAATTGCTGCAGCTGAGTTTGTTGGTGGTGCATGGACAAGGACCTACTCTTCTGGGTAGAGACTGGTTGAAGTATCTCAAGTTGGATTGGAATCAGCTTCTTTTCCAAAGAGTGCATGCTGTTACCATGGGGTCTAACCTGGATACTTCAAATCCAAAGTTACAGAAGGTGCTGGAGCGTCATGCAGCGGTGTTTAAAGAAGAGCTGGGAACGATCGTGGGACAGTCAGCTGTGATTAATGTCAAGCCAGACGCTCAGCCAGTATTTTGTCGTGCTCGTCAAGTTCCTTATGCTTTAAAAAAAAAGGTGGCTCAAGAATTGGAACGATTGCAGAGTGACGGAGTTATACAGCCAGTGAAGCACTCAGATTGGGCGTCACCAATTGTTCCAGTGGTCAAACGTGACGGCAGCATTCGTATTTGTGGAGATTTTAAGATCACTGTTAATCAAGTCGCTAATAGAGATATCCACCCTTTGCCTCGATCTGAAGATCTCTTCAACAAGTTGGCCGGTGGTCAAGCATTCTCAAAGTTGGATCTGTCCCACGCATACCAGCAAATAGTTCTGTCAGAGGAGTCTCGGAAGCTCGTCACTATTAATACTCCACTGGGGTTGTTCCAGTACAATAGACTTCCTTTCGGTGTGTCAGCAGCTCCTGCCATTTTTCAACGTACAATGGAAACCTTACTTCAAGGAATGGAGCATGTGTGTGTCTACATTGATGATATATCGATCACAGGTGCTACAGAGGAAGAACACATCAAGACTCTGGACGAGGTCCTTCAACGTCTCGAGACTGCTGGGGTTCGGTTAAAGCAGAGCAAGTGTGTCTTTATGAAGTCTGAGGTGGAGTTTCTGGGACATAGAGTCACACAACATGGAGTTCAACCTACAGAGGATAAGGTTAGAGCAGTTAATAGAGCTCCCACACCCACAAATGTAGCACAGTTACGCTCCTTCTTGGGACTTATGAATTACTATTCTCGTTTTCTTCCTAACCTTTCCTCCACTCTGGCTCCTTTGTATTTGTTGTTGCAGAAGTCGTCATCTTGGTTTTGGGGTACTGAACAACAAAAAGCGTTTGAGTCTGCTAAAGCTCAGCTATCATCCGACACACTACTGGTCTACTATTGCGGTGATAAACCACTTCTTTTGTCATGTGATGCATCGTCATATGGACTCGGAGCTGTGCTCTCACATAGAATGGAAGATGGATCTGAAAAACCGATCGCTTATGCTTCTCGAACCTTGGCCCCAGCAGAGAAGAGGTATGCCCAAATAGAAAAGGAGGGCTTGGCAATAGTGTTTGGAGTGACCAAGTTTCGTCAGTATTTGTTGGGTCGAGAATTTACCATTATTTCAGATCACAAGCCCTTACTCAGTCTATTTTCTCACACTAGGTCAATTCCACAGATGGCTTCAGCCCGCATCCTTCGATGGGCTCTTACATTGAGTGCCTACCAATACACCATCTCGTTCAAGTCAGGAAAGACTCACTGTAACGCGGATGGTTTGAGCCGACTACCTCTACCTGACACTCCCAGCCAAGTTCCGCTTCCTGGTGATACTGTGCTTGTCCTGGATCGACTTTCTGCTACTCCTGTTTCAGTTAGTCAGATTAGAACCTGGACTTCCCGGGATCCTCTACTGTCACGTGTTCGAGATTTTATACAGCAAGGATGGCCTCAATCTGTTGACACGAGTTTTCGCCCGTTTCATTCTAGAAGATCTGAGTTGAGTGTGCAGGATGGTTGTTTGCTGTGGGGAAGTCGCGTGGTGATTCCACCTCAAGGACGAGCTTTGATTATGGAAGAGTTGCATGAGACTCATCCTGGAGTGTCTCGTTTGAAGAGTCTGGCGCGTTCCTATGTGTGGTGGCCCGGTATGGACAGTGACCTGGAAGAGAAAGTCAGGAGGTGTGCAGAATGTCAGCAGAATCAAAAGTCTCCAGCCAAGGCACCACTACACCCCTGGGAGTGGCCAGAGCGCCCTTGGTCCAGATTGCACGTGGATTATGCAGGACCTTTTCTTGGCAAGATGTTCCTTGTTATTGTGGATGCCTATTCAAAATAGTTGGAAGTGGTCATTACCAATTCTGCCACTTCACTGACAATTATTGAACAATTACGCAAGCTATTTGCTGTTCACGGGTTACCAGAACTGATCATCAGTGACAACGGTCCAGCCTTCTCCAGTGACGAATTCAAAGTTTTCATGAAAAAAAATGGTATTCGTCACTGTCAAACTGCACCCTATCATCCATCTTCAAATGGACTAGCGGAGAGGGCAGTTCAGTCCTTTAAGCTGGCACTCAAAAAGAATACTAGTGGAACACTACAGCAGCGGCTTTCTGACTTCTTGTTATATCAGCACATAACGCCTCATACCACCACTGGACGACCACCTGCTGAGTTGTTGATGGGCAGGAAACTGAGATCGAAATTGGACCTGTTGATTCCTGATGTGAGTATTAGAGTGCAGCTGTCTCAAGAACGTCAGAAGAAGTATCATGATAGAGGCACCAAGTCTCAAGAGTTTGAAACAGGAGACTAAGTTTTCGTAAAGAATCACCTGTCAAAATCGCCTCGTTGGCTGCCGGGACAGATCACTCAGAGAACTGGTCCACTATCTTATGTGGTGCAATTGCACTCCGGTCGAACTGTTCGTATACATGTGGATCAAATTCGTATTGATACTACAGTTGAGGAACCAAAGGAAGTTGATGGAGCTTGGGACACTCTCGTGGTACCAACTGAATCCACTGTGCAACCAGAGCCTAGTGACCAAACTCCGCCAAGACAACTTCGTCGCTCAACTAGAACACGCAATCCTCCAGATCGATATTCACCCTCATGGAGAAGGGGAGGAGTATAATATCGTGAACCCTTGACAATGTCATGAACTCTGACAAGCACATGCAACTATTTTTGATATGTAATTGTAAACATGGTATTGTATTCGTGCTGGTCACCCTGTCTGTCACCCTGTCTCTACTTGTATTTTGTGTTACTATTTAAACCTTGATCTTGTTTTGTATCATGAGTTCTGTGCTGGTTGAAATAATACTTTGACTCTATGACACCATTCTCTTCTGTCTCTCTCTTTGCTTCCCTTCCCTCCCTCTTCCTACAGCCATTTCAGATGACTTATGCGACACAGTTGATGGTTTCACTTGGTGACCTTTGTGAAGCTTATGATATCACTACCGTTTTATCTGCTATTGATGAGACCTGTGATCACTGACTTTGAACACCATGCCACAACATTGTTATAATTATTTGCTGCTTGCATGTTAAACATGGTGTTGTGTTGGTTATAACAGCTAGTCTCTGCAAGTCAATGAAAAGATCAATTTCTGCATGCATGTAAATAGTGGATTTTTAGGTTGCTTCATCTTGCAGTTTTTGCTTAGGTTCGGTAAGAAAATGATAAAGATGACACTTTTTAAAACTTGCATAACAATCAAAAATCGATGGATAGCAAAACAGCTTGCACTGAGCACTAGCTGCAACCTGCTGACAGCACACATGCATCAGCTTGTTCTGGACCAATCGCAGTGAATATGCAGACCTATCATATTTATACTCCGCATGTACAATCTCCCTCTATGTAGGAAAGATCTATGCAAGAACAATTTTTGTATTATTTCTACAAAAAAACATTTATTAGTAAAATATTGTTATTGTTCTGTGGTATGGGAATGGACCCATCTCGTCTCGATGAGTGTAGGCATACTTCCACAAGTAGTGATCAAGAAGAGCAGTCTTCACACTCTCCTCCTGGTCATCACTAGTCTGACTGGCTAGCTGACGTCTGAGCAGCTGAAAAAGAAGATGAGAAAACTTGTCAAAAAGAGTAAATAAATCTAGGCACCCAATGCTTCTGTACAAGGCAAAATTAATAACTACAGACCATACTGAATCATACAATTCTGCTTAGCCGTCAATTTCAGTAAGCAGTCAGAAGCATTGTCAAAACCACATAATCAGACTCTGTAGGGTTCATTTCTCTATTAGCTGTTTGATTGTGCAAACGAGCTTGTATTGCAGCTGTAGTTACTATGGCAACTACTGTATTATTGTTTGTTCATCACTAACTGCCTACTGTATTATGAAGTGAATTATCACAAACAAAATTTAATGGTACACAACTTAAAAACCAATTGCGCAAGAGTTGATAGATTCAAATTTGGGAGCAAAGCCTAGAGTGGGCAAAGTCTATATAATTGTAGTCTATGGAGTTTATCATTCCATGGCGTATACAACTTCTACCTATGTGCTTGTGTATTGCAAGAAAGCGTACCTCGACAGCCCAAACTGAGCATCCACGTATTTCAACTTCCTTTGTGTCTCCAAAAGTAATACGTTGCCCTAAATGATTACGAGAAAAAATGAAAATAAAAGACGTTATTTTTCTCACCTTGTTTCACCGCACTCATTAATTCATCATTGTACTGTAGAATTCCGAAATACAGCAAGGACTGAGGTACTCTATTAATACATACAGTCATTACATCATGATGACATCATTGTGATGTCACACTACCTGTAGTCAGCGAACATAGTGAGTGTGTTAATGTCATGGAATTCCCCTAGACCAGACCCACCAAACCTGTTCCAAACATCGCCTATTAACAGCTGAGCTCTCTTCATAAACGAAACTGAAATCACAAACAAAAATGAGAAAGACGCAACAAAATGAAAACCACAAGCACCATGATTAACCCTTTAACTCCTAATGATTTGTTTATACATATCAGAATTGGCTGTACCTACTTTAGAAGACGTCATAAATAATGTGAAAAGTATCTTAGAAAGGTCAAACTGGGTATTTGCAAAAGATGAATCCACCTAAAAACCCATTGGTTTTCGGCACTACAGGATTCTAAAGAGAGGTGTTTCCGTTAACCCGGGGATTGAATGGGTTGAGCTCCTCGTTGCTTAGGGTATTTTAGGGCTTCAGGGTACCCTGACATGCATAGAATATTATCGTCTAAAGTTCTGGTGACCACCAGGTTTGTATCAGTCACAAGGGCTAAATGAACACCACAGTTAGCTGGAAAATGACAACAGGAGGTCGCAACACTTAAGGGGTTTCGTGCAGTTCCAAAGTGGGAGCCTCAGAGTTTAGTACATGGTCATAAACATTGACATGTGAGGTAAAATGGTGCTAGTTTGGAACAGTTAGCCTAGCGTGCTGCATGTAGTAGGCAAACTGCTAATTAACTTAGATTTTTGAGAAAATAACTTGGTAGCTAAAGGGTTAATGCACACTCACAATGCAAATTCAACTCTATTAATTATCTAACAGAAACAGTGAAAAATTTTTGCAGAAATTCTTTCCCTTTTGTAGTGCAATTTTTTGTAAACCCCACAAAAAGTCTTAGCTTACAAAATTTTAAATTATCATGTTTGAGGAAATTATTGACCTTCTCTGCCTTGATAATCACAAGCATCACGATAGCTCTTGAAATTTGTTCCCAAAAGTGTCAATAGCTTCTGAGCTGACTTGTTAGCGGCCTCAAACAACTTTGACACTTGTCCATCATACAACTACAAAATCACACACAAAACACGAGATAAAGATGTTGTGTAAATATTGAACAAGAACTCAAAATAATTAAGCTACTGTCAAATCTCATGAATCTAATTAACAACAATTATACTTTATTTAGCGCATGGGCGTTATTCCTAGTACTCGAGGTTTTGGCTGAAAATTCTGCATGATCAGGACTCAAACCTGAGACCTTTGCATTGCTAGATGTGACTTTTCAACATGTTACGCCATTTGTAATAATTCGAAAACATCATGTTATGCCCGGATAAGAGATATTGAAGAAATACTTATTAATAGTCAGAAGAAATTTAAACTGCAACCAATCACTTCTTGATGCAAGAATCATGTGTTTTATTGACTGACTTATGGTTGCATCACAGCAATGCAGAGTAAACTTTCACACTCACTTTCTTGAGGACGGCTGACACGTCATGGAGGATGTCTAGTCTTTCTTGCAGAAGTGGAATCTCTGTTGAATTCTCAGATCGAAAGACGTGCTTCAACTGGTCCATACTAAGTGAGCCGTATACATCTGGTTTGTATATCTTTATGCCTTCCTATACGACAAAAGATGATTTGAGATAATGAAGAGAGACTTTCAATTACCTCCACAGCTCTTGATAAAGAAGCGACCAAAGAGCGTGATCCGATCAAGCGTACGTCATGAAATTTGACTGTGAATGGCTCGGTACCGGGATCAGACCAGAAACAAAAATTGAGACAGTCGATTAAAAACATCCTATAATGTGAAGGGAGGGAGGAGCAAGAGAGATTATCGTGAAATGGAATGTAATCACAAACCATTCTAATAGCTCAGTATCCGATAGACCAGCTGGTTCGAAGTCAACTTGCAAAGCTCTTCGTTCTGGTCGCCTAAAGGAGTATTCCTCCTTTGCAAACTGCATGTGCAAGACCATGGAAAGACTGACTCGGATTTTCTAATGATTTTCAAATATTCTCTCACTAGTTTTGCAGTAGTTTCTATTGCTTGCTCTGAGATGGTCACGTGCTGCGACTTAGAGGCGATGAACTCAGCCGACTCAAGCACATCTGGAAAACTATTCTCTTTGGAGGTGGACATTGCCTAGATCTGACATGCACGTTGCTTATTGAGGGGCGGGTTCTTTTCCGTACACGTCCGTTCATTAAATTATTTCAGTGTATCTCCGTATACTTGTAATGGCTGAAGCAGCAGAGGCAGGGTCAGATGGGGCAGCGCAAGAGGCGAAAAAATTCCAATGGGAGCGTCTACCAGACATGCCGACCGAGCGTGCCTATTCAGTAGGAGGCTATCACGAGGGGAAGCTGTATGTCGCAGGTAATGACCCTTGCAGCTGTACATACACCCACGCTATCTCTCATGTTGTGAATTTCATAACCTTCCTCTCTAATAGGAGGATGCAACCCAGAGGGCAAGGCTATCAGCGTGGTAGAGGTGTACGAATTCGCCAACAAGACATGGCACCAGCTCCCCAACATGCCTACATGTAGAGCAGGCAGCACGGGTCTTGTGTTCCACGAGGGCAAGATGATTGTAATAGGAGGAGTGGATGAAAATCAAATCCCAGTTGCTGCTGTAGACGCCTTCAACATAGAGAAAGAGACATGGGAGCAGCTACCTCCTCTCCCAGTAGGAGTGACAGGACCCTTCGTCATCAAGATTAAAGAGAAGATCTATGTCTTTGGAGGGACAGACAAGAAAGAGGCAAACCAATCTGTAGTCTTTGATTGTGATCGAAGTGAGTGGAGTCCCCTTCCTACCATGCCGACAAGACGCTATGCCTCAGGTGGATATCTGCGCAACAACAAGGTATACATCGTGGGAGGTCGAGACGGCAAGAACGCTATCCCGGCTTGCGAGGTGTTTGATCTGGAGACCCAGCAATGGGAGGAGCTTGCTCCTCTGCCATCTGTGAGAGTGTTCTATAATGTTGTCGGCTACAAGGATCATATCTACGTGTACGGAGGGCTCATACCGATGATGGGTTTCTCTAAGATTGTCGAACGATACAGCATTAAGGAGAACTCGTGGACTAGGTTAAAGGACTTGAATGCGTCACGTTCTGATGGCTCGATCGGCGTCATTGGTGACAGAGTAGTTTTAGCCGCTGGTCTGGGTACTACAGTTGCAGAGCCGGACAAACCTATTCTGATATCAGACGTGCTTACGTTCAGTAATCGAGGCAGACGTACGGAGAGAATTCCGCCTATGAAGAAACCACGGACGTCCACGACCACTGTACTCTTTGAGGGAAAGATGGCTGTGATTGGTGGTGCTGGAGAGGGTGGGATCCAAAAAGCAGTAGAAATATTAAGTGTGAAATGAACTTTATGGAGACAATAGTTTTATTTGTGAATTTTATGAGTAATTTTGAGAAAAATCGAGGTTAATGTTTATGCGTTGAAGCGGTAATGTAATTATTATGCCCAGACAGCCCCACCCAATACTCCATTTGCTGCTAATTTGGCGGGCTCGTCTTCACTAGCACTCCGGCCCCGCAGGCGGAACCATCAGTTAGGCCCCGCGAACTTCTTGTGATGAAGGTGTGTTCGTGATTGTGTTACCGGTCAGGCGAGTATTGTAACTTTGGCTTCCTCTCGAGGCAGTCTGGTCTATCAAGCAGGAACAGGATTCGCTGCTGTACAACATTCCATCGACCTCCACAACTTTCCCGTGCGCTGTAAGCAAAGTGGAAGGGCACGAGCATGCCGCGTGGTTTGTACTGAATCGCCTGTTTTTTTGTTTTATTCATCTTCATTCATAAATTTCATCCGTCATGAGTGTTGCTGGGAGTTCTACCACGGCTAATACCTGGGACCAGGATCAGCCAATTACACTATCTTCGTACAATCCCATGTACAATGTCGTCACAGGGACAATACCTGCCGACTACGACCAAATCACGGCGGAGCGAATGAACAGAAACGGTTCACCGCCTTTCCAAAGAGAACAGGCCGTTCCCGGCTACATCAACAGGGCCCCGAATCAAAGAGCGCCTTCCGGTTTAGCGGAAAAGCCCACACTTGATACAAGCGATGAGATGTCTTCTCTATGTTCAGGACTATTGTGTGTCTACATATTCGCTCTTCTCTTCCTTATACTCTCTCTTGTATCTTTGTTCTTGGCGTTTTGTTTGTTGCTTGGTGTGGTCAGCCCCGTCCGGCAAGCCTCTCCAACATCCACCCCTACCAGCGGAACCACTTCACCACCAAATGCCTGTAACTGTCCTGGTAAGATAGTTTCTGTCTTCTTGCAACACCGAAGTGAAAGCGTAGAGCGTCATCTTCATGCACTAATGTCTTCAGTCTCTGATCATCCTCCATCGTGTTAATAATGACGACAGTAGACTGAACACATTAGTGTATGAAGGTGATACTCTACACTTTTCCCTTGGTCTCGAGAAGACTCCAGCATTGTTCACTTATTCTCATGTCTATTCTTTTAGATGTTACCAGAGCATTAGAGTTGTCAGTTCTACTTGAGGTGAGCATGTTACTTTCATTCTCGACATTCTTATCTTGTGTGGTTCTGGTTCTGCTGTTGTGAGTTTGTTCAAGGGAGTGTCATGCACTGCCTGTTATGATAAAGAGATAAAGGAACCCAGTTGTTGTACTTGACATCTGCTCCCATAATACACAGCCTCTCCCTCTCTCTCTCTCCCTCCATCTCTCTTCTCTCTCTCTCTCTCTCTCTCTCTCTCTCTCTCTCTCTCTCTCTCTCTCTCTCTCTCTCTCCCTCTCTCTCTCTCCTCCATCTCTCCCTCCATCTCTCTTTTCTTCCCTCTCCCGCCCCTAAGGCGCTAACTGCCCCTTACTCACCCACACACTGCCAGATAGTAACAATGTGCGGCTGCATTTACTTGTTGTGTCTGCCAATCTCACTATAGAATCTTCAAGTAGCAGCTGCTGGCACAATGGCACAGCTACAGACAATACTTAATGGAGTAAGTCACTATCTATCACTCACTGAGTGGTGCTATCTCTCTCAGACACACTTCACACAACTATGCATTTAACACCATGTTGATCACATTTTGGCATTCATGGCGCCTACTTTCAACCAAAGGTAGTCTAGTTGACACCTTCTAGAGTACTGTGCTTATGGTATACTTTGTTGTGTGCTTTTGTTAAAAGGTTTGCTTGCTTAGATAGGTAGTGATCACATGACTTCTTTAAACAATGCATTTAACACCATGTTGATCACATTTTGGCATTCATGGCACCTAATCTGTCAACCAAAGGTAGTCTAGCAAACACTGTGCTTCTCCCACTCTCTGTGTGTTGAACAAGTTGTCTTTGTTGTGTGCTTTTGTTAAAAGGTTTGCTTGCTTACAAACTGTGTAGGCATATCTGCATTAGGTTATTTTTGACTAAGTATTGCCTTTGTAATCAGTGGGGTATTGAATGATAACTTCGAACCCACAACCTGCCTCGCTTCTCTGCCCTCCCTTGAGCTTTGTTCATACCCCATGGTTTCATACAATACAGTGATTTCTCACCCCTAGCTCTAGATCCAGTCCCTCCTCTGAGAATCATTGCCAGAAAGTTAATTTGTGTTAATTCAGTATCGGCAATAGCCTCAAAGTCCCTAAAATTACTCTCAGAGGGCTTGCAATTGGGGTATACCCTAGATCCCTAACAAGCGCTCAATCTTTAATCATTGGGAAAGTTCCTACAAATTATAAAACTCAGTCAATGATCAAGTATCAGACATCAGCCCCTGTTATAAATGTTCCAAATTCCCAGCTGCACTGTAACCACTAAGAGCTAAAGAGCTCACGTGGGTATTTTTTAGTAACCATGCAGCTGCTTCCTTTATTTTTATTTGAAGCCTACTAAACTGTCTTGCTAGCTGGCTCACACACCCAAATCATAAGTATAATGAAAAGGTTAATGGAACCAAGTTCCCACACCAGACTCACAATAGTAGTCACTATCAACAAACAAAGGCACGGAGAGCTCACATGTGGGCTGGCTGTTCATGATGTGCATCACCAGCAGCTTATTATCAAGACTTTATAATAAGAAGAGTGTCGAACATAGCATACTCGCGTACAAAATCTGTGTGTAAAGTAATGTGACATGCGTGAGCTAATGACACTGAATCCTGCCGCTCCATAAATGTGCGGGCGATGTGGATCAATGGCTTTACTCATTTGACTAGCGCAGGCTGATGCTTGGTCACGCCCCCTCGCAAACGTAGCAAATGAAGTTTTACTAACAAATTATGGACACGTTTACGACGATTTCTCACGTGCCTGTCACATTACTCTACACACAGATTTTGAATGCAGGTATGTTACGTTGCTTCTTAAAATAAATAATAAGTTCCTGGTGTTACAGTTAATCAATTGTTCATCTTCTCTCTGTCTCTCTTTGTTCCATCTCCAGTCCACTTCGAACAGGAATCTACTTCAAACTCAATTAAATCATGTCACGTCAAGTGTCAGTACTGTTGAACAGATTGTTAACTCATCAAAACCTACTACATCTCTCACTGCTAACATTGTCACACCTGTGGTATCTTCAACTTGCAATGTGGAACACATTACTAAAAATTGTGCTACTGCTAGTGCGTCTTCCTCTTGTTTTGCTGATACTTCAATTCTTCCTTCATTTAATACCCCAGTAAGTTGAATACACATCACTTTTGTCACACAAAATGATAGCCTGATAGCACGCTTGTTGTCTGGTGTGCTAGAGCACGCTCAGATCAAGAACTCAGTCTCAGTGCATAGTGTCTGACCAATCAAATTAGCAGCCAGTTATAATGACTTTTGCAAGTATGGAAGAGAAGCGAGGTACATTAGTAGCCAGTGAGCAATGAGGGTAAATTGAGCTAACACACTAGACTTATATTGTATGAACTCTCTTGTGAACCAATGTTTTCACGAAATCACTTTTTTAGTCTAGTTCCCGAATATATCGTCAGTGAAAATAATACTATCTACGGCAGGGGGTACCAGAAAGAAAAATTACCGACCCCAGGCCAAAAAGTGGGTGGATGGGTTGAGAGGGTTTTTACACAAAAAGTCATTTGGCGTAAATTTTAGCCACTACATTTCTGGTGCTCTGTAGAGTTGTTTTACAGGTTCTTGACACCAGAAAAGGTCTATATCATGCAGATATAACATGCTTTTGTTATTATTTACAGTGTGTATATACATACACTGTAAAATGTAGGTAAAAGCATCATGCATTATGCTGTGAAGGGTGTGGACTGGAGGCGTGGCTAGCATAATGCATGCCAAGCAGCTGCTTCTGAGCCAGGCAGTTATTCTACTCACCAGCTTCTGCAGTAGATTCAGCTGCACTCAGCTCTTGAGTGTTGTTCTTCCGTCGAAAGAAGCTATCTAATCGTGCAGCATCGGGTGCGTTTTATGCAACGAGCACTCTCTGAAACGTGGTAGTCGCTTAATCTTGGCCACATTCACAGCAGTAGCGCAGTCGCTTTCTGATCTCTGCTTGCTGCAGCAGTGTTCCGTATGATCATGATCGATACTACACTCACGCTATCGACTCACCCGCGCTATCGACGACGAGCTACACGTACGCGAGCGTCATCTGTTCATGAATATTAATTAGCTTGCATTATGAATGTTGTTATTATTATGACACATTATGACGTAGTGGGTGGGTGGGTAATGGGGCTATGTAAAAAACCGGCCTGGGGTCGAAAATTTCCGCCACTGGCATCCCCTGATCTACGGAACTGCTTTAAGGCACTGATTATAGCGGTATTCCTACTTCTTGCAATAGTAAAACCAGCATAGCGTAGACCGTAAAGCGTCACCTCATGCACTAGCCTTATTCACACGATGGAGGATGACAAAGATTTCACACAAGCAGTTCCATAGATAGTATTGTTTTCACGGACGATAAAATTGTATTTCGCGAACTAGACCCAAACAGTGATTTTGTGAGAACTATGTTCGCAAATTGAGAGCGTGCTACGTGGAAATTAGCCTCCTCCCCAGGCTCCACCCTCTAATTAATTTGCAATTACCAAGAGAGGGCCCGTGTACCTCACAAAATCATGAGGTCGCGAGCAGGTTACAGCATGCGAAATCCATCACGCACTTTTGCTTGACGTACAACGTAACCGTTCTTATATGTAAGTTCACCAAGGCTGCTCAAGTTCTGCCGCTGCATAAATCTTTGTTTCATTCCATTGTGGTTTGTCTCAGTAGTACTAGGATGCTCCTTGCGCACCAGCAAACCAGCGAGAATGAACAGACAAAGGCTTACGTTAGAACGACGGTATCGGAATGGGCGGGGTGTTACGTAACCATGGACACAAAAAAATTATCGAGCGCCAGTTTTTGTAGTGAGTATAACCAGGCCATCAAACCTTGGTTGCTAATATTGAGAGGGGTGTGGCCTGGGTAGGAGGCTAGCTACGTGGAAATATATGGCTAAAGCCAAAATTTTTGACAAATTTTAATTTCTTGGATGAATGCTAATTCACGAAATCCACAACATTAATTTTACAGACACGAAAAAAATGCCATCTACAGTATGTAGGGTCAAAATGAAAATTAATTTTCTGCATCTTTTTTTTACAGGGAAATTTTGCTGCTAATCTTCAGTGTCATATCACAAATGCTACCAGTGGATTAGTAGTCAATGTAACTGATGTTATCGTCACACGGAGAATACTACCAAAAGGTCTTCCTCCAAATTTCGAAGTGAACTCGACCTTTCTTATGGAGGCATTGGCAACCTGCCAGTGTTTCTTTCCGCAGACTGCTAATAAAAATTTTAACTGTACCACAATAGTTCGAAGGTGTCCTCTCAGAAGAGACTTAACCTTGATTTTAAAGACATGATCTTCTCTATCTTCTCATGACCACTTGAAAAGTTTGCACCAAACTACAGCCAATTCTCTATGTCAGCATCGACGGCGACACGTGTTTATTATAAATAAATATGGACAAATATTATTATTATTTATTATTCTATGTTGCGTTGTTTGTTTGTTCAACTCGTTCTTTGTGAGGACGTGTATCAAAGAAGTAATTTTAATATTCATGAGTCAACTTCCTGCATGCATGTTGTTGACGTCGCTAGACAGCACTGATGCTAGCTAGCTGCATGGTTTCTTGCTCCAAACCTCCGTCCAACACGGGAGCAGCATTTGATTGGTCAATGTTGCGCGCGCGCGCGCAAGCTTAAGCTGCGAGACGTAGTCAATACGCATGCGCATTGCCAAGTAGATAGCGCGCGCTAGCTAGCTGCGCGTGCATGCGCGCTCCATCCAAATCCAGTTACATATCAAGTTGTTGTTGTAAATGTGTGTTTTTGAGCTTTCTTTCTATACTGCATTTACGCTGTCTAATAATCTGATGCGATTGCATCTAGCTCTTGTGATTGCTGCAGTCAAATCATAGAAGGAATCGCGCAGTAAGTAGACATCAATATTTAGTCTCAGACTGCATCTGCTGCAAGTCCTTGACGATTGATTATGATGAAACAATTTTATTTTTCTGAAACGGATTGTAGTCATGAGAATAGCTATAGAGTAAGGAGAATTAATATCACTGGATAAAGCTGATCAATAAAACCCTAATTTTGACCTGTTCGGTACAATTTTATCCCATGGTTAGCCAGATTGTTCTCTTTCAGTGTTATACCTTTCACAACCACAAAGCTAAGAAATTCAGTATGGAATTTTCTCAAAACCATAATGAGATGATATATGCTGGAAATACAACTGCAGACTTCTTCCAAGCACGGACACGAACAGCTCTGGAACCCATTTGGTACAAACCCTATGTAGCATTAGATATCTCACCCGGAGTCCTGAGTGCAACAAGCCTGGTCATGCATGGAATCAAAACAATATGCATACAGCAGTTGAGAATGACAGATAGGCATGACTGTGCTTGTATATTGACATCAACAAAATTTAAGCTATTTTTAACACAATTTTCCAGTCTTGTATAATTTATCAGTTGAAGCTTTGAACTTTTGATAAGTGAATTGATGAATAATGAACGGTAAGTCGGAGCAGGAAAAATGAGTTTCAAATTTGTCCCAGTCGGAGATTAATTTCAGTCGATATGGAGCCAACCACAGGCCCATTGATGCGTCCTCTAGTCTGTAGAGTCGAAGGTGATCGCTGTATGCAGCCACCAATGTGACCAGTTCTCTGCTCAGAATGTAGCCGAGCCCTGCATTGTAAGGGAGAAAAGTTTCGCAAAGATACCATTTGGATTCGCCCCATTTTCCGTCTGGTACAACCTTCCAGCGAAAAAACATATGACCCCAATAGAGGTCTTTAGGACAGTTCAATTCTTCAATTAGTTCTGTCACAACTCTGTCTACTCGGACCAAAGCATCGTCATCAGTTTTGAAGAAATAGTCAAAGTGGTTCGCTTTCTTTGCTGCCCATCGTATGCTAAGCAAGATTTTCTTTGGGAGCTGATAATAGTCGTCTACATGATCGTCAAATAAGAGTAGGTCGTTGTATTCGACGTTTTCTCGTGCGATTTCACTAGATACGCTTTCGTTGATCCCTTTCGTTCCAAGAACGTATTTCAAGGTGATGTAGATTGGGAGATTTTTGTAGATCGTCTGGCGGGTTAGCTGTCTCATTTTTGCGCCTTGGGCAGTCGGTGAGGACATTACAATGAACAAGAACTTGATGTTACCTTCAGTGCAGTCGATTCGGCTGGTCCGTCTCTCCCGGATCCGAATCACGGTGAGGTGTCTTTTTGCCACGTTCACCAGACGCAGGAAGGTGGTCGTAGCTCGCTCGGAATGCACTCGATCGCCATGTTTGGTGTTGCCAAATTTGTTCAATTCCATCAGAAACACACCGCTGAGTATTCCCACCAAGAATGGTAACAGCTTGAACTTGACGGCGGCAATCGCTCGCGCCATGAATTGAGACACGCCTTTCAGCCACACCCAGGGTGGAGTTAGCTGAGCACGTGGGTACCGGTGGATGAACCAAGATGAAGCGAGCTGCCTCGTCCCTTCAGGCAACCAACAAGCGAATCAAAGAGTAAGTGCATTCTGTTAGCAAGAGACATCATGATCTCTGTGTTATTAGAGAGCCCGATGAAGCAGGAACGAGCAGACGCCCTCCTGTGAAAGTTGTGGGGGCGAATGGCTACCATGAGGGCGATATCGATGAATTGAGAGAGATGGAAGAAGAATCTGAAGAGATGAATGATTTACTGAGAGACTATGACGAGAAAGAGTTAGAGAGTGAACTTGAAGTGGCTTACAATCGCTATCATGAGCCTGTCGCTACTGATGATGATATAGCTACTGACCCAGGACAGCCTCTTGCTGTTAACCTACCAGTGGATATCCTGGAGACTGTGTTTGCTCATCTCTCTGTCCAGGACATGATGAACTGTTCACTGGTCTGTACCAGATGGAGCACCATCTGTAGGAGAGAGAAGGTCAGTGAGTCACTTGTGATAGTAGTCTAGTATTGATACTGTACAGTTCATGTTTTGGAAGAAGAGCTACTTGAAACTAAAGAGAGGAAAGAAATGGGAGGAATGGGATATAGAGAATGGTATTACTATCACTCACCCAGCCACCATGGAGTGCCTCATGGATACTGCAAGGTCAGTGTTTTTCCATACATGTGTGAATCTTAGCACCCTCTGTGAGCTGCAGCTAGACTCCATTGCTTGTGTGTTAGTGCACTAGGTATCTCCACCCAGAGCTCATGTGGTCTCTGTGGATGATCGTCACATCAGTGCTATATTAGTACGGCATGTCTCAGGCATAGTTGGTCACTGACTAGCATATTGTGCTCCTTGACCTGGATACAGCTGCTACACTTCCATAAAAAAAAAATAGCAAAATATTTTATAGTGGTATTGCTGTTGTACAGGTTTGTTCAGCATGAGTTTACCAACAAGCTGCTGGTTGATGAAGGAGATGAAGAGAAAGTGTCTACATCACTCAGCCGTCATCCACAGTACACTAATGTGATTGGTGTACTGCAGAGAGACAGAGTGCTTCAACACAAGGTAAGGAACAGTCTTTATCATGAATACTATTGAATTAACCATCTCTATAGCGAAGCACTCTTCTACTGCCAGCCACAGTGTGTCTACTAGTGACTCTATCACGTGATGTGTTTGAAGTGAGGAAAGTGTTCCTACTACTCACAGCTCCTGGTAGCCCGTGCTGTCTCATGAGAGTGGTTGAACTGTTCTACTGTATAGCAACCTTCTTCTACATACGATGGAGACAGCAAGTTCTCCCTCAAAGGTAACCCAACTGAAAAACCTTTTTTAGAAGTTGATCTTGTTACTGTGTAGATATCATTATAAAGTTTTTCATGTTCTGACACTGTTTGAGCAGCCCGACCTCATACCACACAGGTAGGATGATTGATTTTGCTTATAGCATGTTGTCATGGTGATTACAGGAAGGGTGTGGTCAGTCTGACACACGAACAGTCACGGATTGTGAACCATCCCATCAAGCCTGGTGATGTGGTGAAAGTAGTCGCTTTTGCTGGTCAGTATTAAGCAAAATCGGGTTCAGTAGTAGACTACTCTCTCTCTCTCTCTCTCTCTCTCTCTCTCTCTCTCTCTAGGTACAGGCAAGACCACTACACTGCTCCACTTTGCTCTGGCTCATCCCAAGCACAGGTTTCTCTATTTAGTCTACAATAAGTCTGTCCAGTTGGCTGCCAGCAAATTATTTCCTAAAAGAGTTGATTGCAAGACATTTCACGCTCTCACTCACAAATACACAGGGTAAGCTGAACTTCTTTGTGCTTAGCTTTTACAGGAAATTTGTAAACGGGTGTCAAAATGTACGTATTGCTTTTCTATTAGTAAAGACTATGATCTCAGCCGATCTGGAGTAGCTGACTTGCCCGAGTTCTTAGTTGATGGTAAAAAATTACAAAAGCCGAAGGATGGCGAAATGACTGCATTCGAGTTGAATCTACTCGCTAACAAAACAGTGACAAGATTCCTCGTCTCAGCTGATGAAGAGATATCCAGCAGGCATCTTCCCAGGCTCAGTCACAAGTTTGATGAGTTCCCAGAGATCTTTGAGGGCAGAATCAATAAACTGGTTAGTAATGGATTGTTTTGTTCTTGACCAAGTTCGTGGTTCAACAGTTAGTAGGACAAGCTAAGGTTATATGGAACGCAATGAGGGATCTGAAGGACAGGTGTGTCATGACCCATGATGGTAAGTCCACTAGAGGTTCAGGTGGCTCCAGTGAGCTCCTAGCTGTAGAATTTTAAAGAAAGATTTTTGAGCTGAGGCTTCTAATAAATCGAGAACTTATCTGTGTAAGTGCAGATGCCTCACCGGAACATGCTGCACACTGGACATGCTTTGACAGTAACCAGCAGCTACCATACAGCTACAGTACTGGCACGTTATTAGGTGCATGTGTATTGGGTGTATTCCACAGCCAGGAAATATGTTACAGGAGTGGTGTATTGTTAACGCCTACTAGTTGGCTATCTGTGAGGTAGCTAGACACAGCTTAGTGCACAGGTGTCCTGGCTCTACCAGTGACCCTCTGTGAGGCAGCTAGACACAGCTTAGTGCACAGGTGTCCTGGCTCTACCAGTGACCCTCTGTGAGGCAGCTAGACACTGCTTAGTGCACAGGTGTCCTGGCTCTACCAGTGACCCTCTGTGAGGCAGCTAGACACTGCTTAGTGCACAGGTGTCCTGGCTCTACCAGTGACCCTCTGTGAGGCAGCTAGACACTGCTTAGTGCACAGGTGTCCTGGCTCTACCAGTGACCCTCTGTGGGGCAACTAGGCACTGCTTAGTGCACAGGTGTCCTGGCTCTACCAGTGACCCTCTGTGAGGCAGCTAGACACTGCTTAGTGCACAGGTGTCCTGGCTCTACCAGTGACCCTCTGTGAGGCAGCTAGACACTGCTTAGTGCACAGGTGTCCTGGCTCTACCAGTGACCCTCTGTGAGGCAGCTAGACACTGCTTAGTGCACAGGTGTCCTGGCTCTACCAGTGACCCTCTGTGAGGCAGCTAGACTTTGGTTAGTGCGTGCTCCTGCAGGTTACCTCAAGGAGTTCCAGCTGCTTCGACCTCGTCCACAGGAGACTAAGTATCAGTGTATCCTGATCGATGAGTCGCAAGATCTCTCTCCTGGTCAGTAGAGTGTTTCTGTGATGCCTCAATGCTGTCTCGTACTCTCCAGCTGTACTGGACATTCTTATGCATCAAAATTGTCCCAAGATCTTTGTCGGTGATCCTCATCAACAGATCTACACCTTCAGAGGAGCCATCAATGCTATTGACAAGATTGAACCAACTCACTCTTACTACCTCACTAAGGTGGGAACTGTTTTCATCAGTACTTGTGAGTTGTGTTGTCTAGTCCTTCAGGTTCGGTCCTAATATCGCGTTCCTTGCCTCTGTGATGCTGAGTGAACTGAAGTCAGTGCATCAACAAACACTCACTGGTGGACTACAAGATGGTGAGAGAGAGAGAGAGGGGGAGGGAGAGAGAGGGAGGGAGGGGGTTGAGGGAGGGAGAGAGAGAGAGAGAGAGAGAGAGAGAGAGAGAGAGAGAGAGAGGAGAGAGAGAGAAGAGAGGGAGGGAGAGTGTGAGAGAGAAGAGAGGGAGGGAGGGAGGGAAAGAGAGAGAGAGGGAGAGAGGTGGGTGGGTGGGGGGAGGGAGAGAGAGAGAGAGATAGTGGAGGGAGTAAGGGAGGGAGAGAGAGAGAGAGGTAGTGGAGGGAGTAAGGGAGAGAGAGAGAGAGAGAAAGCACAAGAGAAGAGGGGGAGAGAAAGACAGACATGACACTCATTCTCTTTATCCAGGAGGTTATTACGGAAGGCGAGAAGAAGGTCAACTTGCATTTATTGCTCGTACCAATGGCGCACTCATTAGCGAACTTTTCACTGTCCTCGATCGTTCACCTAATTCCAAGCTTGCATTTGCTGGTGCAGTGTCTAAGAACAAGTTCAAGACACTAGAAGATGTGTACTTCCTGAAGCAAGATCAGAAGCACAATATTCGCTCACCTAAGATAAGAAAATTCAAGAATTTTTACACCCTAAAGTCACATGCTGAAATCACTGAGGACTTTAATCTGTTGCAATTAGTCAATGTAAGGGACAAAAGTCAATGACAAATGAATCGTCTGTTCGTTTTCAAAATCTCTCTCTTCCTCCTTCTCTCTCTTACCTCTCTCTCTCTCTCTCTCTCTCTCTCTCTCTCTCTCTCTCTCTCTCTCTCTCTCTCTCTCTCTCTCTCTCTCTCTCTCTCTCTCTCTGTCTCTGTCTCTGTCTCTGTCTCTGTCTCTCTCTCTCTCTCTCTCTCCCTCCCTCCCTCCCTCCCTCCCTCCCTCCCTCCCTCCCTCCCTCTCTCTCTCTCTCTCTCTCTCTCTCTCTCTCTCTCTGTTAGATCTGCTTCAAGTATATTGACATTCCAAGGTTCATTGAGCTTGTTGAGCAAAATGGAATTATGAAATGTAAAGATGTTCGCAATGCAGGTTATTTCACATGGTTCAAAGAATCTAACCTTACTGATTCCCTCTCTCGCATCTCTCTCTCTTTACCTTCATATCTCCTTCTCTCTCTCTCTCTCTCTCTCTCTCTCTCTCTCTCTCTCTCTCACACGCACACACACACAGACATGGTTTTCTCTACGGCTCACTCGGCTAAAGGGTTGGAATTTCACACTGTCAAAATAGCCAATGATTATTTATCAAAAGCTTACTCAGGACCTAGATCAAATGAATTTCGTCCAAGTAAGAGAACTGCATTACGGTTTATAGCTTAAAGGCTACAGCTCTCTTTCTCTCCGTCTCTTTCACTCTTCCTCCCTCTCTCTCCCTCCCTCTTACTCTCCCCCTATCTCTCTCTCTCTGTCTCTCACACACACACACACTCTCTCTCACACACACTCTCTCTCTCTTTCACTCTCTCCCTCCCTCTCTCTTGCACTCTCTCTGTCTCTCCCTCTCTCTCTTCTGTCTCTCTCTCTCTTCTCCCTCTCTCTCTTCTCTCTCTCTCTCTCTCTCTCAGATCGTTGTGCCGTTGATGAGCGTAACTTGCTCTACGTCGCTGTCACTAGAGCAACTCACTATGTTATATTGAACACTGCAGCAGTAAATGTACTTCAGCTAGCTCGAGAGTATCCAGTACTCCACTGTATGCCGTCTCATGTTACCAAGACTTCAGATAGTGTGAGTTTCAAAGAGCAGTTCTTTTAGCCCCTTGCATTGTGACTGAAAATCATAATGTATTGCACACTGCTATGAATCGCTTTGAATTTGATGGTGATACAGAGATGTTATTACTTCTTGCAAGGAAGATTTTGAGTGTAAGGTTTCACCTTGCAGTCGCTAATGTGTCAAATCACTGGCACACAGTGGAGCATGATCAAAGACTTACATTTTAACAGAAGTCTACGCTCTACGGTTTACGCTTTATCCTTGCAAGAAGTAATAAAACCGCCATATCAAAATAATTATTACCCATTACGAATTTATACTTTCAGGTTTAGAGTTGTTTCATTGTCGTACAAGGCAATGTTGTGGTCCAGAATCGTTTAGATTTATAGTGTGTGTGTGTGTGTGCGTGCGTGTGTGTATGTGTGTGCGTGTGTGCGTGCGTGTGTGCGTGCGTGTGTGTGTGTGCGTGTGTGTGTGTGTGTGTGCGTGTGTGTGTGTCTGTGTGTGTTTTCATTATGGTGATTGTGTGTTTCAATACAGTGTTGTAACTGGAGAATATGTGCTCTCAATCCTGATGATGATATTCCACTGGATCCTATCATTGTTCCTGTCAATACTCCTATTCCTGTTCATCGGATATCATTCTCACTTGTGAGCTAATTTAGAATCTCGAACAACATTATGCATGTTGACACATGCATAGTGGTTCTTCTGCATATTAATTTTGTGAGCGGATTTGAAAAAAGGGGTCACTTCGCTCCTGCAATTTTCCTGTTTCAAATGGCTGCTACTTGGTCAAACATTACTGAAACTTGAGGATTTTTTGTAATTATTTTGATCATTCTGCTTGCTGTGTATCAAACTTTAGAGGCATGGTACTAAATTTTGGCTGAATGGCAGCAAATTGAAAACATGCGTGCGTTCGAAATTGCAGGAACGAAGTAACAAATCCGCTCACAGTGTCTTGCTCAAACTTACTGCATGCACTTAAGTCCAAATTTGGTTTAGAATTTATTTCGAAAGGCACTTGCATGTCAAAAATAAGATCTTTTATCTGCTCATTGTAGAATATGAGGTATTTTGTTATTTAGATTGGTACAAGTGGTCCTCTCTGTGCTTGCTGTATCAACAAGTATTGCTCAGAACTATCACCATTATGAATTTACGAAAGTCACCATTACATTTTCATCATCCATCATTATTTTATCAGTAAAATTTGTACCTGACTCATACATTTTGACACTGCACTAATAATTTATGGTAACTAGAACACGTGGAAATTTTGGTGCCTATGATACAGCTCTGTAACACAATTAAGTGAGTTAGTTAGTACGTGTCTCGACCAGGCAATCACTGCATCAGGAGGAGCGCATCATCAACGCTCATATTGCCCATTAGACACTGGTTCTTCTGCATATTTTCTTGCTGAAACTGCACAAGAAGTGTGTATGGAATTCAAAGTAGCTTGACTTCGTTGAAGTTAGCAAAGATAGAGCCTGTTGGATGTCTTCTCCATCTGAAGATGGAGATCTCCATCTGAAGATGTAACAACTAGTGCTGTTCATAATGGAAAGAACTAACTACTGTCAAGCATGCATGACATTGTAACCAGTATAGCATGAGCTGACCTGCACACTCGAATATGCAAGATTGCTTATTTCTCGCTCAATTGTATGCTACAAATTTGGTGTACACCACGCAATCTTTCAGTTTATTTCAAAATTTAAAAACGTTTTTATCAATAACAATAAAAAATTAAGCCGAGGCCAAGGAAGTTAAAATTTATGGATGGTCGGCAGATCTTTTAAAAAAGTGATAAGAGATTCTAGACCTGTAGTAGAGGAGAAAGTAAGAAAGCACTATAGCAATATACCTGGCTGTGTCTCTCAGCTGAAAAATGTGGGATTCCAGACCTGCAGTAGAGGAGAAAATAAGACATTACCATAGCGACCTACCTGGCAGTAACTCCCAGCTGAAAAGTGTGGGATTCCAGACCTGCAGTAGAGGAGAAAATAAGACATTACCATAGCGACCTACCTGGCAGTAACTCCCAGCTGAAAAGTGTGGGATTCCAGACCTGCAGTAGAGGAGAAAATAAGACATTACCATAGCGACCTACCTGGCAGTAACTCCCAGCTGAAAAGTGTGGGATTCCAGACCTGCAGTAGAGGAGAAAATAAGACATTACCATAGCGACCTACCTGGCAGTAACTCCCAGCTGAAAAGTGTGGGATTCCAGACCTGCAGTAGAGGAGACAATAAGACATTACCATAGCGACCTACCTGGCAGTAACTCCCAGCTGAAAAGTGTGGGATTCCAGACCTGCAGTAGAGGAGACAATAAGACATTACCATAGCGACCTACCTGGCAGTAACTCCCAGCTGAAAAATGTGGGATTCCAGACCTGCAGTAGAGGAGACAATAAGACATTACCATAGCGACCTACCTGGCAGTAACTCCCAGCTGAAAAGTGTGGGATTCCAGACCTGCAGCAGAAGAGAAAATAAGAAAGTTATATAGCGACCTACCTGGCAGTGAATCTCAAAACTAAATTGGTGATTCTAGACCTGCAATAGAGGAGAAAATAAGAAAGTAATACAGCAATATACCTGGCAGTGAATCTCAGTGTGGAATTCTAAACCTGCAACAAATAGCAAAAGAGAGGCAATATGGTGTTTCCTGGAATTAGATCTAAAATACTCTGCAAATAGACAAGAAAGTGAGGTAATAACACCAGCAACCTCATTGGGATAGTTATGTCTTTTCAGCATCACTGAAGCACATGTAGCTATGTCTCTGCAGGAGAAATAGCCTCGTTCCCAGGCTCCAATCCTCTCATAGCTGAGAGGACTAGAGTCAGAGAACTAGACTGGAGAAAAAACAAGTGAAGAAACAATAATGATACCAGGTTGTGCTCCAGTTCCTGATATTAGTGGTCTTTTTTACTCCTAGTGAAAAAAATCATGCAGTAATACTACCTTAATGATGATATACGCGCTTTCTCAAAGATACTATAACCTGTAGTGAACGAAGACATATCGATAAATAGTATAATATGTACCATTTGTTGTCATAGTCCTTGACACATACATCTGCATGTATGTAGTAGAAATTAAATTACATGAGAATAAATTAGAATAATAGTTTTATTGATGGGTGTAATTGATGATGTGATCGAATCAATATGAAGAGATCTATTCAATGGTTGTGATCGAATCGATGGTTGTGATCAATGTTGAGATATCGAATCAAATCGGTGATTGTAATTGATGGGGAGATCGAATCGATGGGATGTGATCGAATTGATGGGATGTGATCGAATCGATGGGATGTGATCGAATCGATGGGATGTGATCGAATCGCTTGTTGTAATCGATGAATTGATGGTTGTAGTCAATGATGAGATCTAGTCGATGGTGAAATCAAATCTACCTTTTACATAATAGTGAGAGGAGAGCTACATTGAACCTGTACATTAGACAGGTGAGGGGTGAGCTACATTGAACCAGTACATTAGACAGGTGAGGGGTGAGCTACATTGAACCAGTACATTAGACAGGTGAGGGGTGAGCTACATTGAACCAGTACATTAGACCAGTGAGGGGTGAGCTACATTGAACCAGTGAGCTCTCCTACATTGAACCAGTACATTCGACCAGTGAGGGGTGAGCTACATTGAACCTGTACATTAGACCAGTGAGGGGTGAGCTACATTGAACCAGTGAGCTCTCCTACATTGAACCAGTACATTAGACCAGTGAGGGGTGAGCTACATTGAACCTGTACATTAGACCAGTGAGGGGTGAGCTACATTGAACCAGTGAGCTCTCCTACATTGAACCTGTACATTAGACCAGTGAGGGGTGAGCTACAATGAACCAGTACATTAGACCAGTGAGGGGTGAGCTACATTGAACCAGTACATTAGACCAGTGAGGGGTGAGCTAAATTGAACCAGTATATACATTAGACCAGTGAGAGGAGAGCTACATTGAACCAGTACATTAGACCAGTGAGGGGTGAGCTACATTGAACCAGTACATTAGACCAGTGAGGGGTGAGCTACATTGAACCAGTACATTAGACCAGTGAGGGGTGAGCTACATTGAACCAGTACATTAGACCAGTGAGTGGTGAGCTACATTGAACCAGTACATTAGACCAGTGAGGGGTGAGCTACATTGAACCTGTACATTAGACCAGTGAGGGATGAGCTACATTGAACCAGTGAGCTCTCCTACATTGAACCAGTACATTAGACCAGTGAGGGGTGAGCTACATTGAACCAGTGAGCTCTCCTACATTGAACCAGTACATTAGACCAGTGAGGGGTGAGCTACATTGAACCAGTACATTAGACCAGTGAGGGGTGAGCTACATTGAACCAGTGAGCTCTCCTACATTGAACCAGTACATTCGACCAGTGAGGGGTGAGCTACATTGAACCTGTACATTAGACCAGTGAGGGGTGAGCTACATTGAACCAGTGAGCTCTCCTACATTGAACCAGTACATTAGACCAGTGAGGGGTGAGCTACATTGAACTAGTACATTAGACCAGTGAGGGGTGAGCTACATTGAACCAGTACATTAGACCAGTGAGGGGTGAGCTACATTGAACCAGTACATTAGACCAGTGAGGGGTGAGCTACATGGAACCAGTACATTCGACCAGAGAGGGGTGAGCTACATTGAACCTGTACGTTAGACCAGTGAGGGGTGAGCTACATTGAACCAGTATATTAGACCAGTGAGGGGTGAGCTACATTGAACCTGTACATTAGACCAGTGAGGGGTGAGCTACATTGAACCAGTGAGCTCTCCTACATTGAACCTGTACATTAGACCAGTGAGGGGTGAGCTACAATGAACCAGTACATTAGACCAGTGAGGGGTGAGCTACATTGAACCAGTACATTAGACCAGTGAGGGGTGAGCTAAATTGAACCAGTATATACATTAGACCAGTGAGAGGAGAGCTACATTGAACCAGTACATTAGACCAGTGAGGGGTGAGCTACATTGAACCAGTACATTAGACCAGTGAGGGGTGAGCTACATTGAACCAGTACATTAGACCAGTGAGGGGTGAGCTACATTGAACCAGTACATTAGACCAGTGAGTGGTGAGCTACATTGAACCTGTACATTAGACCAGTGAGGGATGAGCTACATTGAACCAGTGAGCTCTCCTACATTGAACCAGTACATTAGACCAGTGAGGGGTGAGCTACATTGAACCAGTGAGCTCTCCTACATTGAACCAGTACATTAGACCAGTGAGGGGTGAGCTACATTGAACCAGTACATTAGACCAGTGAGGGGTGAGCTACAATGAACCAGTACATTAGACCAGTGAGGGGTGAGCTACATTGAACCAGTACATTAGACCAGTGAGGGGTGAGCTACAATGAACCAGTACATTAGACCAGTGAGGGGTGAGCTACATTGAACCAGTACATTAGACCAGTGAGGGGTGAGCTACATTGAACCAGTATATACATTAGACCAGTGAGAGGAGAGCTACATTGAACCAGTACATTAGACCAGTGAGGAGTGAGCTACATTGAACCAGTACATTAGACCAGTGAGGGGTGAGCTACATTGAACCAGTACATTAGACCAGTGAGGGGTGAGCTACATTGAACCAGTACATTAGACCAGTGAGGAGTGAGCTACATTGAACCAGTACACTAGACCAGTGAGGAGTGAGCTACATTGAACCAGTATATACATTAGACCAGTGAGAGGAGAGCTACATTGAACCAGTACATTAGACCAGTGAGGGGTGAGCTACATTGAACCAGTACATTAGACCAGTGAGGGGTGAGCTACATTGAACCAGTACATTAGACCAGTGAGTGGTGAGCTACATTGAACCAGTACATTAGACCAGTGAGGGGTGAGCTACATTGAACCTGTACATTAGACCAGTGAGGGATGAGCTACATTGAACCAGTGAGCTCTCCTACATTGAACCAGTACATTAGACCAGTGAGGGGTGAGCTACATTGAACCAGTGAGCTCTCCTACATTGAACCAGTACATTAGACCAGTGAGGGGTGAGCTACATTGAACCAGTACATTAGACCAGTGAGGGGTGAGCTACAATGAACCAGTACATTAGACCAGTGAGGGGTGAGCTACATTGAACCAGTACATTAGACCAGTGAGTGGTGAGCTACATTGAACCAGTACATTAGACCAGTGAGGGGTGAGCTACATTGAACCAGTACATTAGACCAGTGAGGGGTGAGCTACATTGAACCAGTATATACATTAGACCAGTGAGAGGAGAGCTACATTGAACCAGTACATTAGACCAGTGAGGAGTGAGCTACATTGAACCAGTACATTAGACCAGTGAGGGGTGAGCTACATTGAACCAGTACATTAGACCAGTGAGGGGTGAGCTACATTGAACCAGTACATTAGACCAGTGAGGAGTGAGCTACATTGAACCAGTACACTAGACCTGTGAGGAGTGAGCTACATTGAACCAGTATATACATTAGACCAGTGAGAGGAGAGCTACATTGAACCAGTACATTAGACCAGTGAGGGGTGAGCTACATTGAACCAGTACATTAGACCAGTGAGGGGTGAGCTACATTGAACCAGTACATTAGACCAGTGAGTGGTGAGCTACATTGAACCAGTACATTAGACCAGTGAGGGGTGAGCTACATTGAACCTGTACATTAGACCAGTGAGGGATGAGCTACATTGAACCAGTGAGCTCTCCTACATTGAACCAGTACATTAGACCAGTGAGGGGTGAGCTACATTGAACCAGTGAGCTCTCCTACATTGAACCAGTACATTAGACCAATGAGGGGTGAGCTACATTGAACTAGTACATTAGACCAGTGAGGGGTGAGCTACATTGAACCAGTACATTAGACCAGTGAGTGGTGAGCTACATTGAACCAGTACATTAGACCAGTGAGGGGTGAGCTACATTGAACCAGTACATTAGACCAGTGAGGGGTGAGCTACATTGAACCTGTACATTAGACCAGTGAGGGATGAGCTACATTGAACCAGTGAGCTCTCCTACATTGAACCAGTACATTAGACCAGTGAGGGGTGAGCTACATTGAACCAGTGAGCTCTCCTACATTGAACCAGTACATTAGACCAATGAGGGGTGAGCTACATTGAACCAGTACATTAGACCAGTGAGGGGTGAGCTACATTGAACCAGTACATTAGACCAGTGAGGAGTGAGCTACATTGAACCAGTACATTAGACCAGTGAGGAGTGAGCTACATTGAACCAGTACATTAGACCAGTGAGGGGTGAGCTACATTGAACCAGTACATTAGACCAGTGAGGGGTGAGCTACATTGAACCAGTACATTAGACCAGTGAGGAGTGAGCTACATTGAACCAGTACATTAGACCAGTGAGGAGTGAGCTACATTGAACCAGTATATACATTAGACCAGTGAGGAGTGAGCTACATTGAACCAGTACATTAGACCAGTGAGGGGTGAGCTACATTGAACCAGTACATTAGACCAGTGAGGGGTGAGCTACATTGAACCAGTACATTAGACCAGTGAGGGGTGAGCTACATTGAACCAGTACATTAGACCAGTGAGGGGTGAGCTACATTGAACCAGTACATTAGACCAGTGAGCTACATTGAACCAGTACATTAGACCAGTGAGGGGTGAGCTACATTGAACCAGTACATTAGACCAGTGAGGGGTGAGCTACATTGAACCAGTACATTAGACCAGTGAGGAGTGAGCTACATTGAACCAGTACACTATTATTGTAAAGCGAGAATTGATTGCTCCTCATCTATTCTGTAGTGGAACAACTATAGTGGTATCCTACAGAACAAAACACATTGTGATCACATTATTAGATTATTGACTTCACCACAACAATGAATCTTGAATCCAGTTCCAACTCCCTGGTGGTATGGTAAGGCTGCAATAGTAGAACCTGCTCCAGCTGTTGCCTTGATCTTCTTGAGTATTACACTACCTAGGCCTTGACTACACTACATGTACCTAGCTATCTACCTGGCTACTAAGGCCTTCACTGTCTATGTACTACACAATGTTCATTCTAAGGATTTGACTACACTAGCTAACATACATTAATACTCAATGAAATATCACAGCAATATCACATGCAACATTATTATTCATAATAATACACTCTCACTGACTCACTCACTGTCATGCCGCGCTAGCAGATACATACAAACACTCACTAACCTTGCTACTATCCACGATGTCACAACGCATGCTACATGCTGGCATGCAAATACATTCTAACATTGCTACCATACAGCCTACCATTACTAAAACCACAGATGGTAAACTCCTTGTGTCATAGAAAAAGTAGCATCCATGGTTACTATGCTTCTTAAAATTTCTACTATAAATGACTAGTACCGTGAAGTCTTGGGTAGATAATGAATAGCAAGTAGCAGAGAGTAGAGCCAGTAGCAGAGAGTAGAGCCAGTAGCAGAGAGTACGTAGAGCCAGAAGCAACAGAAATAGTACTTGGTGGAGCCATCAGTAGAGTGAAGCTGTAGTGGGTAAAGATGATTGAGTGTGTTACAGATCACTAGCTACTGTTACCTCATGGTCCAGTGTGTTTCACTAATACTCCCATTCCTGAACTCCACTTGACGTTAGGAGTTTATACACTGGACTTTGAGTAGAAATAAGAATGATAGTGATACAACTAGTGATATGGTAGTGACCTCATAGAGTAGTTTCATGAGATATGGAATGAGACCAGGTGTAAGAACTGCTGATGGTAGCTGGGGATTGGTGATAGTCATTTTCAGATTGATCTATTGCTATTGATGTTGGTTGATCTTGATTGATTGCTATTGATCTTGATTGATAACTGCACTCGATCGCCATGTTTGGTGTTGCCAAATTTGTTCAATTCCATCAGAAACATACCGCTGAGTATTCCCACCAAGAATGGTAACAGCTTGAACTTGACGGCGGCAATCGCTCGCGCCATGAATTGAGACACGCCTTACAGCCACACCCAGGGTGGAGTTAGCTGAGCACGTGGGTACCGGTGGATGAACCAAGATGAAGCGAGCTGCCTCGTCCCTTCAGGCAACCAACAAGCGAATCAAAGAGTAAGTGGATTCTGTTATCAAGAGACGTCATGATCTCTGTGTTATTAGAGAGCCCGATGAAGCAGGGACGAGCAGACGCCCTCCTGTGGAAGTTGTGGAGACGAAGGGCTACCATGAGGACGATATTGATGAATTGAGAGAGATGGAAGAAGAATCTGAAGAGATGAATGATTTACTGAGAGACTATGACGAGAAAGAGTTAGAGAGTGAACTTGGAGTGGCTTACAGTCGCTATCATGAGCCAGTCGCTACTGATGATGATATAGCTACTGATCCAGGACAGCCCCTTGCTGTTAACATACCAGTGGATATCCTGGAGACAGTGTTTGCTCATCTCTCTGTCCAGGACATGATGAACTGTTCACTGGTCTGTACCAGATGGAGCACCATCTGTAGGAGAGAGAAGGTCAGTGAGTCACTTGTGATAGTAGACTAGTATTGATACTGTACAGTTCATGTTTTGGAAGAAGAGCTACTTGAAACTAAAGAGAGGAAAGAAATGGGAGGAATGGGGTAGAGAGAATGGTATTACTATCACTCACCCAGCTACCATGGAGTGCCTCATGGATACTGCAAGGTCAGTGTGTTTCCATACATGTGTGTGAATCTTAGCACCCTCTGTGAGCTGCAGCTAGACTCCATTGCTTGTGTGTTAGTGCACTAGGTATCTCCACCCAGAGCTCATGTGGTCTCTGTGGATGATCGTCACATCAGTGCTATATTAGTACGGCATGTCTCAGGCATAGTTGGTCACTGACTAGCATATTGTGCTCCTTGACCTGGATACGACTGCTACACTTCCATAAAAAAAAATAAAAATAGCAAAATATTTTATAGTGGTATTGCTGTTGTACAGGTTTGTTCAGCATGAGTTTACCAACAAGCTGCTGGTTGATGAAGGAGATGAAGAGAAAGTGTCTACATCACTCAGCCATCATCCACAGTACACTAATGTGATTGGTGTACTGCAGAGAGACAGAATGCTTCAACGCAAGGTAAGGAACACTCTTTATCATGAATACTATTGAATTAACCTTCTCTATAGCGAAGCACTCTTCTACTACCAGCCACAGTGTGTCTACTAGTGACTCTATCACGTGATGTGTTTGAAGTGAGGAAAGTGTTCCTACTACTCACAGCTCCTGGTAGCCCGTGCTGTCTCATGAGAGTGGTTGAACTGTTCTACTGTATAGTGACCTTCTTCTACATACGATGGAGACAGCAAGTTCTCCCTCAAAGGTAACCCAACTGAAAAACCTTTTTTAGAAGTTGATCTTGTTACTGTGTAGATATCATTATAAAGTTTTTCATGTTCTGACACTGTTTGAGCAGCCCGACCTCATAGCTCACAGGTAGGATGATTGATTTTGATTCTAGCATGTTGTCATGGTGATTGTAGGAAGGGTGTGGTCAGTCTGACACATGAGCAGTCACGGATTGTGAACCATCCCATCAAGCCTGGTGATGTGGTGAAAGTAGTCGCTTTTGCTGGTCAGTATTAAGCAAAATCGGGTTCAGTAGTAGACTACTCTCTCTCTCTCTCTCTCTCTCTCTCTCTCTCTCTCTAGGTACAGGCAAGACCACTACACTGCTCCACTTTGCTCTGGCTCATCCCAAGCACAGGTTTCTCTATCTAGTCTACAATAAGTCTGTCCAGTTGGCTGCCAGCAAATTATTTCCCAAAAGAGTTGATTGCAAGACATTTCACGCTCTCGCTCACAAATACACTGGGTGAGCTGAACTTCTTTGTGCTTAGCTTTTACAGAAAATTTGTAAATGGGTGTCAGAATTTAAGTATTGCTTTCCTATTAGTAAAGGCTATGATCTCAACCGATCTGGAGTATACGACTTGCCTGAGTTCTTAGTTGATGGTAAAAAATTAGAAAAGCCGAACGATGGCGAAATGACTGCATTCGAGTTGAATCTACTCGCTAACAAAACTGTGACAAGATTCCTTGCCTCAGCTGACGAAGAGATATCCAGTAGACATCTTCCTGAGCTCAGACATAAGCTCCATGACTTCCCAGAGATCTTTGAGGGCAGAATCAATAAACTGGTTAGTAATGGATCGTTTTGTTGCTTGTTCCTGACCAAGTTTGTACTTCTATAGTTAGTAGGGCAAGCTAAAGTTATTTGGAATGCAATGAAAGATCTGAAGGACAAGTGTGTCATGACTCATGATGGTAAGTAATGGCGCAAATTACTAAAGAAAGAGTTTGGGGCTGAGAGAGTTTGCACATTGGACATGCTTTGACAGTAACCAGCAGCTACCATACTGCTACTGTACAGTAGTTAACACTTGCTAGTGACTGTCTGTGAGGCAGCTAGACACTGCTTAGTGCACAGGTGTCCTGGCTCTACTGGTGACCCTCTGTGAGGCAGCTAGACACCGCTTAGTGCACAGGTGTCCTGGCTCTACCGGTGACCCTCTGTGAGGCAGCTAGACACTGCTTAGTGCACAGGTGTCCTGGCTCTACCAGTGACCCTCTGTGAGGCCGCTAGACACTGCTCAGTGCGCAGGTGTCCTGGCTCTACCGGTGACCCTCTGTGAGGCAGCTAGACACTGCTTAGTGCACAGGTGTCCTGGCTCTACCAGTGACCCTCTGTGAGGCAGCTAGACACTGCTTAGTGCACAGGTGTCCTGGCTATACCAGTGACCCTCTGTGAGGCAGCTAGACACTGCATAGTGCACAGGTGTCCTGGCTCTACCAGTGACCCTCTGTGAGGCAGCTAGACACTGCTTAGTGCACAGGTGTCCTGGCTCTACCAGTGACCCTCTGTGAGGCAGCTAGACACTGCTTAGTGCACCGGTGTCCTGGCTATACCAGTGACCCTCTGTGGGGCAGCTAGACACTGCTTAGTGCACAGGTGTCCTGGCTCTACTGGTGACCCTCTGTGAGGGAGCTAGACACTGCTTAGTGCACAGGTGTCCTGGCTCTACTAGTGACCCTCTGTGTGGCAGCTAGACACTGCTTAGTGCACATGTGCACAGCTAGACCCTCTGTGACCTGATATGTGTGTGCTCCTGCAGGTTATCTCAAGCAGTTCCAGCTGCTTCGACCTCATCATCAGGTGACTGATTATCAATGTATCCTCATCGATGAGTCACAAGACCTCTCTCCTGGTCAGTGGAGTGTTTCTGTGATGTCTCAATGCTGTCTCATTCTCTCCAGCTGTACTGGACATTCTTATGCATCAGACGTGTCCCAAGATCTTTGTCGGTGATCCTCATCAACAGATCTACAGCTTCAGAGGAGCCATCAATGCTATTGACAAGATTAAACCAACTCATTCTTACTACCTCACTAAGGTGGGAACTGTTTTCACCAGTACCTGCAGTGAGTTTGTTGTCTAGTCCTTCAGGTTTGGTCCCAATATTGCGTTCCTTGCCTCTGTGATGCTGAGTGAACTGAAGTCAGTGCATCAACAAACACTCACTGGTGGACTACAAGATGGTGAGAGAGAGAGAGAGAGAGAGAGAGAGAGAGATAGGAGAGAGGGGGGAGAGAGAGAGAGAGAGAGAGAGAGAGAGAGAGAGAGAGAGAGAGAGAGAGAGGGAGACGGAGGGAAAATAGATAGAGAGAGGGGGAGGGAGAGAGGTGGGGGAGAGAGAGAAAGACAGACATGACACTCATTCTCTTAATCCAGGAGGTTATTACGGAAGGCGAGAAGAAGGTCAACTTGCGTTTATTGCTCGTACCAATGGCGTACTCATTGATGAACTTTTCACTGTCCTCGATCGGTCACCTAATTCCAAGCTTGCATTCGCTAGTATTGTGCCTAAGAACAAGTTCATGAGACTACAAGACGTGTACTTTCTGAAGGAAGGTCAGAAGCACAACATTCGTTCACCTAAGATAAGAAAATTCAAGAATTTTTTCACCCTGAAATCGTATGCTGAAATCACTGAAGACTTTGATCTGTTACAATTAGTCAATGTAAGGGAACACAAGTCCATGACAAATGAAGCATCTCATCGTTTTCAAAATGTCTCTCTTCTCCTCGTTCTCACTCTCCTTCTCTCTCTCTCTCTCACTCTCTCTCTCTCTCCTCTCTCTCTCCTCTCTCTCTCTCTCTCTCTCTCTCCTCACTCTCTCTCTCTCTCTCTCTCTCTCTGTTAGATCTGCTTCAAGTATATTGACATCCCACGGTTCATCGAACTTGTTGAGCAAAATGGAATTATAGATTGTAAAGATGTTCGCAATGCAGGTTAGTTCACATGATACACCGAATCCAGGTTTACTGATTCTCTCTCTTCATTCCTTCATCTCTCTCTTTACCTTCATATCACCTTTCTCTCTCTCTCTCTCTCTCTCTCTCTCTCTCTCTCTCTCTCTCTCTCTCTCTCTCTCTCTCTCTCTCTCTCTCTCTCTCTCTCTCTCTCTCTCTCTCTCTCTCTCTCTCTCTCTCTCTCTCTCTCTCTCTCACTCTCTCAGAGATGGTGTTCTCTACGGCTCACTCTGCTAAAGGGTTGGAATTTCACACTGTCAAAATAGCCAATGATTTTTTATCAAAAGCTTACTCAGGACTTATACCAAATGAATTTCGTCCAAGTAAGAGAACTACATTACGGTATATAGCTTACTGGCTACAGCTCTCTCTCCCCTCTTTCTCTCTCTCTCTCTCTCTCTCTCTCTCTCTCTCTCTCTCTCTCTCTCTCTCTCTCTCTCAGATCGTTGTGCCATTGATGAGCGTAACTTGCTCTATGTCGCCATCACAAGAGCTACTCACTATGTTATTTTGAGCGCTGCAGCAGTAGATGTACTTCAGCTAGCTAGAGAGTATCCTGTACTCCACTGTATGCCATCTCATGTTGCCAAGAGTTCAGATAGTGTGAGTTTCAAGGAGCAGTGCTTTTTGTTCCTTGCATTGTGACTGAAAATCAACATGTATATTGCACACTGCTATGAAGCGCTTTGAAATTGATGGTGATACATGTATCGAAATAATTATTACCCATTACGATTTTATACTTTCAGGTACAGCGGTTATATTACTTCTTGCAACAGCCACAAAAGCGTAAAGCTTGATCCGTGCCTTATTTGGAAGGTTTATTACATTGCGTGATTCAGATTGAACACGGTTCATGCACTACGTTTCAAGATGTAATAAAACCGCTGTATAGAGTTGTTTCATTGTCATAAAAGGCAATGTTCTGGTCCAGAATCGTTTAGATATAATATTTTAGACCATACTTCAATGTAATTCTGCAATTTGATTGGTCAGCCAGAGGTGGTATATTTCACTTAATCCACCTCTGATTCACTTATACCACCTTTAATTAACCACGTAGAGTTAATAACCACAACAAAATGGCGTCGTCGAAAAACGCACGCGAGTTTACACTGCCATGGTTCGAAAACGGGCTGTCGCTTGACTCTGGGAACTTCTCTGGGCTCTCTACTACCTCAAGCGTTTCGTTTGCTTAAGCGCAGGTATGGTCTAAACACCTCAGACGATAGATTCTCGGTGCCTACGAGATTTAGCTCACCTTGGAAAGCGAAATAGACGCCCTCGCGCTACGCGCTCGGGACGTCTAAAACATCGGTTTCCGCGGTGATCTAAATCCCGTAGACACCTCGAATCCATCGTCTAACCTATAATATATTGTGTGTGTGTGTGCGTGCATGCATGTGTATTTTAATTATGGTGATTGTGTGTGTTTCAATACAGTGTTGTAACTGGAGAATATGTGCTCTCAATCCTGATGATGATATTCCAGTGGATCCTATCATAGTCCCTGTCAATACTCCTATTCCTGTTCATCAGACATCAATCTCACTTGTGAGCTATTTTAGAAACTCGAACTACACTATGCTGACACATGCATACAGTGCAACCCCTCTTAGCGGACACCCCTCTCCGGAGGTCACCCTCTCTATAATGGACACTTACCGTATCACAAATATAACCCACGTAATGTATAATAAACCCCTGACCAGAGGACACCCTCTGTATAATGAACAATTTCGTTGGTCCCAATTGTGTTCGCCTTAGAGAGATTCCACTGTAATGGTTCTTCTGCATTATTAATTTTGTGAGCAGATTTGAGAAAAAGGTCACTTTGCTCCTGCAATTTTCCTGTTTTCAAATGGCTGCTACTCGGTCAAAAATTACTGAAACTCGATTAATTTTTTTGTATAATATTTGATCATTCTGTTTGCTGTATATTAAATTTTTAGAGGCATGGTACTAAATTTGGGTGAATGTCAGCAAGTTGAAAACATGGAAATTGCTGGAGCAAAGTGACAAATCCGCTCACATATTCTTGCTAAAACTGCATACACTTAAGTCCAAATTTGGTTTAGAATTTATTTCGAAAGGCACTTGCATGTCAAAAATAAGATCTTTTATCTGCTCATTGAGGTATTTTGTTATATTTTCTCTAGATTGGTACCAGTGGTCCTCTCTGTGCTTGCTGTATCAACAAGTATTGCTCAGAACTATCACCATTATGAATTTGCGACAGTCACCATTACATTTTCATCATCCATCATTATTTATCAGTAAAATTTTGTACCTCACTCATACATTTTGACACTGCACTAAACATTTTATGGCAACTAGAACGCTTGGGTACACGTGGAAATATTGGTACCTACGATTGAGCTCTGTATCACGATGAAGTGAGTGAATTAGCCTCGATCCATCAGGCAATCACTGCATCAGGTGCAGGAGGAGTCCATCATCAACCCTCTGAGTGGTGGAGCATTATGCTACCTTAGACACCGCTTCGTCTGCATATTTTCTGCATAACAGGTGTCTATGGAATTCAAAGTCATCTGATAAGGTTGACTTCATTATGTATGCTGCATGTCACACTTAGTGATACACATTATGAATTTAGCAGAAGATAATTATAAGTTATAGAGCCTGTTGGATGTCTTCTCCACCTGAAGAGAGGACCATGTAGCAACTAGCTAGTGCTGTTCATAATGGAACTGACTACTGTCAAGCATGCATTACATTGTAACCGCATGAGCTGACCTGCATACTTGAATATGCAAGATAGCTTATTTCTCGCTCAATTGTATGCTACAAATTTGGTGTACACCACGCAATCTTTCAGTTTATTTTAAAGTTTTTGTCAATAACAATAAAAAATCAAGCCGAGGCCAAGGAAGTTAAAATTTATGGATGGTCGGCATATCTTTTTAAAAAGTGGTAAGAGATTCTAGACCTGTAGTAGAGGAGAAAGTAAGAAAGCACTATAGCAATATACCTGGCTGTGTCTCTCAGCTGGAAAATGTGGGATTCCAGACCTGCAGTAGAGGAGACAATAAGACATTACCATAGCGACCTACCTGGCAGTAACTCCCAGCTGAAAAATGTGGGATTCCAGACCTGCAGTAGAGGAGAAAATAAGACATTACCATAGCGACCTACCTGGCAGTAACTCCCAGCTGAAAGTGTGGGATTCCAGACCTGCAGTAGAGGAGAAAATAAGACATTACCATAGCGACCTACCTGGCAGTAACTCCCAGCTGAAAAGTGTGGGATTCCAGACCTGCAGTAGAGGAGAAAATAAGACATTACCATAGCGACCTACCTGGCAGTAACTCCCAGCTGAAAAGTGTGGGATTCCAGACCTGCAGTAGAGGAGAAAATAAGAAAGTAATATAGCAATATACCTGGCAGTGAATCTCAGCGTGGGAATTCTAAACCTGCAACAAATAACAAAAGAGAGGCAATATGGTGTCTCCTGGTATTTGATCTAAAGTACTCTGCAAATAGACAAGAAAGTGAGGTAATAACACCAGCGACCTCATTGGGATAGTTATGTCTTTATAGCATCAATGAAGCACATGTAGCTATGTATCTGCATGAGAAATAGCCTTGTTCCCAGGCTCTAATCCTCTCATAGCTGAGAGAACTAGAGTCAGAGAACTAGACTGGAGAAAAAACAAGTGAAGAAACAATAATGATACCAAGTTGTGCTCCAGTTCCTGATATTAGTGCTCTTTTTACTCCTGGCGAAAGAAAATCAAGCAGTAATACTACCTTAATGATGATATACGAGCTTTCTCCATAACCTGTAGTGAACGAAGACATGTCGATAAATAGTATAATATGTATCATTTGTTGTCATAGTCCTTGTTGACACCTACATCTGCATGTAGTAGAAAAATTACATGTGAATAAATTAGAATAATAGTTTTATTGATGTGTGTAATTGATGATGTGATCGAATCAATATGAAGAGATCTATTCGATGGTTGTGATCGAATCGATGGTTGTGATCAATGATGAGATATCGAATCAAATCGGTGATTGTAATTGATGGTGAGATCGAATCGATGGGATGTGATCGAATCGATGGGATGTGATCGAATCGATGAGATGTGATCGAATCGATTGGATGTGATCGAATCGATGGGATGAGATCTAATCGATGGGATGTGATCGAATCGATTGGATGTGATCGAATCGATGGGATGTGATCGAATCGATGGGATGTGATCGAATCGATTGGATGTGATCGAATCGCTTGTTGTAATCGATGAATTGATGGTTGTAGTCAATGATGAGATCTAGTCGATGGTGAAATCAAATCTACCTTTTTACATAATAGTGAGAGGAGAGCTACATTGAACCAGTACATTAGACCAGTGAGAGGAGAGCTACATTGAACCAGTACATTAGACCAGTGACTGGTGAGCTACAATGAACCTGTACATTAGACCAGTGACTGGTGAGCTACAATGAACCTGTACATTAGACCAGTGAGGGGTGAGCTACAATGAACCTGTACATTAGACCAGTGAGGGTGAGCTACATTGAACCAGTACATTAGACCAGTGAGGGGTGAGCTACATTGAACCAGTACATTAGACCAGTGAGGGGTGAGCTACATTGAACCTGTACATTAGACCAGTGAGGGGTGAGCTACATTGAACCAGTACATTAGACCAGTGAGGGGTGAGCTACATTGAACCAGTACATTAGACCAGTGAGGAGTGAGCTACATTGAACCAGTACATTAGACCAGTGAGAGGTGAGCTACATTGAACCAGTACATTAGACCAGTGAGGGGTGAGCTACATTGAACCAGTACATTAGACCAGTGAGGGGTGAGCTACATTGAACCAGTGAGCTCTCCTACATTGAACCAGTACATTAGACCAGTGAGGGGTGAGCTAAATTGAACCAGTACATTAGACCAGTGAGGGGTGAGCTACATTGAACCAGTACATTAGACCAGTGAGGAGTGAGCTACATTGAACCAGTACATTAGACCAGTGAGAGGTGAGCTACAATGAACCTGTACATTAGACCAGTGAGGGGTGAGCTACAATGAACCTGTACATTAGACCAGTGAGGGTGAGCTACATTGAACCAGTACATTAGACCAGTGAGGGGTGAGCTACATTGAACCAGTACATTAGACCAGTGACTGGTGAGCTACAATGAACCTGTACATTAGACCAGTGAGGGGTGAGCTACAATGAACCTGTACATTAGACCAGTGAGGGTGAGCTACATTGAACCAGTACATTAGACCAGTGAGGGGTGAGCTACATTGAACCAGTACATTAGACCAGTGAGGGGTGAGCTACATTGAACCAGTACATTAGACCAGTGAGGGGTGAGCTACATTGAACCAGTACATTAGACCAGTGAGGGGTGAGCTACATTGAACCAGTACATTAGACCAGTGAGGAGTGAGCTACATTGAACCTGTACATTAGCTAGACCAGTGAGGGGTGAGCTACATTGAACCAGTACATTAGACCAGTGAGGGGTGAGCTACATTGAACCAGTACATTAGACCAGTGAGGGGTGAGCTACATTGAACCAGTACATTAGACCAGTGAGGGGTGAGCTACATTGAACCAGTACATTAGACCAGTGAGGGGTGAGCTACATTGAACCAGTACATTAGACCAGTGAGGGGTGAGCTACATTGAACCTGTACATTAGACCAGTGAGGAGTGAGCTACATTGAACCTGTACATTAGACCGGTGAGGGGTGAGCTACATTGAACCAGTACAATAGACCAGTGAGGGGTGAGCTACATTGAACCAGTACATTAGACCAGTGAGGGGTGAGCTACATTGAACCAGTACATTAGACCGGTGAGGAGTGAGCTACATTGAACCAGTACATTAGACCAGTGAGGGGTGAGCTACATTGAACCTGTACATTAGACCAGTGAGGGGTGAGCTACATTGAACCAGTACATTAGACCAGTGAGGGGTGAGCTACATTGAACCAGTACATTAGACCAGTGAGGAGTGAGCTACATTGAACCAGTACATTAGACCAGTGAGAGGTGAGCTACATTGAACCAGTACATTAGACCAGTGAGGGGTGAGCTACATTGAACCAGTACATTAGACCAGTGAGGGGTGAGCTACATTGAACCAGTGAGCTCTCCTACATTGAACCAGTACATTAGACCAGTGAGGGGTGAGCTAAATTGAACCAGTACATTAGACCAGTGAGGGGTGAGCTACATTGAACCAGTACATTAGACCAGTGAGGAGTGAGCTACATTGAACCAGTACATTAGACCAGTGAGAGGTGAGCTACATTGAACCAGTACATTAGACCAGTGAGGGGTGAGCTAAATTGAACCAGTACATTAGACCAGTGAGGGGTGAGCTACATTGAACCAGTACATTAGACCAGTGAGGAGTGAGCTACATTGAACCAGTACATTAGACCAGTGAGAGGTGAGCTACATTGAACCAGTACATTAGACCAGTGAGGGGTGAGCTACATTGAACCAGTACATTAGACCAGTGAGGGGTGAGCTACATTGAACCAGTGAGCTCTCCTACATTGAACCAGTACATTAGACCAGTGAGGGGTGAGCTAAATTGAACCAGTACATTAGACCAGTGAGGGGTGAGCTACATTGAACCAGTACATTAGACCAGTGAGGAGTGAGCTACATTGAACCAGTACATTAGACCAGTGAGAGGTGAGCTACAATGAACCTGTACATTAGACCAGTGAGGGGTGAGCTACAATGAACCTGTACATTAGACCAGTGAGGGTGAGCTACATTGAACCAGTACATTAGACCAGTGAGGGGTGAGCTACATTGAACCAGTACATTAGACCAGTGACTGGTGAGCTACAATGAACCTGTACATTAGACCAGTGAGGGGTGAGCTACAATGAACCTGTACATTAGACCAGTGAGGGTGAGCTACATTGAACCAGTACATTAGACCAGTGAGGGGTGAGCTACATTGAACCAGTACATTAGACCAGTGAGGGGTGAGCTACATTGAACCAGTACATTAGACCAGTGAGGGGTGAGCTACATTGAACCAGTACATTAGACCAGTGAGGGGTGAGCTACATTGAACCAGTACATTAGACCAGTGAGGAGTGAGCTACATTGAACCTGTACATTAGCTAGACCAGTGAGGGGTGAGCTACATTGAACCAGTACATTAGACCAGTGAGGGGTGAGCTACATTGAACCAGTACATTAGACCAGTGAGGGGTGAGCTACATTGAACCAGTACATTAGACCAGTGAGGGGTGAGCTACATTGAACCAGTACATTAGACCAGTGAGGGGTGAGCTACATTGAACCAGTACATTAGACCAGTGAGGGGTGAGCTACATTGAACCTGTACATTAGACCAGTGAGGAGTGAGCTACATTGAACCTGTACATTAGACCGGTGAGGGGTGAGCTACATTGAACCAGTACAATAGACCAGTGAGGGGTGAGCTACATTGAACCAGTACATTAGACCAGTGAGGGGTGAGCTACATTGAACCAGTACATTAGACCGGTGAGGAGTGAGCTACATTGAACCAGTACATTAGACCAGTGAGGGGTGAGCTACATTGAACCTGTACATTAGACCAGTGAGGGGTGAGCTACATTGAACCAGTACATTAGACCAGTGAGGGGTGAGCTACATTGAACCAGTACATTAGACCAGTGAGGAGTGAGCTACATTGAACCAGTACATTAGACCAGTGAGAGGTGAGCTACATTGAACCAGTACATTAGACCAGTGAGGGGTGAGCTACATTGAACCAGTACATTAGACCAGTGAGGGGTGAGCTACATTGAACCAGTGAGCTCTCCTACATTGAACCAGTACATTAGACCAGTGAGGGGTGAGCTAAATTGAACCAGTACATTAGACCAGTGAGGGGTGAGCTACATTGAACCAGTACATTAGACCAGTGAGGAGTGAGCTACATTGAACCAGTACATTAGACCAGTGAGAGGTGAGCTACATTGAACCAGTACATTAGACCAGTGAGGGGTGAGCTAAATTGAACCAGTACATTAGACCAGTGAGGGGTGAGCTACATTGAACCAGTACATTAGACCAGTGAGGAGTGAGCTACATTGAACCAGTACATTAGACCAGTGAGAGGTGAGCTACATTGAACCAGTACATTAGACCAGTGAGGGGTGAGCTACATTGAACCAGTACATTAGACCAGTGAGGGGTGAGCTACATTGAACCAGTGAGCTCTCCTACATTGAACCAGTACATTAGACCAGTGAGGGGTGAGCTAAATTGAACCAGTACATTAGACCAGTGAGGGGTGAGCTACATTGAACCAGTACATTAGACCAGTGAGGAGTGAGCTACATTGAACCAGTACATTAGACCAGTGAGAGGTGAGCTACAATGAACCTGTACATTAGACCAGTGAGGGGTGAGCTACAATGAACCTGTACATTAGACCAGTGAGGGTGAGCTACATTGAACCAGTACATTAGACCAGTGAGGGGTGAGCTACATTGAACCAGTACATTAGACCAGTGACTGGTGAGCTACAATGAACCTGTACATTAGACCAGTGAGGGGTGAGCTACAATGAACCTGTACATTAGACCAGTGAGGGTGAGCTACATTGAACCAGTACATTAGACCAGTGAGGGGTGAGCTACATTGAACCAGTACATTAGACCAGTGAGGGGTGAGCTACATTGAACCAGTACATTAGACCAGTGAGGGGTGAGCTACATTGAACCAGTACATTAGACCAGTGAGGGGTGAGCTACATTGAACCAGTACATTAGACCAGTGAGGAGTGAGCTACATTGAACCTGTACATTAGCTAGACCAGTGAGGGGTGAGCTACATTGAACCAGTACATTAGACCAGTGAGGGGTGAGCTACATTGAACCAGTACATTAGACCAGTGAGGGGTGAGCTACATTGAACCAGTACATTAGACCAGTGAGGGGTGAGCTACATTGAACCAGTACATTAGACCAGTGAGGGGTGAGCTACATTGAACCAGTACATTAGACCAGTGAGGGGTGAGCTACATTGAACCTGTACATTAGACCAGTGAGGAGTGAGCTACATTGAACCTGTACATTAGACCGGTGAGGGGTGAGCTACATTGAACCAGTACAATAGACCAGTGAGGGGTGAGCTACATTGAACCAGTACATTAGACCAGTGAGGGGTGAGCTACATTGAACCAGTACATTAGACCGGTGAGGAGTGAGCTACATTGAACCAGTACATTAGACCAGTGAGGGGTGAGCTACATTGAACCTGTACATTAGACCAGTGAGGGGTGAGCTACATTGAACCAGTACATTAGACCAGTGAGGGGTGAGCTACATTGAACCAGTACATTAGACCAGTGAGGAGTGAGCTACATTGAACCAGTACATTAGACCAGTGAGAGGTGAGCTACATTGAACCAGTACATTAGACCAGTGAGGGGTGAGCTACATTGAACCAGTACATTAGACCAGTGAGGGGTGAGCTACATTGAACCAGTACATTAGACCAGTGAGGGGTGAGCTACATTGAACCAGTGAGCTCTCCTACATTGAACCAGTACATTAGACCAGTGAGGGGTGAGCTAAATTGAACCAGTACATTAGACCAGTGAGGGGTGAGCTACATTGAACCAGTACATTAGACCAGTGAGGAGTGAGCTACATTGAACCAGTACATTAGACCAGTGAGAGGTGAGCTACATTGAACCAGTACATTAGACCAGTGAGGGGTGAGCTAAATTGAACCAGTACATTAGACCAGTGAGGGGTGAGCTACATTGAACCAGTACATTAGACCAGTGAGGAGTGAGCTACATTGAACCAGTACATTAGACCAGTGAGAGGTGAGCTACATTGAACCAGTACATTAGACCAGTGAGGGGTGAGCTACATTGAACCAGTACATTAGACCAGTGAGGGGTGAGCTACATTGAACCAGTACATTAGACCAGTGAGGGGTGAGCTACATTGAACCAGTACATTAGACCAGTGAGGAGTGAGCTACATTGAACCAGTACATTAGACCAGTGAGAGGTGAGCTACATTGAACCAGTACATTAGACCAGTGAGGGGTGAGCTACATTGAACCAGTGAGCTCTCCTACATTGAACCAGTACATTAGACCAGTGAGGGGTGAGCTAAATTGAACCAGTACATTAGACCAGTGAGGGGTGAGCTACATTGAACCAGTACATTAGACCAGTGAGGGGTGAGCTACATTGAACCAGTACATTAGACCAGTGAGGAGTGAGCTACATTGAACCAGTACATTAGACCAGTGAGAGGTGAGCTACATTGAACCAGTACATTAGACCAGTGAGGGGTGAGCTACATTGAACCAGTACATTAGACCAGTGAGGGGTGAGCTACATTGAACCAGTACATTAGACCAGTGAGGGGTGAGCTACATTGAACCAGTACATTAGACCAGTGAGGGGTGAGCTACATTGAACCTGTACATTAGACCAGTGAGGGGTGAGCTACATTGAACCAGTACATTAGACCAGTGAGTAGATCCAGTAGCTTGTGGTAGCCATCAGTAGCAACAATACTGTAGTGAAGCTGTAGTGGGTAAAGGTGATTGAGTGTGTTACAGATCACTAGCTACTGTTACCTCATGGTCCAGTGTGTTTCACTGCTAGTCCCATTTCTGAACTCCAGTTGATGTTAGGAGTTTATACACTGGACCCTGTAGTGGATTGAGTGATCAATGCTGCTAGCATACAGAGATGTGGCACTGACCTCATACAGTGGTTCCATATGATAGGGAATGAGACTGTACTGTGTGATTGATTGGTAGTGATCTTGATTGATTGGTGGCGATTTTGATTGATTGGTAGTGATCTTGATTGATTGGTAGTGATCTTGATTGATTGGTAGTGATCTTGATTGATTGGTAGTGATCTTGATTGATTGGTTTTGATCTAGACAGTTTGTGTTGATGGTGATCTTGTCTGGTTCAGGTTCTGCTCCTCTTCATGCTCTCTTGATAGCTATCTACCTGAGGCTTTGACTACACTACCTATCTATCTACCTATCTACCTGGCTAAGGCTTTGACTAAACTACCTATACTACACAATGTTCATTCTAAGGCTTTGACTACACTAGCTAACATACATCAATGCATTAAAATTGAATGAAATATCACAGCAATATCACATGCAACATTATTAAAGATGATTCATAATATACACTCCCACTGACTCACTCACTGTCATGCCGCGCTAGCAGATACATACAAAAACTCACTAACCTTGTTACTATCTATCGCACGCTAACATGCTGGCATGCAAATACATTCTAACATTGCTACCATACAGCCTAGGATTACTAAAACCACAGATGGTACACTCCTTGTGCCATAGAAGTGTAGCATCCATGGTTACTATACTTGTTAACATTTCTACATAACCTTAGAACAAGAATAAATTACTGGTACCGCAATATCTTAGGTATTGGTAAAGCCAGTAGCAGAGAGTAGAGCCAGTAGCAGAGAGTAGAGCCAGTAGCAGAGAGTAGAGCCAGTAGCAGAGAGTAGAGCCAGTAGCAGAGAGTAGAGCCAGTAGCAGAGAGTAGAGCCAGTATCAGAGAGTAGATCCAGTAGCCATCAGTAGCAACAATACTGTAGTGAAGCTGTAGTGGGTAAAGGTGATTGAGTGTGTTACAGATCACTAGCTACTGTTACCTCATGGTCCAGTGTGTTTCACTGATAGTCCCATTTCTGAACTCCAGTTGATGTTAGGAGTTTATACACTGGACCCTGTAGTGGATTGAGTGATCAATGCTGCTAGCATACAGTGATGTGGCACTGACCTCATGCAGTGGTTCCATATGATAGGGAATGAGACCGTGCTGCGTGATTGATTAGTGGCGATTTTGATTAGTTAATGATGATCTTGATTGATTGGTAGTGATCTTGATTGATTGGTAGTGATCTTGATTGATAGTTAGCGATCTTGATTGTGGTTTTGATCTCGGTTGAGGGTGATCTTGTCTGGTTCAGGTTCTGCTCCTCTTCATGCTTTCTTGATAGCTATCTACCTGAGGCTTTGACTACACTACCTAGCTATCTACCTATCTACCTGGCTAAGGCTTTGACTAAACTACCTATACTACACAATGTTCATTCTAAGGCTTTGACTACGCTAGCTAACATACATCAATGCAATAAAATATCACAGCAATATCACATGCAACATTATTAAAGATGATTCATAATATACACTCCCACTGACTCACTCACTGTCATGCCGCGCTAGCAGATACACACAAACACTCACTAACCTTGTTACTATCTATCGCACGCTAACATGCTGGCATGCAAATACATTCTAACATTGCTACCATACAGCCTAGGATTACTAAAACCACAGATGGTACACTCCTTGTGCCATAGAAGTGTAGCATCCATGGTTACTATACTTGTTAACATTTCTACATAACCTTAGAACAACTATAAACTACTGGTACCGCAATATCTAAATGGTCAGTGGTAAAGCCAGTAGCAGAGAGTAGAGCCAGTAGCAGAGAGTAGAGCCAGTAGCAGAGAGTAGAGCCAGTAGCACTGAGAGTAGATCCAGTAGCTTGCAGTAGCCATCAGTAGCAACAATAATGTAGTAAAGCTGTAGTGGGTAAAGGTGATTGAGTGTGTTACAGATCACTAGCTACTGTTACCTCATGGTCCAGTGTGTTTCACTGATAGTCCCATTCCTGAACTCCAGTTCACGTTAGGAGTTTATACACTGGACCCTGTAGTGGATTGAGTGATCAATGCTGCTAGCATACAGAGATGTGGCACTGACCTCATACACTGGTTCCATATGATAGGGAATGAGACCGTGCTGCGTGATTGATTGGTAGTGATCTTGATTGATTGGTGGCGATTTTGATTGATTGGTAGTGATCTTGATTGATTGGTAGTGATCTTGATTGATTGGTAGTGATCTTGATTGATTGGTAGTGATCTTGATTGATTGGTAGTGATCTTGATTGATTGGTGGCGATCTTGATTGATTGGTAGCGATCTTGATTGATTGGTGGCGATCTTGATTGATTGGTAGTGATCTTGATTGATTGGTGGCGATCTTGATTGATTGGTAGTGATCTTGATTGATTGGTGGTCATCTTGATTGATTGGTGGCGATCTTGATTGATTGGTAGTGATCTTGATTGATTGGTGGCGATTTTGATTGATTGGTAGTGATCTTGATTGATTGGTAGTGATCTTGATTGATTGGTAGTGATCTTGATTGATTGGTAGTGATCTTGATTGATTGGTAGTGATCTTGATTGATTGGTGGCGATCTTGATTGATTGGTAGCGATCTTGATTGATTGGTGGCGATCTTGATTGATTGGTAGTGATCTTGATTGATTGGTGGCGATCTTGATTGATTGGTAGTGATCTTGATTGATTGGTGGTCATCTTGATTGATTGGTGGCGATCTTGATTGATTGGTAGTGATCTTGATTGATTGGTAGTGATCTTGATTGATTGGTAGTGATCTTGATTGATTGGTGGCGATCTTGATTGTGGTTTTGATCTCGGTTGATGGTGATCTTGTCTGGTTCAGTGACTGCTCCTCTTCATGCTATCTACCTATCTAAAGCTTTGACTACACTACCTAGCTATCTATCTACCTATCTACCTGACTAAGGCTTGCACTACACTACCTATACTACACAATGTTCATTCTAAGGCTTTGACTACACTAGCTAACATACATTAATACTCAATGAAATATCACAGCAATATCACATGCAACATTATTAAAGATGATTCATAATATACACTCCCACTGACTCACTCACTGTCATGCCGCGCTAGCAGATACACACAAACACTCACTAACCTTGTTACTATCTATCGCACGCTAACATGCTGGCATGCAAATACATTCTAACATTGCTACCATACAGCCTAGCTTTACTAAAACCACAGATGGTACACTCCTTGTGCCATAGAAGTGTAGCATCCATGGTTACTATACTTGTTAACATTTCTACATAATAGTTAGATACCGAGTCGAGGGTCATACGGGATTTATAAACCCGACGCGGTTGTTGTGACGACCGAGCGTAGCGAGGTCGTTACTTACCGCGGAGGGTTTATAAATCACGTATGACCCGCGGACGAGGTATCTAAGTTATTTATAGCATAGCAACAGTAGTTTTCGACGCAAAAGCTACAATGGAACGCTCTCTTGCTGACTTGAGTGTCCAGAGCTGCTGCGTTTTTGTCCAAGATGACGACGTTTTTGACCCAACTACTCTACAAGTTACGGCTAGTCTTCCAACAGCAATAGCTTATATCCCAGCTACTACGTACCACCACCACCAACACCATCGCGCAGCTCGCTCTCAGTGACTTCCATCGCCGGATACTAGCCCAGCCCTTGCGAGCTCCACCCTTTCATACTACCGCTGACCTCCGCCTTGACACCACCCACCAGCTTTTTCCAGCTTCGCCTCCAATCCACTCTCTCATCTACTATATATATACTGTTCCAGTATTTCCATCACCACTAACAAGCTCCTCCCTCACTGCCTCTTCGACACTATCCAGCTCTGTTACAGCACTATCTACCTACTCTGCACCCCCTACTAGCTCCTACCATCAGCAGCAGCAGGCTTCTAGCTCTTGGTTCACTGTACCTAAAACATATCAGCAAATCTTCACAGTCATCATTCACCTGCTTTCTGTGTTGTACACTGTATTCCGACTTTGTTTACACAGCAGTTATTATGAATAGTATTATCAATCATGAATTCTATTAATAATACAATAACTTGTAGCCAGGTAATATGAAAGCCCGCGGGTCATATGAAAGCCCGCGGGTCATATGAGAATTATAACCCGGCAACTGAGCAATCTGATTGGTCAAATGCTCGTAGCTATGCTATAAATAACCTTAGAACAACTATAAACTACTGGTACCGCAATATCTAAATGGTCAGTGGTAAAGCCAGTAGCAGAGAGTAGAGCCAGTAGCAGAGAGTAGAGCCAGTAGCAGAGAGTAGAGCCAGTAGCACTGAGAGTAGATCCAGTAGCTTGCAGTAGCCATCAGTAGCAACAATAATGTAGTAAAGCTGTAGTGGGTAAAGGTGATTGAGTGTGTTCCAGATCACTAGCTACTGTTACCTCATGGTCCAGTGTGTTTCACTGATAGTCCCATTCCTGAACTCCAGTTGATGTTAGGAGTTTATACACTGGACCCTGTAGTGGATTGAGTGATCAATGCTGCTAGCATACAGAGATGTGGCACTGACCTCATACACTGGTTCCATATGATAGGGAATGAGACCGTGCTGCGTGAATGATTAGTGGCGATCTTGATTAGTTAATGATGATCTTGATTGATTGGTAGTGATCTTGATTGATTGGTGGTCATCTTGATTGATTGGTGGCGATCTTGATTGATTGGTAGTGATCTTGATTGATTGGTGGCGATCTTGATTGTGGTTTTGATCTCGGTTGATGGTGATCTTGTCTGGTTCAGTGACTGCTCCTCTTCATGCTATCTACCTATCTAAAGCTTTGACTACACTACCTAGCTATCTATCTACCTATCTACCTGACTAAGGCTTGCACTACACTACCTATACTACACAATGTTCATTCTAAGGCTTTGACTACACTAGCTAACATACATTAATACTCAATGAAATATCACAGCAATATCACATGCAACATTATTAAAGATGATTCATAATATACACTCCCACTGACTCACTCACTGTCATGCCGCGCTAGCAGATACATACAAAAACTCACTAACCTTGTTACTATCTATCGCACGCTAACATGCTGGCATGCAAATACATTCTAACATTGCTACCATACAGCCTAGGATTACTAAAACCACAGATGGTACACTCCTTGTGCCATAGAAGTGTAGCATCCATGGTTACTATACTTGTTAACATTTCTACATAACCTTAGAACAAGTATAAATTACTCGTACCGCAATATCTAAATGGTCGGTAGTAAAGCCAGTAGCAGAGAGTAGAGCCAGTAGCAGAGAGTAGAGCCAGTAGCACTGTGAGTAGCTCCAGTAGCAGAGAGTAGAGCCAGTAGCACAGATTAAAGCTAGTAGCAAAAGAAAGTTTGTCTGGTGGTAGCCATCAGTAGCAACAATAATGTAGTAAAGCTGTAGTGGGTAAAGGTGATTGAGTGTGTTACAGATCACTAGCTACTGTTACCTCATGGTCCAGTGTGTTTCACTGATAGTCCCATTCCTGAACTCCAGTTGATGTTAGGAGTTTATACACTGGACCCTGTAGTGGATTGAGTGATCAATGCTGCTAGCATACAGAGATGTGGCACTGACCTCATACAGTGGTTCCATAAGATAGGGAATGAGACCGTGCTGCGTGATTGATTAGTGGCAATTTTGATTAGTTAATGATGATCTTGATTGATTGCCGGTAGTGATCTTGATTGTGGTTTTGATCTCGGTTGAGGGTGTCTGGTTCAGGTTCTGTCCTCTTCATGCTTTCTTGATAGCTATCTACCTGAGGCTTTGACTACACTACCTAGCTATCTACCTATCTACCTGACTAAGGCTTTGACTAAACTACCTATACTACACAATGTTCATTCTAAGGCTTTGACTACACTACCTAGCTATCTACCTATCTACCTGGCTAAGGCTTTGACTAAACTACCTATACTACACAATGTTCATTCTAAGGCTTTGACTACACTAGCTAACATACATCAATGCATTAAAATTGAATGAAATATCACAGCAATATCACATGCAACATTATTAAAGATGATTCATAATATACACTCCCACTGACTCACTCACTGTCATGCCGCGCTAGCAGATACATACAAACACTCACTAACCTTGTTACTATCTATCGCACGCTAACATGCTGGCATGCAAATACATTCTAACATTGCTACCATACAGCCTAGCATTGCTAAAACCACAGATGGTACACTCCTTGTGCCATAGAAGTGTAGCATCCATGGTTACTATACTTGTTAACATTTCTACATAACCTTAGAACAACTATAAACTACTGGTACCGTGAAGTCTCTTGGGTAGAGAAGAAGCAAGTAGATCCAGTAGCAGAGAGTAGAGCCAATAGCAGAGAGTAAAGCCAGTAGCAGAGGGTCGAGTCAGTAGAGCCAACACGCTAGGAACTATTCATAGGATAGCCAGTATCTCTGCAGAGGTTAAATTCGATAATGGCGCTCAACTGACACTACAGTTGTCAGCTCACTTGTGTTTTCGTTAGGTCGACAGCGACTGTTACTAACGTCATTGTTGTGGTAGAGTAGATTTGAAATGTTGTTCAAAGGTCAAGCTGTGAGAAACAGAAAATATATCCTCGAATGACAGCTTCTCTGTTACACTACTGGAAACCAACCATGTTCAGCATCACGAGGTGGGAGGGCTCTCGCGACAGAATAGTAAAGCTTGTTCAGGTTGAACTCGATAGTTCTCTTCTCTTCAGAAGCTCTTGTCTCCTATGGCAGTGAGATCAATCAGAAATGACCTCCCGCTTCTTCTTACCGCTCTTTATAACATTTCAAAATTGGCGCTCAACTTTACCCGGCACACTATAATACGCATGCGCTACACTCGAGCGAGCGCGCGTAATTTAGTGCATGCCCGGCCGGCCGCGCGGGGTTTGGCCTCTATTATTGTACAGGTGGAGTCTCGACTCTCGAGGCACGTGGTGATCATAGATGAAGCGAGTTGTTCGGGCGACAAGTCCCGACTGTCGTGTAGCTAGCAAAAGAGTGAAAGAGTAAATTGTGCTATACGTATTCTGATGCGCAATTGCTATTATGATCTCCGTGTCTAGAGAACCTGAGAAGGAACGAGTGACAAGTATTGAACACGAGAGTACAGTCACTACTGATGACGATATAGTTACTGATCCCGGACAGTCTCTTGCTGTTAACCTACCAGTGGATATCCTGGAGACAGTGTTTGCTCATCTCTCTGTCCAGGACATGATGAACTGTTCACTGGTGTGTACCAGATGGAGCACCATCTGTAGGAGAGAGAAGGTCAGTGAGTCACTTGTGATAGTAGTCTAGTATTGATACTGTACAGTTCATGTTTTGGAAGAAGAGTTACATGTACTTGAAACTAAAGAGAAGAAAGAAATGGAAGGAATGGTATAGAGAGAATGGTATTACTATCACTCCCCCAGCCACCACGGAGTGCCTCATGGATACTGCACGGTGAGTGGATGGCATTTAGAAGTAGGAAGTGAAATGTTGGCCATGCAATTCTTTATACAGGTTTGTTCAGCATGAGTTTGCCAACCAGCTGTTGGCCAATCAACTTGATGAAGAGAAAGTGTCTATATCACTCAGCCACCATCCACAGTACACTAATGTGATTGGTGTACTGCAGAGAGACAGATTGCTCCAACAAATAAAGGTTAAAAAACAGAAATATATACTAACTAGAGTATTAACCCTATCACTACAGCAGGACTCTAGTCTACTACCAGCCACAGTGTGTCTACTAGTGACTCTATCACGTGATGTGTTTGAAGTGAGGAAAGTGTTCCTACTACTCACAGCTCCTGGTAGCCCCTGCTGTCTCATGAGAGTGGCTGAACTGTTCTACTGTATAGCAACCCTCTTCTATAGACGCTGGACACAGCAAGTTCTTCCTCAAAGGTAGCTAGCTTATATATTATACTCAACACAACTTCGATCAATCCTTCATTGTTCCTTGTAGGTATCATTATAAAGTATATTATGTTCTGAAAGTGTTTGAGCTGCCCAGTCTCACACCAGATCTCAGGTATGATAGTGGTTGTGTATATCTTATGATGTGTTGTCATGGTGATTGTAGGGAGGGTGTGGTTAGCCTGACACACGAGCAGTCACGGATTGTGAACCATCCCATCAAGCCTGGTGATGTGGTGAAAGTAGTCGCTTTTGCTGGTCAGTGAAAAGTTGAATTTTTTAATATCTCTCTCTCTCACTCACTCACTTTCACTCTCGATCTCTCTCTCTCTCTCTCTAGGTACAGGCAAGACCACTACACTGCTCCACTTTGCTCTGGTTAATCCTAATCATCGATTCCTCTATTTGGTCTACAATAAGTCAGTACAAGAGTTGGCTAGTAAAGTATTTCCCAAGAGTAACGTGACTTGCAAGACTCTCCATTCTCTAGCTTATGAACACATCGGGTATGTACGTGAGTTAACCCTTTAAGAAAAATGGCCACCGGCAAAATTTGAACATTTTACGGCTCGAAAAACACATTTTTGCGCATTTTCCATGATCTGGGCTAGATTTTGCACTCACCAAAACCACTGCTATTTTGTGTGTACTTTTCAGTAGCCAGCCCCAAAGTACTAACTTTGAGTAAAATTTGACGAGGTCAGTGCACTTTATTGGCTTCACTTCCGAAGTGGGAGGAGCATCTTGACTGAATTGAGTGTGAGCAACTCACTGGCGAAAAGGACGCAAATTTGAGACCAGTAACGCAAAGGACACACGAGATATTCGCGAGAGAATTGGTCAGCAATTACGAGGTTAAAATTCCACCGAGACAATTTAGTATTTTAAAGGGTTAAATATGATTTTGTTTATAGATTACTTTTCGACCACAAATTGATAAATTTAAAATTAATTTCAGTATGTGTTCCTTACAAGTTTTCCTTTTGCAGCAAGAGATTTAGTCACAAGTTGAATCGAACAGGATCAATGTACAACATGCCTAAGTTTGTGGTTGATGGTTGCAATCTGAAGAGAGCTGGATGCAGCAAGATGACAGCGTATGATCTCAACCAGCTAGCATACAAGACATTAGTAGAGTATATCACATCAGCCGATGATGAGATACTTGAGAGCCATATACCTGACTTTTATGGTGACTACTATGGCAGAATTCCTAGATGCTTAAAGGAGAATGTTGACGAACTGGTATTTTAAGGTGGTGGGTTACTGTTCGCTTATGAATATTAATGAGCAAAATTATTACCCTGGGCGCATAGGCGCCGGAGGGTTAAGCGTTTGGCTATGTCCGTATATATGAACATAGTTCAGAATCAAAAAATTGTGAACTCAAACTCAACCGTTGCCATATATTGTATAGTATTGTGAGCCTTCATGTAGCTGGTGAAACAAGCCAAGACAATATGGGAGGCAATGAAAGATGTTGACAATGAATGCCCTATGACACATGATGGTGAGTGAGTGAGTGAGTGAGTGAGCGGGTGAGTGAGTGAGTGAGTGTGTCCTTTTCATTGTATAGGTTACTTGAAGTTGTTCCAGTTACATCGACCTCATCATCAGGTGACTGGGTATGATTGTATCCTCATCGATGAGTCACATGACCTCTCTCCTGGTCAGTTAGTTAGTGTGCTTGTATTACTTCTCACTATCTATAATATATAGCTATATTAGACATTCTCTCTCATCAAACTTGTTTCAAGATCTTTGTCGGTGATCCACACCAGCAGATCTACAACTCTAATGATTGTGTCAGTCCTATCAACTTAATTCAGCCAACTCACTCTTACAAACTTACCAAGGTAAAGAGAATTCCTTTGAACTAACCATGCATGTAGCTAGCAATACGTATTACTTACTGTAGGTAAGGAGTGCTCTACATGATTTATGGCACGAGACCACAGTCCGAGTGCCATAAATCACGTAGAGCACGACTTACCTATATTAAGTAGTTTAAAGTATATGCCGCGGCTGACCAGATCAAGCTGTAACGCTACCGAGTGAATCAGCGTCAGCGTGCTTTATGGGAATTAAAGCACGTTCAATATGGGCATGATATTGTACGGTGGGCGGGGCTCACGAAATATGTAATTTACAGGAGGTGCGGTGCCTTTGATTCCGCCCACTCGTATACTTTAAAATGTATTTAAGTAAACCAGGATGTATATGTACCTCTAAGGCTTGTTCTTAATGCATTTTCACGAAGCAAACTAAGGTCTATTTGTAAATAGAGCCTCGGATCTAATAAATCTGATTGGTCAATAACATTGAGCAGGAGCGTATAAGGGAAGGAGCGTGTAACTAACAGAAATATCGGAGCCTAAAGTCCGCCGCTTGCACTGCAAAAACCTTCCTTATAAGGAAGGTTTTTGCCGGCCGCATAAGACGGCGACCATAGCTCTGGCTGAACGCTTGCTTGTTTTAGCCGGAGACGGGCATGACGAAACGTGGATGAATGCATAGGTAGGAAATAGCGAGCCACAACGCACAAAGAAAGGTCCAAGTTCCAAGTAGCAACAGCGCACGGCGGTGGACTTTAGACTTCGATATTACTGCGCGAATACGGTAGTTGAACGCTCCTTCCCCTTATACGCTCCTGCATTGAGCTATACTCAAACTTTGCCTGTAGCCTTCCTGTATATTTTAGTGCTCTATGCTGACTACTTGTACAAAATAATGGCCATCTCTTAGACCATAACATTTAAAATAGGTTTCTGTGTGATTGTGTGTTGTCCAGTCCTTCAGGTTTGGTCCCAATATCGCGTTCCTTGCCTCTGTGATGCTGAGTGAACTGAGGTCAGTGCATCAACAAACACTCACTGGTGGACTACAAGATGGTGAGAGGGAGGGAGAGAGAGAGGTGGGGCAGGGAGTGTGAGAGAGATAGCGAGGGAGGAAGTGGAGTAAAGGGTAGCCTCGTCTCCAGGACAAATTTTTCCGCTTACGAAACGGACGAACGAAAACGGAAGCGCAAAAAAGGGCCTGGTATCCATTGCAAGGGTGACCTTTGACCATTCCCCAGAATCCGGGGAATCCGTTCACACTCGATTATTTGTTTGTGATACTAGCCCGTATAGTCACGTGAAAATGGCGCTCCAAGAGGCCTACTTACTGCGTTGCAACCTGTAGAAGCGGATCTAGTGCTCGAGTACGAGCAGCGAAGTCCTGTCTTTGTTTACACGGCCCCTACTGTGTATGGTGACTCTCTGCTGACATGTTTGAAATACAATCGTAAATTATGGTAATTTCTTTAGGAGGATACTATGGTGAACATGACGAAGGAGGACAAAGAGCTTATATTGATCGTTATCTTTACACTCTGCTCGAGAAACTTTTCAATACACTCTCTCGTTCACCTGATGCAAAAATTACTATGACTGGGTCACTATCTAGCTTCACAACTTTAGAAGATGTCTATTACCTGCACAAGAATCAGAGAGACAAGATTAAGTCAGCTTGGATAAGGCGATTCAAGACCATTGCTGAGTTACGGAATAATGTTGATACTATTGAAGACATGCCTCTGCAGAAAGTGATCAATGTAAGCAGGATTCTGATATAATATCTGTATAAAGAAAATAAAAAGATTTCTAACGAAATCAAAAGGATGTACATGTAGGGTTGTGAAATCTACCACTGGTCCACTCCACAATGTAATCTAACAAGGAACAACCATGGAATGGTAACACGATTGACTTGCTAACAGACCATAGATCCCTACATCAGTGGCTGCTGTGGCTGACTACAGCAGTTCTGCTAGTTGCTGTTGACTGACACTTGACGTGCATTGAATTGAATTTATAGCTTGTGACAAAATATTTTATAGTCAAATACAGCCACTGATGTAGAGATCTATGGTCTGTTAGCAAGTCAATCGTGTTACCATTCCATGCTTGCTCCTTGTTGCTTTACATTGTGGACCAGTAGCAGATTTCTTTATCCCTACATCCTTTTGATTTCGTTAGAAATCTTTTTATTTTCTTGTTTGTGTCCTTTTTTCTTTTTCAAATTTTTGGTGCAGTTCGACTTCGCCAAAATCATGCATCTCTTTGTTTCCACCATTAGTCTGTTTGCTTTTGTTGATAATTGCTTTTTAACTTGTAGCTCCAAACTAGCTCATGCATTCATGCATGCTGCATGATTGCACTGCATACGAGCCCCGCCCGCTATGGTTGAGAAATTCTGTACGGCTGTGATACTATCTGGCAAGCAGCAGAACGGTGATACTACACGAGCTTACTCGGTTGAGTTGTTCTTCGAAGACTCCAGTCGCCAATATGCGCTCTCCATACTCTACTAATAAATTCGTGTGATTGGTCACGTGCGTATTACGTAATTACAATATGGCGTCAAACACTTAGCTGACAACTGTTCGTGATCGTGAACTCGTCAAATTTATATCTTTTTTTCGCTAAAAACTAAGTTCAAAAGGCACATGCCAGGAGAATTTCACGACTGTTCGTGGGTGTTTTGGTCTCGGCACTGCTCACATAATGGTGCTAGGCGAGTGGAAGAAAGAAGAAGAAAACGAAGATGACAAAACTCGATTTTCACCGTATCCAGGTTCGTCACTTTAGCAGCAATTTCGAGCAATCTCCTTGTTATTGTAAGATGGGGCAATGCCAGAGAGCAGATCTAAGTGTCTTTGGACGTATAAAATGCATTTTTAGGCGAAATATCAGCGTTTGAATGCTAATACATGTATGTAGCCGCCATCTTGTTTTCTCGTTCATCCCTACATAAGGAGTCACTACCGTGCCTCCCTAATAAACCGGAAATGTGTTGAGATTATTATAATATCTGTCCTGTTCATTCAAAATTCCTTTATTTGCTCGCTGGTAACCATTGTTGGGCTAAATTCTGTTCAGGCAACATGTCGCTACAATTCACTTACAAGCGGAAGTATGTTATTAAGTCTTGGTGGGCGGAGCCACAAGACATAAAGTAGTTCGTTTGTCAGTCAGTCATTATTAATATCTGTATAGGCATCTATAATATTTTGTACTGCTAATACATTGTATTATAGCCGCCATCTTGTTTTCCAATTCATCCCTACGTAGGGAGGCATTGCCGTGCCTCCCTAATAGTAGCTCAGTGCAGTTTACTGTGTATGTGAAATGGTGGTACTCCACCATCTGCACCTTTGGTGCTTCTAATTATTCTGGTGTCACTGGGAGTTGCACATACTCCTTCCTATCATGCTCTCCTAGAGTAATGCCTGGGAAGAGTAATGCATTTTGTTATTATTATTATTGCTCTATCGATCCTAAGATCTGTCAACGTCATAATGTTCCCAAGTGTGTCGAGCTAGTCAACAAGAATGGATTGTTGACGCGAAACATTAGTGATGCAGGTTAGAATCAGTGTTAACAACTAGTGATTAAGATCTCTCCCTCCCTCCCTCTCTCTGTCTCTCCCTCCCTCTTCTCTCTCCCTCTTCCTTCCTTCCTTCCTTCCTTCCTTCCTTCCTTCCTTCCTTCCTTCCTTCCTTCCTTCCTTCCTTCCTTCCTTCCTTCCTTCCTTCCTTCCTTCCTTCCTTCCTTCCTTCCTTCCTTCCTTCCTTCCTTCC
>OZ024789.1:11360989-11589402 GCA_964017065.1 Haliclona indistincta | reverse complement strand
AGTATATTTTCTGTTTATGTATTGTCGAAAATGTATGGACGCCATTGAGCGACTCGTTTTCACGGCTGCTACAGCGATAATAGTTGTCGCTGCAAACGATACCCGGATCGAAAAGGCAATTTCAGGATGATATTCGTGCTATAGATGCACTCAATGATCCATTCGTTCGATTTTCGTTGGGACAGAGTCTGTTGAAAAAAGCTAGTGTTTGACTAAATGCCACTGTACATTTTGTGTGCAAAATTGAATTCTATGCCTGGTTTACACACTTTTTTCTATAAGACGCGTACAGGAATGTTGAAATACCCGGATCGAATTGGAATAAACACAAGCTAATATAGTGAATTGCAAACTAAAACCTGCAGTTACGGCTAGTTTGGTTGGGACAAACTCTCCTGAAAAACCGTGAAAAACATAGTTTTGTGGGCGCGGCTGCTGTTGCAGAGGCCCAGTGCATCAGGGCATGCTACTAAGTTCCTGCTATGTGGCCATGCTTGGAAGTGGAGGGATGCTTGGAAGTGGAGTGGAGGGAAGTGGAGGTCCATGCTTGTTCCAAGTCACGATACATTGTGCAGTCGTTTTAGTTGCTGCGTTCGACTCAATCACTGAAAGCGGTTTACCAGCAGCGTACCATATGCATGCACCTTTATAATTTATCATGAACTGTGCACGAGTGTCCCAGTACTACAAAGCTGTTACTAATCTATAGTAGTTACCAGGCAGTGTCGTGTCAGCGCCAATTCAGTCACCTTTCTCAGCGGGCGGCTTTGTGGGCAAACACTTGGCTATAGCAAACACTTAACTGATATTCTGAAGGTCACTGTTGCAAGCCATGTCTGCTATTGCTAGAGATCCACAGGAATTAGGGAGACACGGTAGTGTCTCCCTATGTAGGGTTGAACGAGAAAACAAGATGGCGGCTACATACAATGTATTAGCGTTCAAACGCTGATATTTCGCCTGGTGATGAATTTTATACGTCCAAAGACACTTAGATCTGCTATCTGGCGTTGCCCCATCTTACAGTAGCAAGGAGATTGCTCGAGATTGTTACTAAAGTGACGAACCTGGAAACGGTGAAAATCGAGTTTCGTCATCTTCGTTTTCTTCTTCTTTCTTTCTTTCTTTCTTTCTTCCACTCGCCTAGCACCTTTACGTGAGCAGTGCCGAGACCAAAACACCCACGAACAGTCGTGAAATTCTCCTGGCATGTGCCTTTTGAACTTAGTTTTTAGCGAAACGGCGATATAAATTCCGCGACTTCTCGATCGTGATCCATTGTCAGCTAAGTGTTAGACGCCATTAATAATTATAGTGATTGCGCAATACGCACGTGACCAAGCACTGGTTAGCGCACGTGACCAAGCACAAGCTTTGAGTATCGCCACGCCGTATAGATCACGGAGAACACATATTTGTCTGGAGTCTTCGAAGAACGGTAAGCTAGCAAGCGCAGAATCACCATTCTGCCTTGCCAGATAATTATAACCGCCGTAAACAAGTGTGGGCGAGGCTCGTATGCACTGTATTCATGCATGCGTAGGCGAGCTGATATCTACAGCATAAGAATTATTTAGCTACAAGTTTAAAATTGTTAAAAAGCCATCAACAACAGGAAAACCAAACCAATGGTGGAGACAAAGATGGCACAGCAATTGCATGATATTGTACTGCACTTCACTGAAAAAGAAAAAAGGACACAAACAAGAAAATTAAAAAGATTTCTATCGAAATCAAAAGGATGTAGGGTTGTGAAATCTACCACTGGTCAACAATGTAAACTAACAAGGAACAAGCATGGAATGGTAACACGATTGACTTGCTAACAGACCATAGATCCCTACATCAGTGGCTGTACATATGCTGTCACAAGCTGAATGCACGTCAGGTGTCAGTCAACAGCAACAAGCTGAACTAGCTATAGTCAACTACAGCAGCCACTGATGTAGGGATCTATGGTCTGTTAGCAAGTCAATCGTGTTACCATTCCATGCTTGTTCCTTGTTAGTTTACATTGTTGACCAGTGGTAGATTTCACAACCCTACATCCTTTTGATTTCGATAGAAATCTTTTTAATTTTCTTGTCTAACTATGAATGAACAGCAACTACACCAGAAGGTGATTTGCGTGAGAGTTCCAATCATAATTGTTCAAATTTTTATCGAAATTAGGCAAAGGATTGGCTAGAGCTGTTTCTTTCTCTGAGGAAGCACTACGAAGGATTCGAGCCAAAGCATGTTACACCATATACATGCACATTATACATGGTTCAGAGACTAGGAAGTATCAAGCAATTTAGTGTTCAAGGTAAACATTAGTTATGTAATCATGTTTACATTGTGGTCATTTGACACATTAGGAGTGGAGAAGAATAACGATGATGCTAAAAGAAACTACTTCTCCAGCAACAAACACGATGCAGCACGGGAGATACTGGTGACAGAAGCTATGCAGGAGGAGTTGAGAAAGGAAACAGATGATAGAGACAGTTGCGTGAGAGAGAAGAGAAGGTATGTGACGAGTAACAGTGAATACTGGACAGAAGGCATCAGAGCATCACGGAAGAAGTCCAAGAATGATCCTCCCTTCACTACCTGATCCTCCCCTACCTGACCCTCCTATATCCTACCTGATCCTCCTATACCTCTAGTCCTCTACTACTACTAGCTCCTCAATTTCTTTTCAGTTCAAAACGTTTTTTTTTTTCAAAAACAACTTTTTTAAAACGGTTTTTCTCAAAGCCACCAGTTAACAAATGATCAGCCTATTATAAACAATATTATAAGCGCTTGCCAACTGAATGATGAGACCCAGCGCTTTATAAAAATGGGTCGAAACAACCTTGCTGTTGTATTGGCAATAATAATTATTAACAACGAACTTTAACAACAGATACAGAAAGTGATTCAGTAAAATCTCTAGGCCTAGCTACAACATTATCATCATTCTTTGTGTATGTACATGGTGAAAACTTAACATAACTTCTGAGAATAATAGGAAACTCTAATTTACAACCGTCACCTAACTTAAGAAATGACGAAAAGAAATGACAAACATACAGTTGCGAACACATCCATGTCTGAGACTATTCTGAATAGCAGTGAAAAGACTATACTGACACTATCTGCTATGGCTCTGTGATCAGGAGAAGGGGCTTCATAGGATCTACATGTAAATAGACATTATGCCAATGAGATAATACTGAGAATGAGCAATGAAAGAGCTTACCTTAAAGCTCATTCAGTGAGATCCTTACGAGCTACCCAAGTGGCATCCTCTCTACTGTACCCAGACCATAGGACTAAGTATTCTATTATAAGTATAATAATATACGTGTAGCTATACAAGAGTTTCTGAGAGCCTACCTTGCCGCGCTGTCTACTCGAGAGTCACTCTTTTTACTCTATATACACCGTTTGGTAGCTATTCGTCTCCACTAACGTCTAACTGCTCTGGTTCTAAATACTTCTGACACACGGTAGACATCTCATGATAAAATCCGCTACCATCCACCCTGCAAGTTCTCCTTGGTCGCGATCGATCCACACATAGACTGTCTATGCAATAACCGACATTAACGACCGCGGGAAAGTCGGTTGCTCGAGGAGTCGAGGTACGGTCGAGGGCCGGCGCATGCAGCCCGAGACTGTACGAGGGCAACCGGCTTTCCCGAGGTCGTTAATGTCGGTTATTGCCCGAGTTGTGTAGGGCAATAAATGATTTATTATATAATTCATCTCTGTGAGCGCAATAACATCGCGAATTTTTCAAACTCAACGGTCTGTTGCTATAAGATGACGTACTATGTAAATGAATAGGAGTTGACTATGAATAATATCAAGAGTGCGACCAGAGCAGATCATATCAGAGTCGTCACGTGACACATCCCGCGAGTGCATATAAGAAGTAAAAATGGCGGCTGATCACGAGGTATCTTTCTTCATGTTTTATGCCATTTGTTACCTTTTCTGTTGCGTAGAATGGTGTTAAAAGTAGTTCAAGAACAAAAAAGCGGGGATTTGATGATGAGCCAGGTAAGCCTGTCTATCTGTTAGTGATGGGCGATACCAGCAATTACTAAACCGATACGATACCGAGTACTTAAACTTGGACCGTAAATATCGAAAGTATCGATACAAAACGATACCGATACCGGATGTGGGCGGGATTATTAGTAAAAACAGAGTACAATGATAGATTACCACAGATCTTACACTTGGCGTCTCCTTCTAACTCTAACTCTCCCTTCTCAAAGTACGACCAAACAGCACTTCTTTTGCGTTTTCCAGTTTTGCTCATTATTGTTTACTGTTAGTATAGTACACGTGTTTGTAGGCGTGTCGTGGGTGCGGCTATAGGTCACGTGACTGCTGATGGTATCGATACTTTGTTTAGCGTATCGATATTGGTATCGGCACCGTTAGTATCGAAAATATCGATACTTAGAATCGGTATCGCCCATCACTACTATCTGTCACATCAATTAAATTGTGTAGCCACGACTTTGTCTGCACTTCTTACGCACGGTTTTATCTTTCTCTTTCTTGGTTTTTTGTCGTATTTCTCCTTTCTTATGTGTGTCTCTAAGTTGGTTTATGTGTATCTGTTTGTCCGTCACTTGTCTCCTTGTAGACCTACCTCATCACTTGCTGCTGTAAGCACAATGGGCAGTTACTCATACACGCACATTTGCTTATTCAGCAAACCGTCTCAATAAGGCTGTAATAAAAGCTTTAGTATAATGGATCAATTTTTACAGTGATAGTTTACAAGAGTTGCTTATTCCTTAGAATTTCTGTCTGATGCAGTGGCTACAGCCCCTGCTGTTCTCCCAGCACTGTCCGGTGAACAGCTCCAAGCTATGCGGAGGGCTAAAAAATACTGTCAAGATGTAACAGCCAAGTTTGTGAGTAGCAATAATAGGTTGTCATCATTTTATTGATCTGATTTGCTTTCCCTCTGTAGACCCAGCAACAGCAGAGTGACCAGCAAGTTTCTCAAATGTTTGCATTACAAGATGCTGCTAACAAGCAACGAGCTCTGCTTCTCATGAGTAGGTCAGTATAACCTAGTTTAGTAGTCAGCTACAAATAATAATTATACTATAAAAATAGCCCTGGATAGTTTTCATGGTTTAGCATTTTTGCTCTCTGGTATCTGCTCACATGCTTTTCAAGGATTAGGCAGCGTTTTCACTAAAATTTTACTTGTAAACACAACTTCCGCTTTAGCTTCATTATGATGAAAAAGTTAGGAGATAAATAGAACCAGGGGGAACCACTCGTAAACTCAGTGTACCTCAGTGTACCTTGTATTATCATCATCACCTTGTATTATGACAAGTACCTAAGTAAAGTGCTACAAAAAAGCAAGCAGGTGCCCTATGTAGATGAAGCAACTTTTTTCTGGTAGCAGTCTGCCATACCTTCCAGGGTTCGTCCCCGGGGTTAATCGGTGATAGGTGGGTGCTGCTATCCTTGATCCGTGAAAGGCGTTTTTTTTAATTTGTCCAATATGCATCAGTCGTCTGTGGCTGTTATGCATAGATAAATTACCCCTTGTACTGGATTGGAAACAGCTCATGTGAGCAAATGCCCTAATACATTTCCACGCGGGCCGTCCGTGTTCGGGCAGCATCTTGCCCACACAAACCGGTGTACATGATGAGTGATTGAATAGTGCTTGCAAAAGTCATGCTGATGGATGGTTCGTGTTAATGCTGAGAAGTCGTGTTAAAAAGCTAATAGACGTGTTAATGCGAGAACCCACTATAACAAGAGCTCATGCATGTTTATTGTACTTGCATTCTGTATACACAACAAAAATATCCAGCTTTGTTTCCATATTGATGGGGTAGACCATATTTACTGGAACCATCTATCAGAAAGCTTTGTTGTGGATATAGTCGACATCTACTATTCTGATCATGATGCAATATTTCTCTCAATGTCATTTTGTCAAACATAGCATTATCATACCAACCAAGTAAGTCTCTTATAATTAATTCACAGGTAGCATGACTCGTAATTCTTATCAAAATAATTACGTCTACAAATCTGACTTCTTCAAACACTATAATAAGTGAATACATGCAGGAGTCAGCGCACTGGTATGTGTTCAATAGAACTCTAGTTGTCTATGTACTACACAATGTACATTCTAAGGCTTTGACTACACTACATCAATGTATTAAAATTGAATGAAATATCACAGCAATATCACATGCAACATTATTAAAGATGATTCATAATACACACTCCCACTGACTCACTCACTGTCATGCCGCGCTAGTAGATACATGCAAACACTCACTAACCTTGTTACTATCTATCGCACGCTAGCATGCTGGCATGCAAATACATTCTAACATTGCTACCATACAGCCTAGCATTACTAAAACCACAGATGGTACACTCTCTTGTGCCATAGAAAGTGTAGCATCCATGGTTACTATACTGCTTAAGGTGGCGGGTACGCCTATTTTTAATGATTTTCAAAGGATCGTGTCTTTCTAATTATAAAACTATGCAGTTTTCAGAGTTTATATAATAAATCCTGTACTTGTAGATTACAGTTTATAATAATTTTTATTAGTCATTAATGATTATTGGCCTAGTTATTAATGGTTAATTACAACTTTATTTTTTACGTCTCATTTTGTCAGGGACTATTTCAAGCGAACGAAACTTCGCCAGTGCTATTGGCTAGCAAAACTCTAGGATCGTAAGTATGCGTTTTACCCTAGACACCAGGATCGCTGAGTAATGGAAATCTCACGATAATAAAAGCCACAAAACAGCTCGGCGATCAAAAACGGTATTGAATTTTGCAAAACGGATACTTACGATCTTAGATATTGTTGAGATGAACAAGCAACGTGATTGTGAAGTCAAACAGCAGCTTTCTCAGAATATGAGACGTAAAAAATAAAGTTGTACGCGAACATTTGGCGCGCTCAAGATCAATAATTACGTCATAGAATGTGTGCTTGTAATAGAACTACACGAAGTCGGAACTAGTGTTCTCTCTCCGGTTCTATCTCGGACTCTCTGACGGACTGACTACTGATGTGCCGAAAGCTCGGAATTATCGTCAGCTTACTGCATTGAAGTAGCGAGCGACTGGAACATGCAGATCTTCGCGCCTTTAGTTCATACTTTGCGCGGTTTACGCGGGCGAACAGCTTGTGCATAGTTGTGGTAACCACGGCTATGAATAATTTCACGCGTTAATGACCGTACCCGCCACCTTAACATTTCTACATAACCTTAGAACAACTATAAACTACTAGTACCGTGAAGTCTTGGGTAGATAACAAATAGCAATTAGCAGAGAGTAGAGCCAGTAGCAGAGAGTAGAGCCTGTAGCAGAGAGTAGAGAGAGTAGAGCCTGTAGTAGAGAGAGTAGAGCCAGTAGCAGAGAATAGAGCCAGTAGCAGAGGATCGAGTCAGTAGAGCCAACACGCTAGGAACCATTCATAGGATAGCCAGTATCTCTGTAGAGGTTAAATGGAGCTCAGCTGAGACTCAGTAAAGTTGTCAGCTCACGTCAGGTCGACAGTGACTGCTACTAATGTCATTGTTGTGGTAGGGTAGTTTTGAATGGTTGCTCAAAGGTCACTCTGTGAGAAACAGAAAATAAATCCAGCGTCTCTGTTACACTACTGGGACTAATAACCATGTTCAGCATCACCTCATGCCGACGAGGTAGGAGGGCACTCGCGACAGAATTGTAAAGCTTGCTCATTCAAACTCGATAGTTCTCTTCTCTTCAGCAGCTCTTGTCTCCTATGGCTGTGAGATCAATCAGGAATGACCTCCCGCTTTTTCTCACCGCTCTTTATAGCATTCAAAATTGGCGCTCAACTTTTCCCGGCGCACTATTTACGCATGCGCTACACTCGAGCGCATGCGAGGGCCCATGGGACCGGGATCGGGTACCAAGTACCCGCCCTGGCCCACTATTTTTATAGGTGGAATCTCGAGCACGTGGCAGTAGCGTAACTACCGTGAGGCGGAGGAGGCGCTTGCCTCCTCGCTTTTGCCCAACCAAATTTTTATGAACGTATGTATCTTGCCTAGTACAGCTGTCTTGCCTGACACAGATGTCTCTATCTTGCTCTCCACTTCATTCAGGATACGTACCGCGAACGCGCCATGCTATGGCTAGGGTCCGCAATCAAAAAATCGACTGTCACAGATTCAGCGGGATTGCGTCTCAGCGTGTAGAGTGGGTTGACCCGAACATAGAACAGGTAAAGAGAGAAGCGCCAAGTCCTTCCTTTTTGCAGGAAAAACAAAAAGACTTAAAATAACGTGGGCGGAGCTAGCCAATCGCAATTAAATGCTTTTATTCAAACAACATTCAACGCCGAAGCTTAGTGATGTTGGTAAAGACGCTCAGGATCATGCTTTCAAGAATTCCGAGGTCTTCGACGTCGCAGCGTCCTTCGTGTGTTGTTTCCAGGTCATAATCTGAAAGGGGCGGGGCTCCCGAGACTGCGAGAAAATACTATTTGGGCTCGCGTCGAGCGCTTTTGTACATTGTGCTGCAGCAACCCTATTGCAGATTTAACTAAGTTAGGTGACAATGTATCTGCAAGCAAATGTTATAAAATTTACATGCTTCCTTCCATCTGGCTCAAAAAATGTTAAAAATTTTTGAGCCAGATGGAAGGAGATTCATAAACGTCATAAAACTTGCTATGTAGATACATTGTCACCTAACTTAGTTAAATCTGCAATAGGGTTGCTGCAGCAAAATGTACAAAGGCGCTCGAGCCCAAAGAGTATTTTTTGCCGTTTCTGGAGCCCCGCCCCTTTTCAAATTATGACCTGGAAACAACACACGAAGGACGCTGCGACGTCAAAGACCTCGGAATTCTTGAAAGTATGATTCTGAGCGTCCTTACGAACATCACTAAGCTTCGGCGTTGAATGTTGTTCGAATAAAAAGCATTTTAATTGCGATTGGCTAGCTCCGCCCACGTTATTTTAAGTCTTTTTGTTTTTCCTGCAAAAAGGAAGGACTTGACGCTTCTCTCTTTACCTGTTCTATGTTCGGATCAACCCACTTTACACGCTGAGATGCAATCCCGCTGAATCTGTAACACTGGTTTTTTTCATTGCGGACCTTACTATGGCGCTGTATGCTACGAGGCAGTAAAATGACGTAATTCAAGTTCATGTGGTGACTATTACTATTATGTATTTTAGTATTATTATTATTTCTCTGGGTATATTTTGCATTATATTTGTATTATCAGTCAAACCGCTGGTGTCCCGAAATACGTACAAATCAAGAGTTATAATTTTCACTCCAATAAACGCACACCAAGACAAATTTCCCGCTAGTTGTCTTCCAACAGCTTTATTTTATCACACGTATATAATTATATTTCAACGATTACAAATATCCGTAAGTAATGTTTTTCTACATATTTAAAGTTTGTTTCATTAAAATCAATGCAGTAGTTCCTGAGTTATTGTGTAAAATACTGAACTTTTAAAACGTGGGACATTTCCGTTTTGACAGTCTGATTGTTAGTTTCTATAATTCATCAGTAAGACAAGCAACCTGCCAGTCATATTGGTGAAAATTAGTGTTGTCCTGTCATATCTCGCTTAGTTATCGTATAATAATTAATAATGCATTGTTGATTATTGCTATTAAAGAGATAATAGCTGTTCCCGGAGTCCTGAATGCAGTTGCAGCTGACTGGCCAAAGGTCTAGTCCTATCACTGTCCATAAAGGTCTTGTTCTTTGCAGTGTGTTCTTTGAAACACTAAATAATGTATAGTACGATCTGTACTACAGGCACTGGTACTTTCAATATTTTCATTGCTAATTCTGTCAGTAAACGACTTACCAACACTGTTTAGAAGTCATGGCTAGTAACTGTGTTAATTGTTACCATTCATAGTAGCATTATACAACCTTTACATAGGAGGATCAAAGATGGCGCCTCCAAATAGCCATAGAAAACGGTGGGACACTTTCGTTTTGACATCTTTATGCAGCCAAGTATATTACTGAATTGAAGCTAATACCCAGGCCTACAGAAATAGTAACTTATTTGAGTTGTCTGCCTTACCGTCTGAGAGTATGCCACTCTAAATTATCTACTCGACCCAACCAATCCTGAGCTCGGCGAACTTGTAACCGTCGTACATTTCCTCTGAAACGCGCTACCAATCCCAGTTTTAATACAACGAAAGAGCCAACATTTGTAAGTTGAAATCCGTATTCTGAAGTAACAAGTCGGTGTGAAACTGATATAAAAACGACGTTTCCTGAGCTGACTAGCTTTCATGTTTTCTCCTCAAACGTCCAGGGCACCGCCTACTTCCGGTTAAAATAAACTTGGGCAATTTTCGACGCTGGCGGTTTGACTGTTATAATTTATTCACACTATTATATCTATGTATGTTGCATTAAATATTTATATTCCTGCTTGAAAAAATTCAATGAATATTAATTCATTACTAGCAATATTCGCGCGTGCTTATGCTCGCGCCTCCTCGGCCGGTTACAAATTTCTAGTTACGCCCTAGCCTCGTCCCCAGGCCCGCCTCCCAAAGCTGAGGAGAGGGCCTGGTACACATTGTATGTGCATGCGTTAATTATGTCCAAATATGGCATGATCAATTGAATGGCATGATTCGGCAAATTCAACAGATTCGGTGAAAATCATGCCTTATTTGGACATAATTAACGCATGCGCATACAATGTGTACCAGGCCCTGGCCCCCGGCCCCCTCTCCTCAGCTTTGGGAGGCGGGGTCTGGGGACGAGGCTAGTTACGCTCCTGCGTGGTGATCAAGATGAAGTGAGTTGTTCGGGCGACAAGTCCTGTAGCTAGCAAAAGAGTGAAAGAGTAAATTGGGACGTATTCTGCTGCACAATATAGCCATTATGATCTCCGTATCTAGGGAACCTGAGAAGGAACGAGTGACAAGTAATGAACACGAGAGTACAGTCACTACGGATGATGATATAGCTACTGATCCAGAACAGCCCCTTGCTGTTAACCTACCAGTGGATATCCTGGAGACAGTGTTTGCTCATCTCTCTGTCCAGGACATGATGAACTGTTCACTGGTGTGCACCAGATGGAGCACCATCTGTAGGAGAGAGAAGGTCAGTGAGTCACTTGTGATAGTAGTCTAGTATTGATGCTGTACAGTTCATGTTTTGGAAGAAGAGCTACTTGAAACTAAAGAGAAGAAAGAAATTGGAGGAATGGAGTAGAGAGAATGGTATTACTCACCCAGCCACCTGGGACTGCTGCCTCATGGAAACTGCACGGTCAGTGGATGACATTTAGAAGTAGAAAGTGATATGCAAATCTACAGGTTTGTTCAGCATGAGTTTGCCAACAAGCTGCTGGTTGATGAAGGAGATGAAGAGAAAGTGTCTACATCACTCAGCCATCATCCACAGTACACTAATGTGATTGGTGTACTGCAGAGAGACAGAGTGCTTCACCGCAAGGTAAGTAACACTCTTTATCATGAATACTATTGAATTAACCTTCTCTATAGCAAAGCACTCTACTACTGCCAGCCACAGTGTGTCTACTAGTGACTCTATCACGTGATGTGTTTGAAGTGAGGAAAGTGTTCCTACTACTCACAGCTCCTGGTAGCCCCTGCTGTCTCATGAGAGTGGTTGAACTGTTCTACTGTATAGCAACCTTCTTCTATGTACTCTGGAGAGATGGTCCTCTTTATTACCCGTGCGCAGTATGCGGGAGGGTTATGCGTTTGTGTCCGTCGATATATATGTGTGTGTGTGTGTCGTCAAAAAACACACCTGTTTGCGTCTTACCGTTTGAAAATCTCCACAAAAACACTCTCTGCAGCTTCTCCACTGAATTTATAGTACTATGAAGACGTTTTCTGTGCTGGCAAGCCTTGCTCGAGCGGCTAATGCATGGCTTTCTAAAGCTACGTGACCTTGTAAGAGCACTTTACGGTATTGTGGGTGTGTCACCCAACCTCCTATCCTTTAACCTCTGAGCTAGCTGGGGCGGAGCACGTGACTTTAACCTGTGCACCCACGCGTCCGACCTGACCACATCAGCTCGTTGTTGGGCGTGTCACTATAGGCATGGTCTTGTCTGGAAGTATGGCGAATTTTGAGGGGTCTTGTACCCAGCTTTTCCAGATTGTTTGGCTGATTGCTGCTATCCAGGTACATTTAGATGACTGCAGCAGTAATTCCTACTAGTTATGAATGCTTCCCATTGACCGATAGACACAAGTTACTACATCCTTGTGTACCAGGTCAGTGACAACGCTACCAAGCTCTGCAGTACTGCAGGCATGCTGTATGGCCTGACTCAGTCGGCGTCACAGTCGTTTGGCTCTTTCCAGGCTTGCTGTTGGCAACAAACTGACAATGGTCCGCGCTCGCTTGCTTCTTCCTTGCTCAGGCCCCTTCGGCTAGACACAGATAAAGGTTCCGATTCCATGCCGTCAAAGGCGGTGGTTTCAGAATGCCGCCTGCGTCTCATTTCCTGTTCAATAACCATTATTACTTAATAAATTATTAATAAGTGGTCACTTACCATGAATATTAATGAATCATTGCATTTTGCAACTTTTCAGTGATCGAATGGCTATATTTAAAAATGGACGATGGGTAGAGCAATTTGACCTCCCTCGAAGGTAGCTATCGTACTCAACACAACTTTGATCAATCCTTTATTCTTCCTTGTAGGTATCATTATAAAGTATATTATGTTCTGACAGTGTTTGAGCAGCCCAGTCTCACACCAGATCACAGGTATGATAGTAGTTGTGTATCTTATGATGTGTTGTCATGGTGATTGCAGGGAGGGTGTGGTCAGTCTGACACATGAGCAGTCACGGATTGTGAACCATCCCATCAAGCCTAGTGATGTGGTGAAAGTAGTTGCTTTTGCTGGTCAGTGGAAAGTTGAATATCTCTCACTCTCTCTCTCTCACTCTCTCTTTCTCTCTCTCACTCTCTCACTCTCTCTCTCTCTCTCTCTCTCTAGGTACAGGCAAGACCACTACACTGCTCCACTTTGCTCTGTCTCATCCTAATCATCGGTTCCTCTATTTAGTCTACAATAAGTCAGTACAAGAGTTGGCTAGTAAAGTATTTCCCAAGAGTAACGTGACTTGCAAGACCCTCTATTCACTAGCTTATGAACACATTGGGTACGTACATGAGTTAACCCTTTAGGGCCTATTGACGCCTTTAGACGTCATAATTTACTCCACCTACTCTTGACGTCATAAATAGTGCAAAAAGTGCTCTAGAAAGGTCAAATCAAGTTTAATTGCAAAAGATGACTTAACCTGAAAAAACCCACGGCGCGCCCTCCCCACTAAAACGTACAGCACGGAGGGAATTTTAAAGGGGGGTGTCCCCGCGTTAATCCGGGGTTTGAAGGGGCGGAGCCCCCACCACTTTTGGCATTTTTAAGGCTTCAGGATGCCCGGGCATAGAATATGGTCTAAACTGTGCTGTTTGCTCACCTGAACCCCACGTGTCAGTCACCAGGGACACCAAAATTGGCTGAAAATGACGAGGTCGCAGCACTTAACCCTTTAATTACTAAATTATCCAGCTGAAATTTTAACCTCGTAAATGCTGACCGCTTCTCTCGTGAATATCTCGTGCGTCTTTTGTGCTACTGGTCTCAAATTTGCGTCCTTTTACCCCAGTGAGTAGCCGCAATTGCCCACACTCAAGTCGGTCAATATGCCCCTCCCACTTCGAAAGTGAAGCCGATAAAGTGCGACGACCTCGTCAAATTTTGCTCAAAGTTAGTACTTTGGGGTTGGCTGCTGAAAAGTACACACAAATAGCAGTGGTTTTGGTGATTGCAAAATGTAGCCCAGATCATAGAGAATGCACAAAAATGTGTTTCCGAGCACCCTGAAGCCATTAAAAGTCCAAAATTTCTTGGCAGCCATTTTGTTTTTCCTAAAACGTTGTGAAATTTGCACTGAAGCCATAGAAAAATGCAACCACCATAACGTTTAGTGCAGGGGGCGCCCCGAAAACCGGTCAATTTTTTGCGGTTACTTGTATTCTTCAATTTGGCTTAATTTTGGGATATTTTAACACTTTTTGATAAAGTTATGGTGTCTGAAGTATTTATGTCGCCAAAAGGCGACAATAGGGGTTAACCCTTTAATCCCTATTGTCGCCATTTGGCGACATACATGCTTCAGACACCATAACTTTAGCAAAAGGTGTTAAAATATTCCAAAATTAAGCTAAATTGAAGAATACAAATAACCGTAAAAAATCCAGTGGTTTTTGGCGCGCCCTCCGCTAAACGTTATGGCTCTGACATTTCTATGGCTTCAATGGAAATTTCGCAACTTTTTAGAAAAAAGAAAAAGCAGCCAAGAAAAATAGGTCATTTTATGGCTTCAGGGTGCTCGGAAAACACATTTTTGCGCATTCTCTATGATCTGAGCTACATTTGCACTCACCAAAACCACTACTATTTGTATGTACTTTTCAGTAGCCAGCCTCAAAGTACTAACTTTGAGCAATATTTGACGAGGTCGCTGCACTTATTGGCTTCACTTCCGAAGTGGGAGGAGCATCTTCACTGACTTTAGTGTCGGCAATTGCGGCTACTCACTGGCGAAAAAGGACGGAAAGTTTGAGACTAGTAGCACAAAAGACACGAGATACTAACGAGAGAATTGGTCAGCATTTACGAGGTTTAAATTCTAGCAAGACAATTTAGTAATTAAAGGGTTAAGCCGCTTCAGTTTCGAAGTGGGAGTGGCCAACTCAGAGTTTAGTACATGGTCATAAACTTTGACATGCCAGGAAAAAACAGTGCTAGTTTGGAACAGCTAGCGTACTGCATGTTGTAGAAAATTGCAAGACAAACTGTCAGTTTAGAGCAAGTAGAATTTTCATCAAAATAATTAAGGCATTGAAGGGTTAAACAATATTTTTTGATTTTGTATATTATTTTTAATGCTAATCTTAGATTACTTTTCAACCACAAATCGATTTAAAATTTCAGTATGACAGTTCCATGTTTCTTGTGCAGCAAGAGATATAGTCACAAGCTGAATCAAACAGGATCGATGTATAACATTCCTGAATGTGTGATTGATGGTTACAATCTGAAGAAACCTGGTCATGACATGCTCAACTGGCTAGCGTACCGGACATTAGAGGGCTACCTCACATCAGCTGATGATGAGATACTTGAGAGCCATATTCCTTACATTGATGATGAGTATGACTATCACAAAATTCCTAAATGCTTTATGGAGGTTGACACATATTCTGTAAACTTCGAGAATCTCTATAAACTGGTATATTAATTTTTTTTTTATGGAATTGAGTTGCGATTTTGTTTTTAAATGTTCATGTAGTTAGTGAAACATGCCAAGACAATATGGGAAGCAATGAAAGATGTTGACAATGAATGTCTTATGACACATGATGGTGAGTGGGTGGATGAGTGGGTGTGTGAGTGAATGAGTGGGTGGGTGAGTGAGTGGGTGAGTGAGTGGGTGTGTGAGTGGGTGGGTGAGTGAGTGGGTTGGTGAGTGAGTGGGTGAGTGAGTGAATGAATGAATGAGTGGGTGAGTGAGTGGGTGAGTGAGTGGGTGTGTGAGTGAATGAGTGGGTGAGTGGGTGGGTGAGTGAGTGAGTGGGTGAGTGAGTAGGTGGGTGAGTGGGTGGGTGAGTGAGTGGGTGGGTGAGTGAGTGGGTGAGTGAGTGAGTGACTGGCTGATCGACTGATGTGAATGTAAGTTAACAAAAATTTCTCTGATTGTGTAGGTTACTTGAAGTTGTTTCAGTTACATCGACCTCATCATCAGGTGATTGGGTATGATTGTATCCTCATCGATGAGTCACATGACCTCTCTCCTGGTCAGTGGTGACATGTTAATGTGCTTGTATCACTTTACACTATCTATAATAATATAGCTATATTAGACATTCTCTCTCATCAAACTTGTTTCAAGATCTTTGTCGGTGATCCACATAAGCAGATCTACAACTGTAGCTATGAAATTAATCCTGTCAACTTAATTCAGCCAACTCACTCTTACAAACTTACCAAGGTAAAGAGAATTCTGTTTAACTAGGAATGCACTAACCATACATTTAGCTAGCAAGGTACAATGTGTAAGATACACTTAGCCAACATGTACCTCAGATCTAACTTTGCTTGTAGCCTTCCTGTATAATTATTTTAGTGCTCTGGGCTGTGTATCATCATTTATCATTAATTTTTATATAATGATCTGTGTAACATTTCTTATTAGTTTCTGTGTGATTGTGTGTTGTCCTGCAGTCCTTCAGGTTTGGTCCCAATATCGCGTTCCTTGTCTCTGTGATGCTGAGTGAACTGAAGTCAGTGCATCAACAAACACTCACTGGTGGACTACAAGATGGTGGGAGAGAGACAGAGAGAGAGAGAGAGAGAGAGAGAGAGAGAGAGAGAGAGAGAGAGAGAGAGAGGGGGCGGAGAGGAGAGAGAGAGAGAGAGGGAGAGAGAGAGAGAGAGGGAGAGAGAGACACAAGGAGGAGGGGAGAGAGAGAGAGAGAGTGAGAGAGAGAGAGAGAGAGAGAGAGAGAGGGAGAAAAGTTCGAGAAGGGGATAAAATACTTGTTTCCTTGTCTAGGAGGATATTATGGTGATCATGAGGAAGGACAAATGGCTGTCATCGCTTGTTACAAGTGTACTCTTCTCAAGCGAATTTTCGATACCCTTTCAAAGTCACCTAATGCTAACATTGCCTTGACCGGGGGCTTCGAATTTTCAACTTTAGAAGATGTCTACTATTTGAAGCAAAACCTCAGAGACAAGATTGAGTCAGCTCAGATTAAGAGATGCGGGAGCATTGCCGAATTGCTGAAATATGCATACACCACTGGAGATAGGGATCTACGAATAATGATCGATGTAAGATAAGCTCTATTATTACAATGGAGCTTGTGTTCTCTCGTAGATCTGTGAGAGGTATACGAATGTCCCTCACTACATTGAGCTGGTGAACCAAAATGGACTCTTGAAACGGGATATAAGAGATGCTGGTTAGAGGAAAGTTTATGCTGTAGATTGTCCTATTTTTGCAGACAGTCTCTTTCACAATTTTCGTGAATGATTCGCGTAAATTTCAGAATACATGGAGCGCTTAAACGCAAAATTTGTTTTCACGAACTACGTTTTTGCTGTCAATTTGCGAAATGTGCTGGCCGCGGAAATAATACCGACCTACAGTGTTTTGCTTAGTGCTTGAGCTAGTGTATTGATAAACACCACTCTCTCTCTCCTCTCTCACTCTAGACCTGGTTTTCTCTACGGCTCACTCTGCTAAGGGGTTGGAGTTTCACACTGTCAAATTGGAAAGCGATTTATATTGCGATGATGGTAAAACCTGATGGTAGAACCCGGAATCTCAGAATTCCGTCCGGAGTATTCCGTTCACAATAAAATGATAAAACCAGCCACTAGAACTGAACTACTAAACCCAAACCCAAGACCCTAAAACCTTCGCCTAACAGCGCCCAGTATTCACCTAACGGCACCCAGTATTCGCCTAACTGCGCCCAGTATTCGCCTAACAGCGCCCAGTATTCGCCTAACGTGGCCAGTATTCAGAATGGACCTAACAGCGCCCAGAACTATTCTGGATCATCTATGGTTAGGCGAATACTGGGCGCTGTTAGGCGAATATATACTGGGCGCTGTTAGGTGAATATATACTGGGCGCTGTTAGGCGAATACTGGGCGCTGTTAGGCGAATATATACTGGGCGCTGTTCGGCGAATACTGGGCGCCGTTAGGCGAATACTGGGCGCTGTTAGGCGAATACTGGGCGCTGTTAGGCGAATACTGGGCGCTGTTCGGCGAATACTGGGCGCCGTTAGGCGTATACTGGGCGCTGTTAGGCGAATACTGGGCGCTGTTAGGCGAATATATACTGGGCGCTGTTCGGCGAACATATACTGGGCGCTGTTCGGTGAATACTGGGCGCCGTTAGGCGAATACTGGGCGCTGTTACGCGAATACTGGGCGCTGTTACGCGAATACTGGGCGCCGTTAGGCGAATACTGGGCGCTGTTACGCGAATACTGGGCGCCGTTAGGCGTATACTGGCCTTACTGGGGGGTAAACGTAAGTGGAAAAACCGGATACAACACGAACGCGAACTCGGAAACGAACTCAAATGTGATCACGTGCTCAATGTAACAGGAAACCGCGCCCATAATTACTATACTACTATACCCAAGACCCTAAAACCTTCGCCTAACGGCGACCAGTATAGACCTAACGGCGCCCAGTACTCGCCTAACAGCGCCCAGCTGGGATCAACCTAAACATTCGCCACCTCACGATCCTTAGGCCCCGTTTACACGCATACGATTTCAGGCAAAAACGCAGACATTTGTCTCCGGTTAGGCCTCTCGTTTACACGCATACGATGAAAACTCGCCTGAAAACGGAGACTTTTGAAAACGGAGACTTAAGTGGAGACTTGGAATACGGAGGCATGAAAAACGCTCGTGTAAACACCAAAAACGCGTTTTTAGTGAATACGGAGACTCTCGTCAGCTGATTGTCACGTGGTTAGTTGAGTATCACTAGGCAACGTCATAAACAGCAGAGCGAGCATGCACCGTACGAGAGATCATCGAGCAAGATGAATCGTCGCATTGTGACCATTCTGCTTTGTTTTATCGCCAATGCAATAGCTGCCTACCAGTTGAATGTAATTGTGCTTGTTTTTCTGTGGATATCGCGTGCAAGAACACTGCAAGTGTGGCAAGAACTGTCAACAAGTCGTTCAATCGCAAGACCTACTAGACTCCGAACTCTGAGCAGACCAAGGAGATTCTGGATAAAGCCTGGCAGAACTTCCTTGTGGTGGGACAATTTTGTATGCAATATTGTTCCTCCTGAAGAATGGAGAGATAATTTTCGAATGTCTAGATCCAGTTTCTTTTGTCTCTGCAACCAGTTGAGGCCACATATTGAACGCCAAACTACTGTAATGAGAAAGCCAGTTGATGTGGAGAAGCAAGTGGCTGTGACTCTATATTATTTGTCAGATGAAGGGCGTTTGAGAAAAACTGCAAATTCATTTGGCTTGTCACGAGCATGTGTTTCGATCACCATTTGCAGAGTTTGCCATGCAATTTGCGACCATCTTGGTCCAAAGTATATTCGACTTCCACAAACAGAAGCAGAAGTTAAGGAAAAGATCGAACAATTTGAGAAAACACATATTTTTCCACAATGCTTGGGTGCTGTTGATGGCACTCACATTTCCATCAAACAGCCACGCTCCAATGCAACTGACTTTATAAACCGAAAAAGCCGGTATTCCATTAATGTCCAAGCATGTTGTGATTTCAAGTGTCGTTTTATGGATGTGGTAATTAAATGGCCTGGCAGTGTCCACGATGCTCGGGTTTTTGTCAATTCAACTCTGAATGAAAAGTTACGAAGTGGTGGAATTCCTAGATGCCCTAGGCAACTTGTTGAGGACGAGGAGCCAATTCAAGTTTTCATACTGGGTGATCCAGCTTATCCGCTTTTGCCTTACGTAATGAAGGAGTATGCTAGTGGAGGGAGTAATCAACAAGAGCAGTATTTTGGATACAGGTTGTGTAGCGCACGTAATGTAATAGAATGTGCATTCGGACGTTTGAAGGCTCGTTTTGGTGCCCTAAGGAGAGAAATGGATCTGAATTTGACTGACTTACCAGCAGTCATTTATGCCTGCTTTGTACTGCATAACTTCTGTGAGGAAAATAAGGATGTTATTTCAGAGGAACAAGTTAGGACAGTAGTACATGATGAGCGCAGAGAGCAACCTTCAAATGTATCAGCAACAACTAGTAACGAAGTCGAAGGAAAGAGAGCTAGGCGTGTTCTTACAAAGTATCTGGACCCATAACTCATTGTACATTCTGCATTAAATACAATCATGTAAATAAAAGCAATAATGTATAATGAATATTAATGAAGCGATAATGTGGTTGCAGTGAGTATAATAAAATAAATTATTATTACATGAGTGTATAGTTAATGATAGATAGTCACTGTCAATTTGATTGATACAGTGAGTAGTCTTCATATGAAGCTTGACAATCATATTCAGAAGAATGCTGCTTACTTGGCGTAGTGTTCTGTTGATTATGCATAGGAGAAGGTGCATAAGGAACATACGGCTGGTATAAGGAAATGGGTTGGGCATCTGAATACTTTGCTGCAATAGCATAAATGCGCTTGACATAGTCTTCGTCAAATCTGATAGCTGCGATGTTAACAAGCTTATTGACTTCGTCTGTTCTTCAGAAACAGCTTCTAGTTTCTCGAACATGCGTTCTCTTAGCTGCAACTCTTTTTCAGCAAAATGTGCTGACTGGGAACTAGCAGGAACTGTCTTCTTTAATTTGCTATCCTTGTAACCAGCTAATGTCTCTCTGAATTGCTCCCGACGTTTACGACTATGTTGCACAGCCTCATCTTCATCGCTAGTGAGCGTCTTTTCGAGTGCAGTACTAGAGCTGTCAGTGGTTTCCTGATAATCAGTCGGTTGTGATGAGCTCGAGTCTGATGACGACCCACCCTGACACAAAGGTTCAGCTGGCATTTGAGCATTCTCATCAGCGGTTTCCGCTTCATTTATTTCTTGTGTTTCAACACCAGTACCTGTAACAGCAAATGTACAAAATCATGTGTATAAAAATTTAGTACTGTCATACCTATTTGCTCTGTAGCAGGGCTTCCACTCCATATATCAGCGCACAACTCATAATACAAAAATACAACTCTACCGTGACCACTTCGCCGACCAGAATCAACAGCCTGTACAAAATTATATAGAGAGGAAGAACAGTGTGGGGCAATGAGATGCTAACCTCACGAAACTTTGTTCTTATGGCTTTTAGCTTAGTAGTAAGAGTTTCCTTAGTCAGCTCCTCTGGTTTGTGAGGGTAATCTTTCACACCTTGAATCCTCTTTCTTTCTTCGTCGTTGCTTGGCAGTTCTTTCACAAATAACTCTAACATGTCTGAGTACTTGGTTCGGACAGATTCCCAGCAAATACCCTCGACAAGGTGCTTGATTTTGTAGTCCTTGGCTACAGTTAGTAGCAGCAGAGCTTCATCGTCTGTCCAGACAAACTCCTTCTTTTTGTTGGCCTTTGCATTCTTCTTTTTACTGTTCTTTGGAGGCATCTTCGAACCGAGTCCGAGTGTATCGCCCGCCCGCCCGCGCCCGCCCGCATGTGATAGTCACGCGCGCAGTTATATTAAACTTAATAACGTGCTCGCTAATCTGTGAAAACGTATGCGTGTAAACGGTGCACTTGCACTGTGAAAACGAATTAGAAAGTACCCGGATACCTAGGAATCGTCTACGTGTAAACGCAGCCTTAGTGTTAGAACGCCGGGAACGACGATCCATAGTGTTAAAACGCCGGGAACGACGATCCTTAGGGTTAAAACGCCGGGAACGACGATCCTTAGTGTTAAAACGCCGGGAACGACGATCCTTAGTGTTAAATATCCCGTTAGCGAATACTGGGCGCCGTTATGCGAAGGTTTTTAGGGTCTTGGGTTTAGTAGTATAGTAATTATGGGCGCGGTTTCCTGTTACATCGAGCACGTGATCACATTTGAGTTCGTTTCCGAAACCGCGTTCGTGTCCTGTCAAGAGTATATAATATAGAGAGAGTATCGAACGCCGTATAGCCCCATACAAACACTCTGTGCGAAGTAACGTGACAGGCACGTGAGAAAAATTACGTGTTATTACGCAGCGCTGCATGGTACCACTCCCACTACGTCACTGTCTCTCTCTACTATTCGACTAACAGCGTTCTATGGCCAAAAGACCAGCTAGTCCACTTGAAGAATGCGTCCCAAAGAGAATGATACCGCCTGATGATCCCGGCAGGGTGACCGTGGCTAGTCTTTCATGCGCAAGCTGGACGGGAAACGTTTGCAGACAAACTGCAGTTTGACGTCGTTTCGACAGACAAGCAGGCCCGTCTTCTCGTGGTTGGCTGCGTCCTCATAGACCATGCAGCTGTTCGCTTCGAGCGTCTCGTGCAGCCTAGCTTCAGCCATCGATCAGATCGAGGGAGGCGTGACGCCTGCGTCACAACCTGGCAGACCAAGATCAGTTGCGTCATAGAATCACGTGCCTGTCACGTTACTTCGCACAGAGTGTTTGTATGGGGCTATACGGCGTTCGATACTCTCTCTATATTATATACTCTTGGTCCTGTTGTATCCGGTTTTTCCACTTACCCAATACTGGGCGCTGTTAGGCGAATACTGGGCGCTGTTAGGCGAATACTGGGCGCCGTTAGGCGAATACTGGGCGCTGTTAGGCGAATACTGGGCGCTATTAGGCGAAGATTTTAGGGTCTTGGGTTTATTTTTTAGTTTCTGGTAATAATTATGGGTTTAGGGTCTTGGGTTTAGGGTTTAGTATTTTTTAGTTTCTGGTAATAACTATGGGTTTTCTCTCAATTTTCCTCTGTTATCATACAACTTTTGACATCCGGAAGTCCGCAATTCCGGGTTTTACCGTCAGCCTTTCTACCCAGGTAAAAATACTACCATTAAGAACATTAAAGATTTTCATCCCTCCTACCAACTTTCTCTCTTCCCCCTCTCTCTCTCCCCTCCCTCTCTCCCCCTATCTCTCCTCTCCCTCCCGCTCTCTCTCTCTCTCTCCTTCCCACCCTCCCTCTCTGTCTTCAAGAATTTTTTCCTGCTGATGGTAATAACTTGTTGTACATTGCTGTAACGAGGGCTACTCATTATGTTATCATGAGCAAGGCAATGGTAGAATTGCTCCAACGAGCTGGGGAGTATCCTGTACTCCGCTGTATGCCATCTCATGTTGATAAGAGTTCATATAGTGTGTCTGTGAGTAAAACAACTCTTTCTCTCTCTCTCTCTCATAGTAGCTAATGTATAGATAAAATATTGGAATCGACTGTCTTCTCACAGTCAGAGGCACAATGTGTCCTATAGTTCACAAGCAGTCTTGTAGAAAGTTCAATCTGTCGCAAGAGCTGGAATGATGTAATCTTTGTCACTGTATCATATTCTTGACTACAATAAATCTCCAATTATTTGTCTAAAATTTTAATTCTTTTCTTCGAGATCCCAATGTATCAAAAAAATCTATTTTGTAGCGTTATTGGCTGTCATCTCACTAGATTAGACCTTGTGTAGTTTATTGAGCTAGACTCCAAATTTGTGCATGCGTAATTGTAGGCGGGGCTAACACCAAGTGATGGTATGAGTGATGACAGTATGTGTGTTCTGTAGTGTTGCAACTGTAGGCCTGATAATTCCGATGATGATACTGCTGCTGATCAAGTACCTGCCAGAACTCATATCCCCGTCTGTCGGATACCAGATTCATACGTAAGCTACTGCACTGAGAAGATTGTGCTGTGAATTTGTATAAAGTATCTAACACTTATAATTATTATTACCAGTGGAATCGTGGTAGCTTTTGCCGTAGCACAGAAACAATAATATTAATTTGATAAAACGTTTTGATCCGAGGATCACCATCAGTTATGAAGACTAAGACAGCATTCTCCTCCGCTGTCGCTTTATAACTGATGGTGATCCGAGGATGGAAACGTTTTATCAAATAATTATTGTTTCTGTGCTACGGCAAAAGCAACCACGATCCTACTAGTAACAATGGACGTAACAAACACTATTGTTAAAATTATAAATAAATTATTGTTTAAAATTGACTAAATTCAGTAATTTTAAAAGAATACCGTACGCTCACAAATATTCGCGGTTACTTAAATTTCGCTGTTTGCAGTTGCCCCTGAACCTTAAAATTTAATATTAACCCATTTCATGCTGAACGATCGTGCCTGTTCGAGGCCTCTCTACAGTTTAACTGACAATTCCTCTTCAGCAGCAATCCTAAATCTGCTTATACACATGGTAGCCTCTCATAATTGATTCTATTTCAATCGTCTTTGACAAAAGTTGTTCGCTAGACATCTTGGATGGTTTGCAGCCGATACCGCGAATTTGATGAAAATGACTCTGTAGTGAATCTGCGAAATTTAAGACCGCAAAAATTTGTGAGCGTACAAGTGAGTATACATGTACCTGTTCTACAGTGCTTTTGTTACATGTACACTGATTACATAATTTATTTTTGTACTTCTAGCAAAATTGAAATACTCTTTTTTGAATTTTATTACAGGATGATCGCGGTGGTCCTCTCTGTGTTCGTTGTATTAACATATACTGTCCAGAATTCTTAACCCTCTGAACTCTGACTAGCTCAGTAGTAGAGTTCATCACACATCATTAAATAACTATTGTTCACTGTATATCGCTGTTATCCACTGTAATAAAATTTTGCAAGTTATAGTACAATCTGATCTGAGCACCACTATCTTACACGATGCGCCAGTCGCTCAGAGATGGTGTTGCTAGCAATTTAGGTGTGTCCTGCCACGCCTTTGTCAATTGGGTGGAGTCTAACGCGTGCACGTGGAGGCATCCAAAATGAAGCGATTTGCTCTAGAATCAGCGGCTGTAACCAACAAGCGAGCCAAAGAGTGAGCCGCCAAGTTGACTAGCTGCACGGAACATATCACTCCATATATAGAGAGACAGAGGAAGAAGATGGCTGCTGCCATGATGATATAGCTACTGATCCAGAACAGCCCCTTGCTGTTAACCTACCAGTGGATATCCTGGAGACAGTGTTTGCTCAACTCTCTGTCCAGGACATGATGAACTGTTCACTGGTCTGTACCAGATGGAGCACCATCTGTAGGAGAGAGAAGGTCAGTGAGTCACTTGTGATAGTAGTCTCTAGTATTGATACTGTACAGTTGATGTTTTGGAAGAAGAGCTACTTGAAACTAAAGAGAGGAAATAAATGGGAGAAATGGTTGAGAGAGAACAGAAGATTGGAGTACTGGATAAGACCACGAGGAAAGAATGGTACTACTAACATGTATTGAATTCTCAAAAAAATTAATGCCTTCCTTAAATTGACGCCTGGAGTATTATGTGTGTAAAATGATTTGAGAATGGACATAAGTAGAAGCCCTCCTAAAAAAAATTGTCTACGACGTGGTCAGACTGGCACTTGGGCTTGAAATAGGTCAAATCAGTTTTTCTCGCTTGCAGTGTGGACACGGACCGATTCACATGAACCTCAAGCGGTGGGTTGATCCAAACCAGTACTGCATGGCAGTGTAGAAAGTACGAATTGGTTCGCTAGATTTAATGCATGTTATGCGCTCATGGTGAGCTCTCAGAATACCTACTCCAGTTACATCATGAATGGCTGTCATCTTGTCAGCGTGCCCCCTAGGATGCTTCTTGTACGTGCTGTCTAGAACCTCCATTTTGTATTAGTTTTGGCTCGCTCGGATTGATCCCTGAGATTGCAGTGTAAATGCATCCTTGACTTGAACTAGCATTGCTCTAGTTTTGACATTCACCGGATTAATGTACAGTGTTACCATGGTGATGCCCTCCCATGGTACTTTCACCAGATAACTCAGCACTTTGCTGCTGTTGGCTCTGCTTTACCAAACTATCTTAGCAAATAAAAAATTATTGTGTAACGCAATTTAATGAAATGGAGTATAGCATTACTTTGAACAAGCTATGTCATCATTTTCATCATTATTGTGTCCAGATACCATTGAGGCTCTCATGAACAATTCACGGTCAGTGGCTGCCATTGTTAGTTCATACTAGACGGCTGTCGTACAGGTTTGTTCAGCAGGAGTTTGCCAACAAGCTGCTTGTTGATGAAGGAGATGAAGAGAAAGTGTCTACATCACTCAGCCATCATCCACAGTACACTAATGTGATTGGTGTACTGCAAAGAGACAAAGTGCTTCAAAAAATAAAGGTTGGAACATGAATACTAACTAGAGTATTAACCCTATCGATCACTACAGCAGGACTCTAGTCTACTGCCAGCCACAGTGTGTCTACTAGTGACTCTATCACGTGAGAAGCGTCTTCGTTTTCATAATGCTTCGCTTAAAAACGCTACTCGTTTTCATCGTTGTCGTGAAAACAAAAGATTGTGTCTATTGACACCAATTCGTTGGTGTCAATAACGGCCACCGAAATGCTATTGACACCAACCTAAACCACTATAAAGGCATGTTTGTAGCGTTGATTGGTCAGCAAATTCTGATGGCTCAGCGGTTTAGCACGGTGGCTAGTAATGCGATTGTTCAGGATCGATTCTCGCTCCAAGCGTTTTTTTTTGTTTTTTTTTTCCAGAAAACTTCAGTTTTAGCTACAATGTTTTTAGCTCGACGATCCTTAGTTAGGAAGACCCTCGCGACGATCCTTAGTTAGTTAGGAAGACCCTCCCGACGATCCTTAGTTAGGAAGACCCTCGCGACGATCCTTAGTTAGTTAGGAAGACCCTCCCGACGATCCTTAGTTAGGAAGACCCTCGCGACGATCCTTAGTTAGTTAGGAAGACCCTCCAGACGATCCTTAGTTAGTTAGGACGACCCTCCCAACTTTGCGCAGTTAGGAGAAGGTTTTTTTTTAGGGTTTAGGATTTAGGATTTAGGTTGGTGTCAATAGCGTTTCGGTGGCCATTATTGACACCAACGAATTGGTGTCAATAGACACAGCCAAAACAAAAAGCTCATCCGCAAAGAAAAGTTTGCGTTTTTGCGCGTTTTCCGCAGCTGAAAGCGTCACCGTGTAAACGCAGCCTAAGTTCCTGCTATGTGACCATGCTTGGAAGTGGAGGGATGCTTGGAAGTAGCTAGAGTGGAGGAAAGTGGAGGTCCATGCTTGTTTCAAGTCACGATACATTGTGCAGTCGTTTTAGTTGCTGCGTTCGACTCAATCACTGAAAGCAGTTTTAATACCAGCAGCGTACCATATGCATGCACCTTATAATTTATCATGAACTGTGCACGAGTGTCCCAATACTACAAAGCTGTTACTAATCTATAGTAGTTACCAGGCAGTGTCGTGTCAGCGCCAATTCAGTCACCTTTCTCAGCGGGCGGCTTTGTGGGCAAACACTTGACTATAGCAAACACTTCACTGATATTGAGGGTGGTTGAACTGTTCTACTGTATAGCAACCTTCTTCTACATACGATGGACAGAGCTAGAAGTTCTCCCTCAAAGGTATACTCAACATAACTTTGATCAATCCTTCATTCTTCCTTGTAGATATCATTATAAAGTATGTTATGTTCTGACAGTGTTTGAGCAGCCCAGTCTAATACCAGATCACAGGTATATGATAGTAGTTCATTGTGTATATGTTGTCATGGTGATTGCAGGAAAGGTGTGGTCAGTCTGACACACGAGCAGTCACGGATTGTGAACCATCCCATCAAGCCTGGTGATGTGGTGAAAGTAGTCGCCTTCGCTGGTCAGTATTAAGCAAAATGAAGTTTTTACGAATCTCTCTCTCTCTCTCTCTCTCTCTCTCTCTCTCTCTCTCTCTCTCTCTCTCTCTCTCTCTCTCTCTCTCTCTCTAGGTACAGGCAAGACCACTACACTGGTTCACTTTGCTCTGTCTCATCCTAATCATCGGTTCCTCCATTTAGTCTACAATAAGTCAGTACAAGAGTTGGCTAGTAAAGTATTTCCCAAGAGTAACGTGACTTGCAAGACTCTCCATTCTCTAGCTTATGAACATACTGGGTATGTACGTGAGTTAAGTAGCTACATTTTATGATAGATTTGACGAAACAATAATTGATTTGATTGAGCAGACCATTGTGTTATTTCCTTACCTATTGAATCAGGCCCGTATTGTATACCACAAATTTAGCTTCAATTTTGTATTTGCTAGCACACGGAGCAGTTCTATAGAACACATACTCTGGATGCAATACAAATAATGTGCTTGCTCAGGTTCTCCATGACTACTGAGATGCATCCAGTTACCGTTTCAGCATTGAAAGGCGTGGTCATAGGCTCATACATGTAGCTAGCCTAGTACCTCGGCGCCTAATATAGCGCCTAGTTTCACATGTATGCAATGTATGCATGTGCGAAATTTTCCATACATTCCAGGAATACCGGATATTTTCCTTTTACGTTTGTGACACGTGCACTGACCTCGTGCTTCAGTTTTGCTGACGAAGAAATTCGAATACTAAAGAACGACAAGCAGCAAACTTGGACATACAATCCTGTAGCTACGAGGTTGGTTAGATGCTGTACTGGCACGATGCGAAAGCATGCTATAGCTGTCCCCGCCCATTTTCTTCGCACATGCATGTGCTATAGGTGTTAGTTTAACGACTAGGTACTAGGCTAGCTCGTAGCACTCAACAGAAGACTTGTAGGCTCCATGAGCAACGCATTAGTAAACCAAACTCTCTGACACCAATGCACATTCCCTGGGTAAACCACTCACTAAATCCGTACTGGAATTGTTGCAGAGTTTGTAATGACTATATCATTCCAAAGAGCGTACATGCGACTTCGAATAGTGCAGTGATGATATCACAATTTCCACCTCTTAGTGTGTTGAAAAATGTTCAAAAACTTCCTTTTTAGGCAGTTTTTGTAAAGCTGTTTATTACTTATTGCACGCGAAAAGTGTCAACTGTAGAGCGCAAACCATGGTCATGTAGGGAGTGGTAATGTATTATACCATCCAAATATGGCACGAATCACGCTTTACGCTTTTATCACTAGTGCATGCAAGAAGTAATAAAACCGCTGTGCAAGCCGTACGGTCACACACCGTACTAGGACTGTATCATTCTCACGAGCAATACAGCCTCATTGTTTGAATGATGAGCTCATGGATTTTATATTTCTATGCAGCGTAATTTATCAGCATAAAATAGTCCATGGATCAACAATACCTTATGACCTGCCCAAGTTTATCATTGAGGATTGCAATCTGAGGAGACCAGGAGGTGACAAGATGACCACGTTCGAGTTAAGCCAACTCACTTTAAAGACTCTAGAGAACTTCTTCACTTCGACCGATGATGAGATCCAGAGAAGTCACCTTCCTTTTATTTTGACGTACAAATACTACAATATTCAAGATTGCACATACAGAGCATTCAAGGACCTGGTATGTATTAAGATATTGGAATTTGTATATTCAAATTATTGTAGATTGTGAAACAAGCCAAGACTATATGGGAAGCAATGAAAGATGTTGACAATGAATGCCCTATGACACATGATGGTGAGTGGGTGGATGAGTGGGTGGGTGGGTGAGTGAGTGAGTGAGTGATCGACTGATGTGAACGTAAGTTAACAAAAATTTCTCATTGTGTAGGTTACTTGAAGTTGTTTCAGTTACATCGACCTCATCATCAGGTGACTGGGTATGATTGTATCCTCATCGATGAGTCACAAGACCTCTCTCCTGGTCAGTGTTATAGCTCCATTCAGATAAATGCCTCAGTGCTCTTTATTCTCTCCAGCTGTACTGGACATTCTCTCTCATCAAATTTGTCCCAAGATATTTGTCGGAGATCCGTATCAGCAGATCAGCAATATCCAAGCACCGGTATTCGATTATGATGCTATGCAAGAGATTGAGCCAACACACACCTACTGCCTCACTAAGGTATAGATTATACTGTACACCATCAGTATCTGGGCGTGGTCACATAAGTTTACAGGCGGGCACCAACTAGTAGTATGTGTCATTCATGTAGCATATTGTGTGTTGTCCAGTCCTTCAGGTTTGGTCCCGATATCGCGTTCCTTGCCTCTGTGATGCTGAGTGAACTGAAGTCAGTGCATCAACAAACACTCACTGGTGGACTACAAGATGGTGAGAGAGAGAGAGAGGGAGGGAGACCAGAGGAGGAGGGAGGGAGACCAGAGGGGGAGGGAGAGAGAGAGAGGGGGGCCAGAGGGGGAGCGAGGGAGAGAGAGAGAGAGAGATCGAGAGAAAGAGAGAGAGAGACCAAAGGGGGAGTGAGAGAGACCAGAGGGGGAGGGAGAGAGAGAGAGGGAGGGAGGGAAATCAGAGAGGGAAGGAGAGAGAGGGGGAGAGAGAAGGAGAAAGGAATGGAAAGAGAGACACACTCAGAGTTGGTAGAAGAGAGTGAAGGAGATAATTATACTTTTTTTCTAGGAAGATACATGTATTATGGTGAGAGTGAGGAATGTGATAGAAAACATATGGCCGTCATTGCCCGGTTCTACTGCACTTTGCTTGAGAGAATTTTTTACCGACTGAAGACAACGCCTGGCGCAAAAATTGCCCTGGCTGGAGAACTGCCTAAGTTCATATTTCCAACTTTAGAAGACATCTACTATCTAAAGCATAATCAGAGAGATAGGATAAAATCTTCTCTGATGAAGGGATTCAAGTCGATTGATGACTTGCAGAAGGATGCTGAATTCACTGAAAATATACCTCTTGTGAAGATGATCAAGGTAAAGAATGGATTACTGATCAGTGCTGGGTATATGCTGCTGTGCTTAAGATCTGTCAGAGTTTCGAAGATGTTCCCAAGTGCATTGAGCTAGTCAACAAGAATGGAGTCATGTCACGAGACATCAGTGATGCAGGTTTGTGCAGTTGATCAGTTTTGCAGTCAGGAGCATGGTAAAAGTTCATGAGTGCCATTAGAGTATTAGCAGCAGTCACAGCAGTCAGCTAACGACTTTGTGTTTTTGTGGCATGCACGTGGTCAATATATCAAGCTGCTTACTCACTGCTGTGACGCATATAATATTATTTGTAACAGCAGAAGTATGTCATTATTCTGATGTCACTAAAGTTGCATGCTCCTTCCGTTCGTGTGCTTCTGATTTGATTGTGGTTGTTGTATATTCTCTCTCTCTCTCTCTCTCTCTCTCTCTCTCTCTCTCTCTCTCTCTCTCTCTCTCTCTCTCTCTCTCTCTCTCTCTCTCTCTCTCTCTCTCTCTCTCTCTCTCTCTCTCTCTCTCTCTCTCTCTCTCTCTCTCTCTCTCTCTCTCTCTCTCTCTCTCTCTCTCTCTCTCTCTCTCTCTCTCTCTCTCTCTCTCTCTCTCTCTCTCTCTCTCTCTTTTTCCAGAAGTTGTCTACTGTACAGTTCACTCTTCCAAAGGGTTGGAATTTCACTCTGTCACATTATGTGATGATTATTTTTTAGAAGAGGCGACTGAAAGCGGTGTATTTGATCCAAGTAAAGATCAGCTCAAACACAGTGCTGTGTGGCACTCTCTCTCTCCTCAGGTATGTGTACCAGTGATGAGCTCAACTTGCTCTATATCGCCATCACAAGAGCTACTCATTTTGTCAGTTTAAGGATGTCTGAAGCAACTGATGTGTTAGATGAAGCCAAGGAGTATCCTGTGCTGCACTGTATGCCCAGCTCATCTGATACAGGGATTTCAGATGGAGTAAGTAAATTTGCCGAAGATATTGTGAATTTACTTGTGTGCTCAAATGCCGAGTCATCTTATGAAATAGGAGCACTTCTTTTACTGATGGCTTATTGAAAGGTATCAGTTTGTAGAAGTGCGGGTATATGCTTCAAATAAGATCATTGATAGCAGTGCATAACATAATGTTTATTATAATGAAGTATGCGGAGCCAAGAGGCCCACAGTAGTCAGTTGGATACGTAGGATGTTTAGGGATGGTAGATTAGCAATGAAGAACAATTAATCTGCCACATGCTCACAATGGAGGAGGTTTTGCCTCATGCTGTATCATGCACCCAACCACGCCCTCGATCGTGCCTTAAATTGCGCAATGCACTCTCAACATTAAGTAGATAATAGGGTGACACTATTCTTTTCGGTTTGCCTACTATTGCTATTAAGGTGACGGGGTACAGTTACACCCACGCACTTATGAATATAAGTAGCATGTAATACCAGCAATGTAAAATGGCTGCAATCGATGAGCTACATTTTTGGTGTCAAAATTTGCGAAGAGAGCTTACGTGCAGACCGTATACTTCGGCTGTTCCATTTGTTCAGACCTTTGGGCAGGGCCTGAGAGTAAAAACTTTGCCTGTACGTCAAAAATGCGTGAGTTACGATGAGTTTTAGCGCTAGTTTTTGCCAAACGTACGGCGCTGTCAAGACTCATCGGCGTTTCACTCTGAAATCGCTTACCCGAATACCAAACAAACATACTCAGGCCCTATAACGACTCCAGAAGTGTTGGTTAGTAGTAAACTTCGCTGTTATTCTGTCACCGTTTCTGTAAAATTTGACGTCGAAAATCTAAATTCCTACGTCTTAAGGTTTTGCCTCTTGCCGCCCGACTACAGCTCTGTATTTTCACAGCTCTCACGCTCCTCAAAAGAACAGTCTTTGGTGTGTCTTTGGATCGCCTTCATGGCGCTCTTGCACTTTTTATTTTGACACAGTGTTAATATTTATTTTATGAACAATTAATTAGGCGAACAGTACCCCGTCACCTTAATCTCATCTCTCTATTCATTCACTCACAGTGTTGTCACTGGGATATCTGTGGTCATAATTTTGGTGATCCTTGGCCTGATGATGATATTTATGTTCCCTGCAAGACCTACTTCCCCATCCACAAGATCCCTATGAATTGTTTTGTAAGCTCTGTCAGTTATATACAGTCATTTCTATTATGGCTCAATGCATTAGTTGCAACCTGCCCATACATGCATGACGTACAATACAATGTAGCAACTTTCATGAGTTATGAATTATTAGGAAATTCTCTTTGATGTAATGAGGTATATCGTACTTACCTTGTGTGTGAAAAAACATAGCTGTCGTCATGCATTAAACAGCAAACTAACCACCATTTATCATGCTATTAGTGCTTTATAATTATGTTGCCTCCAAAATCATAGTTTAAATAAGTTATAAACCGGTGTATATGGGAATTTATTACATATAGTACGTCATCTTTCACCAATCGGATTGCTCTATTCGAGGGCATTAATGTAGGTTATTGACCGCGCGTAGCGTCTTTGTCTTCTATAGCAACAGACCGTTGCGTCTGCGAGTTTGACAAATTTGCAATGTTATTGCGCTCAAAGAGATGAACTATGTAATAAATCATTTATTGCCCTACACAACTCGGGCATTAATGACCTCGGGAAAGTCGGTTGCCCTCGTACAGTCTCGGGCAACCTACTTTCCCGCGGTCATTAATGTCGGTTATTGCCCTCGTGTGAGGGCAATAACTAATACTTAGACACAAGGTTTATACCTATTATAATTATAATAAAATTATGTATACAGTAGGCAATTTTTATTAATTTTACTGATTTAATTGCTATTTTTCTATAGTTTGATCATGAGCTTGATGAAGAAGGGCCACTCTGTGCTAGGTGTGTCGAAGGATTCTATCCAGAGCTGTTCCCTTTTTTCGTAAACTAGACTCAGTATTCTCACTGTCAGAAGTCATAACTGTATTATATCATTTTGCATGACCACTTGTTTGCGTTGCAGATGGGTCCAAAAATCAGTCGATCTACCGCAGACCTCCAGGAACCAATATGCTTTATGAATACTTTCTTTCTCCACAGAGTACCAGCACGGTAAACGTTGTAATTTTCTTGGACGAAATATTTGCTCTCAGATTTGGGCATTGCTCTGTATAAAAGTGATTGGCTAAATCATTCTAATTGGACAGCACTCGTGAAATTAAGCTACCACAATTCTCGGCTAAAAATAAAGCCGTGTTCGAGGCGGATCATTTTCTTTCAAACCGCTTAGCTGGCCTATCGATCGTAGGCGGACAATTTTCGGCGTGAACCTAGTAGTAACTATATACTTACCGTAACTCTCGCGCATGCGTCTGGTCTAGCGAGCTATGGGCCATGCCGTGGGACGCATAATTCGACGCGCTCCACCCCCATCGTCACTGATTTGCTAGCGTCGATTAGAGGGTTCCATAGCTCGCTAGACTAGCGCCGAGGATTAACGAGGGCGGTGTTTCGCACTTGGGCTGGGCTGAAGTGGGCGAGCAAAGATGAAGCGAGTTGCTGAATCTCTCCAGGCATCAGCTTGTGTAACCAACAAGCGAATCAAAAAGTCAGCCATGTTTGTGTGTGTGTGATGATCAAGTTTCATGATCTTGATAGCCACAGAGAGCCAGAGGAAGAAGATCGATGGAAACCTGATGCTGCCGTTAACCTGCCAGTGGATATCCTGGAGACAGTGTTTGCTCATCTCTCTGTCCAGGACATGATGAACTGTTCACTGGTCTGTACCAGATGGAGCACCATCTGTAGGAGAGAGAAGGTCAGTGAGTCACTTGTGATAGTAGTCTAGTATTGATACTGTACAGTTCATGTTTTGGAAGAAGAGCTATTTGAAACTAAAGAGAGGAAAGAAATGGGAGGAATGGGGTAGTGAGAATGGTATTACTATCACTCAACCAGCCACCATGGAGTGCCTCATGGATACTGCACGGTGAGTGTGTGTGCATGCATGTGCATGTACTCTTTAGGTTGGAAAATGACCACTGCATGTTTTTCTTATGATATCGAAAGTTGTGGGGGCTGTGATTTTAAGTGGTCAGTGAATATCACAACAAGGGCGGAGCTTGTTATTCAGAATTTTCCACATGACCTTATGTGCACTGACTTGTAGATAATCATAATACATTTTGTGATAATTTGTTCTTGAAGTATTAGAATTAATTGAAAGGATAGTGACGGCTCCATCATTCATTAGTGAACAAATTAATCTTATTTCACTAGATAACGTTCTAGGCAATAAGAAATACCTGCCACCTTAGTATAGAATGAAAAACCATTATTTTATTAGAAGCATACTGTGTTCTTCATTATACAGGTTTGTTCAGCATGAGTTTGCTAACAAGCTACTGGTTGATGGAGGTGATGAAGAGAAAGTGTCTAGATCACTCAGCCATCATCCACAGTACACTAATGTGATTGGTGTACTGCAGAGAGACAGAGTGCTTCAACAAATAAAGGTGATGTTACGTCAGTGCCTTGCACGTATCGTGTAGTGGAAAAAATTTTCAAATTATATTGATATTCTTGATTTTAATATTAAAATTAATTATATTTTGCGATTATCTTTATTTTGCTCATTTTGTCTTGTTGCTACAATAATGGTTATTACACACATGATTTGAGCTGGTTTACAATGTGGCTTGTTCTATGTTGCCAGAATTCAACCAAATTAGCGACACAACCAACTGCGTCACATTTTAAGCCAGCCATAAGGTTCCTACGGGAATCAGCTAGGTTCTTTATCACTATCTACAGCAGGACTCTAGTCTACTACCAGCCACAGTGTGTCTACTAGTGACTCTATCACGTGATGTGTTTGAAGTGAGGAAAGTGATCCTACTACTCACAGCTCCTGGTAGCCCCTGCTGTCTCATGAGAGTGGTTGAACTGTTCAACTGTATAGCAACCTTCTTCTACATACGATGGAGAGAGAAAGTTCTCCCTCAAAGGTAATAGCCTCATTTGTTATGGAAAATTGTTAAAGTTGCGAAATCTTGTGCGTTTCACACTTTGGATATTTCACTGAGAATGGTCGCCACCGGAATCATTACGTAAATTACGAAACACCGTAAAAACCCTATAGCTCAGAGTATGAGTATTATTTCGCCAGTACTGTCCGTTTTACAAGTCTACATGTACATTAACAACTGAGTTGATTAGTTAGAGCGTGAATGTCATACATGCGCTGCATCACACGGTTTAGCATATGGGGTTACCAGTCTAGGATCCATGATAGAGCTCTTGACTGTACATGAGTGATCTTGAAACTAAAAACTGTTCACTTTTCCATATTTTGTAGGTATCATTATAAAGTATATTATGTTCTGACAGTGTTTGAGCAGCCCAGTCTCACACCAGATCACAGGTATGGTAGTAGTTGTGTATCTTATGATATGTTGTCATGGTGATTGTAGGGAGGGTGTGGTCAGTCTGACGCATGAGCAGTCACGGATTGTGAACCATCCCATCAAGCCTGGTGATGTGGTGAAAGTAGTCGCTTTTGCTGGTCAGTGGAAAGTACTTGTGCACATGCACACACTGCACAGCAAAAATAAGTGCTTATAATCGCGAAATACACTTAAAATTTTTATATACATGTACAGGCAGCGTCTGAGGGGTTAGCTTGAACGTGTCATTAAATTTGCTCTAATGTTACTCTTATGAGGATAACTTGTGTTCTTTTATACATGCCACACAATCATGCAATTGTTGGTGCTATTTTTGGTGATTGAAAGGCCATACTCTGCTTTTTCTCAATCTAGGTACAGGCAAGACCACTACACTGCTAAAGTTGGCTATGTCTTATCCCAATCATCGGTTCCTCTATTTAGTCTACAATAAGTCAGTACAAGAGTTGGCTAGTAAGGTATTTCCCAAGAGTAACGTGACTTGCAAGACTCTCCATTCACTAGCTTTTGGGCATACTGGGTGAGTCAAGTGCTAACAGTATAGTAGTGTCAAATTGTTGTTTGGATCAATAATCATGATGCAGTGTCGCTATCTATTTGAATAAAACTTTAGGCATTAGCGCCTTGCTTCGTGCATATACATTTAAAAGTAATTACAAGTGAATTATGACGTCACAGTTTAACTGAAAACACTTTCCCTGGTTAATTGGGTATCAATTAACCAGGGAAAACGAGTAAACGGATGTGAAATGTTTCCTGAACTGTCCATGTGCGTGTGTGCATTCAGCTTAAAATGGTGAAGAAATTATGTAGGCTGTACTACTACTGCTAAATTATAGCACTCACTTTTGCATTCTACGAGCAAGCATGGCTATAATGACGATTGCGAAAATGCAAATAATTTATCGCATTAAACACATGCTCATGAATATTAATTAGCAAAAAAATTTGTTGATATGTGGTCATCAGTTTGTTTGGTGGTAGGCCTCAAATATGTATGAACGAATTTTTAATCTTTAGCCCAGAACCCTTAAATCTTTACTGTCAATAGTACAGTTCTAAACGTGTAATTATGTCATTCAAGACCATGTTTTTTTGTAGCTATAGTTACCGTAGTAAACTCCATCCATCTGGATCACAAATGTACAACTTGCCTGAGTTTGTGGTTGAGGGTTACAACCTGAAGAGACCTGGGCGTGACAAGATGTCAGATTATGAGCTCAACCAGCTAGCAGTCAAGACAGTAGTGAAGTACCATGCCTCAGCTGATGAAGAAATAACCAACAGACACCTTCCTGACTTGAGCCTAAAGTACCATCGAATACCCGACTGCATTCGAGGAAGTATTGAAGAGCTGGTATGATATGTACATGTTCAATAACAAAATTTTAAAATAATTATTTGTAGTTAGTGAAACAAGCCAAGACAATATGGGAGGCAATGAAAGATGTTGACAACAAATGCCCTATGACACATGATGGTGAGTGAGGGGGGTGGATGAGTGAGTGAGTGAGTGAGTGAGTGAGTGAGTGTGTGAGAGAGTGAGTGAGAGAGAGAGAGAGAGTGAGAGAGTGAGAGAGTGAATGAGTGAGAGAGAGAGTGAGTGACCGTGCTCATGCTATTGTGTAGGTTATTTGAAGTTATTCCAATTACGTCGACCTCGTCACCAAATTAATGGTTGGGATTGTATTCTGATCGATGAATCACAAGATCTCACTCCTGGTCAGTTGAGTACAGTTACTGTGTTGTGATGCTGTTTCTGCTCTCCAGCTGTACTGGACATTCTTATGCATCAAACTTGTCCCAAGATCTTTGTCGGTGATCCTCATCAACAGATCTACAGCTTCAGAGGAGCTGTCAATGCTATTGACCTGATAGAGCCAACTCACACTTATTATCTTACCAAGGTTAGGCAGAAGCAAAAGCCTTGCAATTGACACCTTGCCGGCAGTGCTGAACGTTGATAAAAATTTGATGTCTTAGATCAATAAGTTTTTTTGTGGTTGTGTTGTCTAGTCTTTCAGATTTGGTCCCGATATCGCGTTCCTTGCCTCTGTGATGCTGAGTGAACTGAAGTCAGTGCATCAACAAACACTCACTGGTGGACTACAAGATGGTGAGAGAGAGAGAGAGAGAGATAGAGAGAGGGGGGTGAGGGAGAGAGAGAGAGAGAGAGAGAGAGAGAGGGGTGAGGGAGAGAGAGCGAGAGAGAGAGAGAGAATATGTGAGTGCTGTACTCAATTTTAGGAGGATACTATGGTGAGCACGAAACTCAAGGACAAATGGCTGTCATTGCTCGCAATAATCACACACTGCTCAAGGGAATTTTCGATATCCTCGAGACATCACCTGATGCACAAATTGCCTTTGCCGGTGGAATGTCTAAATTTAAATTTCCAATTTTACAAGACGTGTACTACCTACAGCAGAATCAGCGAGATAAAATAAAATCTGTTCAGATAAAAAGATTTAAGAACATGCCTGATTTGCTGAATAATGCGACAATCAGTGAGGATACGTCTCTGGGAATAATGATCAGTGTAAGGATGATACTTCTACACTGTTATAATCTTGATATAATATAATACTCTTAGATCTGTCAGAGATATACGAATGTTCCCAAGTACATTGAGCTTGTCAACAAGAATGGAGTTTTGAAGCGTAAAATTAGCAAAGCAGGTTAGTTTTGAAATGCTATGCTGTGGTTTTGTTATACAGTAGAATACAAATAAAAATTCTGTTTTTTGGATCTGGATTATACAACAATTTTCACTAAATAGCTAGTTTTGAGATGCACGAACAATAATTGTTGCACAAAATACTAAACGGAAAATTTATTTATCCTCTACTTTAATTTATTTGCTTCTCTCTCTCAGACAAAGTATTCACTACGGCCCACTCTGCTAAAGGGTTGGAATTTCACACTGTCAAAATAGAGGATGATTTTATAGCAGAGGCGTATTCAAGAAATGATCATGAATTTCACCCAGGTAGGAATTTATGGAGGTCAATTTCTGCTTGAGATTTTGTTGTAAAATTAATATAGCAAGCTACTATCCTTTGCACTCAGCTGCAGTTATTAAATGTTATCTAACAGACCACTTGCCACAGTTGATCTAGCCTCCTCCCCAGGCCACACCCCTCTCATTAAAAAATCGAGGTTTGATGGTCTGGTTACACTCACGACAAAAACTGTCGCCCGATAAATTTTTTTGTATCTATGGTTACGTGACACTCCGCCCATAATAATACCGTCGCTCTAACGTAAGCCTTCGTCTGTTCATTCTCGCTGATTTGTTGGCGCGCTAAGAGCATCCTAGTACTACTGAGACAAGCCACAACGGAATGAAACAAAGATTTATGCAGCAGTAGAACTTGAGCAGCCTTGGTGAACTTACGTATAAGAACGGTTACGTTGTACGTCAAGCAAAAGTGCACGATGGATTTCGCGCGCTGTAACCTGCTCGCGACCCCACGATTGTGGGGTAGTTGCGACAGTTTTTGTCGCGAGTGTTACCAGGCCCTCTCTCGGTAATTGCAAATTAATTAGAGGGTGGGGCCTGGGGAGGAGGCTACAGTTGATCATGCTCTATACTAGATTTCATTTGCTGGCCCGCAAAATTTAATTTTCTCCACTACAATAATCTCTATACCTCTACTACTCAATACTCTCTTGGTCCTGCTTCTTGATAGGAGGCGACCTTGCCCATGGCCTACATGGTTTTAGAGGTCAAAACAACCCTGTAATGGTGCATGGCTTTTGGTATCATTTCCAGGTCAAATGTTTCACTTACGAATGGATCAATTGTCAAACGGGACGAGGGTAGTAACCTATTGATGACTAGCTGTCTGCTTCACTTTCTTTGCTTTGTTGATTGCCATATTGCTTTATTGTCCCTCAAACCAGTATCTGCTAACTGCACACAGTCTTAAGATTGGCGTAGGACCACTGGTTTTTCTGTGCAGCTGTTTTATTTATTGTCTCTCTCTCTCCTTACAGATCGTTGTGCCATTGATGAGCGTAACTTGCTCTACGTCGCCATCACAAGAGCTACTCACTATGTTATTTTGAGCGCTGCAGCAGTAGATGTACTTCTGCTAGCTAGAGAGTATCCTGTACTCCACTGTGTGCCGTCTCATGTTGCCAAGAGTTCAGATAGTGTGAGTGAATAATGATAAACACAGCTCTTAACTAATAATAATTATTGTATTACGGCGCCAAATAAAGTTTTGGTCCGGTCTGACATAAGTTAGGAACACATTACCAAATCTTTTAGCAAGCAAATACATTACTACTATCCCGCCTTATAGTATAGGCTAGGTGGAGTGGAGCCACCAGACTTGTAATCTCTTCTCCTATGAAAACCTAGATTAAAAAGATCGATTTACAGGAAATGTAAGATCGGTTTGCAAAAGATCGATCTTTATAGTAAATTGGTAGAATATCACAACATCGATTTTTGTCTACATAAACCTCCATACTCAAGGTTGCTAATTCATTGCTCTTGCCAAACGCACCATCTAGACCATGTTGTGAAGGTCATAGTACGTTCCTAACTTATTTCAGACCAGGCCCGTCTCTATTCAAAAGTGGCTTCTACTCCACAACAACATAATTACGTGCTTGTTTTTGTAGTGTTGTAACTGGAAAATATGCTGTATTGATCCTGATGATGATATTCCTGAAGATCCTGTCAAAGTGTCTGTCAAGACTCATATTCCCATACACCGGATACAAGACTCCTATGTGAGCTGATTTTTTATTCATGTTGAAACAGCTTCACACGTATACATACGTGCACTCAGTAGTCTCTTGACCAGGCTCTAATATAGCCTTGGCACAACTACAAATGTGCAACACGCCGAGGGTTTTGTGAAATCTGTTCATTAGCAATTGCAAGGTAACCTTATTCTCTGGCTTTTTTCGGTAAAGAGTATACGAGTCTAGCCTCTATTTTTTCCTTTTTCCACCCGCACTTCATGCAAATGAAGACTCTTGTATAAAAATCTTGCAGTAGCTGAAGATTTTTTGCTGTTGCTCTTAATTTTTGAAAATGATATTTTGTTACAGGATGATGACACCGGACCTCTCTGTGCTGACTGTGTCAAGGAGTACTATCAAGAACTCTCACTTCTGTAAACATCTGTTTATGGTTTCAAGTAATAAAACATTTTAACAAAACGCAAGAGATTTAGGGATGGTACATGTACTTGTATCAAAAAAGTATGGAAACAAGATTGTAAAAAAGTTAAGTAAACAAGATTTGGAATAAAAAGGATTGTAACAATAGCAGTGTAATGCTACCTCCCTATTAACATATCCACATATTCCACAAAGAACTTTAAAGTGTCGTATAGAGATGTTCAGTGGTTGACATAATAAGCAAAAAATGCATGAGTCAAAGGAAGCGTCTGTTTGATCGAGCTAAGCAGTCTCATCATAAGATTGGTTAGCCTACAAGAAAGCTAGGAACTGTGACAACCAAATGTTAGAAGTAGCTCACAACCAGTAGCTATGTGAGGTAACTTGTTAGATGAGTCTGTTGTTGGAAACAAGATGCATGCAGGGTGAGTTTTATGAGAATGCTTGCTTTAGTGAAAATTTGATACCTTTGTAGCAAGATGAAATACAACTGAACACAATATAAATCGCTCTGGTTCGATGTACAATGTGCCCGAGTTCTTAGTTGATGAATGTCATGTGTACTCAAGAGGGGACGAAATGGCAGTGTACGAGCTAAACCTGCTCGCATTTAAGACAGTTGGGAAGTTAAGTACCTCTTCTCAACTGATGATGAAATAAGCGATGAACATCGATGTATCTTCCTGACTTGTCTCACAAAGTACTATCTAGTTCCTAATGGTATAAGTATGGAAAATTCGAAGATCTTTTGGTCCTATTGGAGCATGCACAATTTTGTGCTTGTTTAGTTTATAGTGTTCTTAGATTGTGATGCAAGCTAAGATTTCATAGGAGGAAATGAAGCAAAGATAAGTGTAAGTGTCGTCCTATGTTGCACGATGGTAATGTGGCTATGTATGACAAAATAAACTTGAAATTATGTTTAACTTAGCCTTGCCTATTGCATCTTGCATCTCATTTCTCTGATTGTATCGTTTCAGTTGCATCGACCTCATCACCAGGTGACTGGGTATGATTGTATCCTCATCGATGAGTCCCATGCAAGACCTCTCTCCTAGTCAGTGGAGTATAGATACGGTCATGTTCAAACTCTCACTCTCCAGCCATAACGGACTTTCTTATGCATCAAATTATCTTTGTAAATAATCCACATCAGCAGATCTTCAGAGGAGCTATCGATGCTATTGACAAGATTGAGCCAGCTCACTCTTACTCCTCACAAAGGCAGAGAGAATTTCATACATTACCACATCTGTCAATACAATACAAAGGTACACTATATAGGTAGTGTACGGAAAAATACGAGTGTTGTCCGTTTTGTCCTGCATGCATGCAGTCCTTCAGGTTTGGTCCCAATATTGCGTTCCTTGCCTCTGTGATGCTTAGTGAGCTGAAGACAGTGCATCAACAAACAAAAACAACACAAATCTCATTACAATCAAAGCAACAACAACTCTACAGTGGTACATAACAAATATTGAGGTACCATTGTTACAGTTCAGCTGTCATTGCTGTTTGGCAATGATATGTCGGGATGACCGTAACATATACCTGTGGTCTATGCTCCAGATCTCTATAGCAGCAGAGAGAGTGAGATGACAGAGCATGCTGTGCTCAACTTGACTTACTGATACAACAAGAGTGGATCGCTTGGTTGGAACATCTTGCTGAGAAATTCCGACTGAGACTTCTTTCACCATTTACTATAAGCTTCTCTAAGCTGCATCAAAATTGATGATTATGCATCAAAATTGGGATAAAATATTATGTCCACTCAATTAATTTTATTACCATCAAAATAGTTTCTTGTAAATTACACTATTAAAATCACCGATTAAAATTAATGTCAATTTCCTTTGTTCGGAACTGTATTATAGTGTAGTCACGTCAACGCAAAACTTGCTATAATTGTTAATACAAATATCGCGCTACATTTCATTCTAGTTAACCTGCTTTGAGAGAGGTACAAAGAGTATGAAAATGATGATTCCTTGACCAGCAATAATATGAAGATGGTTATGATGTAAGCAACAAAGAGTAATTCTTCTCTGAAGAACAGTACATTTCCGATCCATGTAATGCCCATCACGATCATTAACAGTATAATCACTTAGTTCACCCAGTGCCTGTAAAGTAAGTACATGTAGAGTGGAGTAACAAATTAGTACAATGGAACCTGTCTATAGGCGTCACTGCCTGCTTATAACATTCAGCTAGCTAGGGACCTAACAGTACAGTGGAAAGCGAGTTGCCATTCTTCTAAGTTGCGGGCCGCGAAATTTCAGTACCGTTTCTACTGCAGCTCAGTAGCATGATAAGGCATTATAGGGCGATTCGTCTCGAGTTTTGTCTTTGGCAGCATCACAATCGGTGTTTTCTTGCTTTTAAAGGCTTGAACAGGCATGCACAAGGGATTCTCGGCTGTGACCAAAATCACTAAATATATCCAAGGCGCTGAAGGCGGACAATTTTCAGCGTGACACCAACCGTAACTCTCGCGCATGCGTCTAGTCTAGCGAGCTATATGGGACCATATCGATACGCGATGCGAGGGGTTAACTAGGCTGGGTAGGGGTTAGTCTCGTCCCCAGACCACACCCTCGCCTATCGCGAGAGAGGGTCTGGTGACTTTAGTTGCACTTTCTTGGGCTTTTCGTGTACGAGAGTTACGTAACACTAATGAATCCGTATAAGTAAATGGCTGCTACACACTAGTGTCTGGTATCGTATGTAGTTGCGCGTTAGACGAGGGAGACAATCTAAGAAGGCGAAGACGTCTATAGACAGCAGGCAGAGTAACAAAACAAAGACTCTTGCCTTCTCCAGTCGGGAGGCAGATGAACACGTCTTTCCCTTTGACAAATTAAACTCAGTAATAGCAAGACGCTGATCGTCTGTCGGACTTTCATAACCGATGCTGACAAATGCAGCTCTGATTATACGGTCGAGAACGTCAGGCATAAGACTACAGTCATGTCTAGGTATCTTCAACGCCATCATTCTATCGATGTGGTTTGTATTACGTAAGAGTTGGCCTTCTGACCAATCAGATTCTTTCCCTGAAATTCCAGGGAAGATATTACTTCCTGGCCCAAGAAAATCGACTAAAGTCACCAGACCCTCTCTCGCGATAGGCGAGGGTGTGGTCTGGGGACGAGGGTCGAACGAACGCGGGCTATAGAGGGCCCGGCCCCAGGCCCTCATTCGACGCGCTCCACCCCTATCGTCTCTGATTTGCTCGCGTCGATAGAGGGTCGAGAAAAGATGAAGCGAGTTGCTGAATCTCTCCTGGCATAAGCTGCTTTAACCAGCAAGCGAATCAAAGAGTGAGCCATGTTTGTGTGTGCATGTGTGTGTGTGTGGTTTATGATCTTGCATGTCATAGAGAGCCAGAGGAAACTGATCCGGGACAGCCTCTTGCTGTTAACCTACCAGTGGATATCCTGGAGACAGTGTTTGCTCATCTCTCTGTCCAGGACATGATGAACTGTTCACTGGTCTGTACCAGATGGAGCACCATCTGTAGGAGAGAGAAGGTGATCAGTGAGTCACATATGATAGTAGTCTAGTATTGATACTGTATACAGTTCATGTTTTGGAAGAAGAGTTACTTGAAACTAAAGAGAGGAAAGAAATGGGAGGAATGGGGTAGAGAGAATGATATTACTATCACTCACCCAGCCACCACCGAGTGCCTCATGGATACTGCACGGTGAGTGTGTGCGTGTATGTGTGTGCGTGTGTGTGTGTTTGCGTGTGTGTGTGTGTGTGTATGTGTGTACATGCGTGCTGCATGTACTCTTAGGTTGGAAAATGACCACTGCATGTTTTTCTAAAGTTGTGGTGGGTGTGATTTTAAGTGGTCAGTGAATATCATAACAAGGGCGGAGCTTGTTATTCAGACTTTTTCCACATGACCATAATTATGTGTACTGACTTGCAGATCATATCACTGTATCATAATGCGTTTCGTGATAATTTGCTCTTGAAGTACTTAACTACTTGAGAGGATAGTCAAAGGCTCCATCATTCATTAGTGAACAATTATTATTATTTCGCTACATGACGTTCTAGGCAATAAGAATTACCTGCCATCTTAGAAAAAAACATTATTTTATTAGAAGAATACTGTGTTCCTCATTGTACAGGTTTGTTCAGCAGGAGTTTGCCAACAAGCTACTGGTCAAAAGAGGTATTGAAGAGAAAGTCTCTACAGCACTCAGCCATCATCCACAGTACACTAATGTGATTGGTGTACTGCAGAGAGACAAAGTGCTTCAACAAATAAAGGTGATGTTACGTCTAAAAGTGCGAGAGTATTGAACCACTTGGTATATAAACACCATGTACAGCTGCTGCCTTGCACATATCGTGTAGTGGAAAATTTTTCAGACAATTAGATTTCTTAGTGTTAAATTATATTTTGCGATTATCTTTATATTGCTCATTTTGTCTTCCTAGTGTTGCTACAATAATGGTTATTACACACCTGATTTAAGCTGGGTTACAATAATTATGGCTTGCGCTATGTTGCCACAGTACAACACAGATATAGATTTTGTTCTATTTGATGCGTTGCAATATAAATTAGCGACAGCCAACTTACTGCGCCACATTGTTAAACAGCCATAATATTCCTGCGGGAATCAGCTAGTTTCTTCATCACAGGACTCTAGTCTACTACCAGCCACAGTGTGTCTACTAGTGACTCTATCACGTGATGTGTTTGAAGTGAGGAAAGTGTTCCTACTACTCACAGCTCCTGGTAGCCCCTGCTGTCTCATGAGAGTGGTTGAACTGTTCTACTGTATAGCAACCTTCTTCTACTAGAGACAGGAGAAAATGCATCACACTGGAGACATCACACTGGAGGACATCACACTCGATGCATCACACTGGAGACAGCAAGTTCTTCCTCAAAGGTAATAGCCTCATTTGTTGCGGAAAATTGTTAAAGTCGTGAAATCTTGTGCGCTTCACACTTTGGAGATTTCACTGAGAATGTTCGCCACCGGATTCATTACGTAAAATTAATTATGAAACACCGTGAAATCCCTAGCTCAGAGTATAAGTATTATTTCGCCAGTACTGTCTATTCTTACAGTAACAACTGAGTTTATTAATAATAGAGTGTGAATGTCATACATGCGATGCATCACACGGTTTAGCATACGGGCTTACCAGTCTATGATCCATGAGCTCTTGACTGTACACGAGGGATCTTGAAACTAAAAACTGTTCACTTTTCCGTATTTTTGTAGGTATCATTATAAAGTATATTATGTTCTGACAGTGTTTGAGCAGCCTAGTCTCATACCTGATCACAGGTATGGTAGTAGTTGTGTATCTTATTATGTGTTGTCATGGTGATTGCAGGGAGGGTGTGGTCAGTCTGACGCATGAGCAGTCACGGATTGTGAACCATCCCATCAAGCCTGGTGATGTGGTGAAAGTAGTCGCTTTTGCTGGTCAGTGAATAGTACATGTGCACACACACACCACAGCATAAAAATAAATTAATTATACTCACAAAATACACTTAAAATTTTACAGGCAGCACCTGAGGGGTTAGCTTCAACGTGTCATCAAAATTTGCTCTAATGTTACGGCACGAATAACTTTTGTTCTTTTATACAGCGGTTTCACTGCTTCTTGCAATTTAAAAGCGTCAACCGTAGAGCGTAAACCGTGTACATGTGCAATCTGAATCGCGCAATGTAATAAATCTTCTAAATAAGGCACAGATCACACTTTACGCTATTGTGACTGTTGGAAGGAGTAATAAAACCACTGTACATGCACAAATGCACAATACAATTTTTGATGTTATACTTGGTGATCGAAAGGCTCGTGTAATCTGCTTTTTCTCTCTCTCTAGGTACAGGCAAGACCACTATACTACTAAATTTGGCTCTGTCTCATCCTAATCAACGATTCCTCTATTTAGTCTATAATGAGTCAGTACAAGAGTTGGCTAGTAAAGTGTTTCCCAAGAGTAACGTGACTTGCAAGACTTTCCATTCACTAGCTTTTGGGTATACTGGGTGAGCCAAGTACTAACAGTATAGTACCGTAAACTGATCTGGAAATTTTCGCGTATCCAAATTTTGTTCTGTAAAATTTTCTGTGCATCTAATTTTCGTCGTTAGCTTGGGTGCGTAAATAGTGCTCATGGATTAAACCTATGCGCGTAAATTTTCGCGTACTTAATTTTCGTCACAACGACGAACGACGTAAACATTTTTGGCGCTGAAAATTTCCAGTTTATAGTAAATATATGCATTTGAACGCTAATACTTTGTATGTAGCCGCCATCTTGTTTTTTCGTTCATCCCTACATAGGGAGTCACTACCGTGCTTCCCTAGTGAATGCAGGGGCGTAACTACCATAGAGGCAGGGGAGGCACTTGCCTCCTCGATTTTAGACAGTTTAAAGTAAATAAACCTTTCAAAACAGGCGCATGGGTCTCAGTAGACTCCTAGCAGAAACAGAAGAGCTCGCTCTAACGTACATACACTGTCTGAGATATTTCAAAAATTGCTCACGCGCCTCCTCTGTTTGATCTTTAGCTCATAACCCTTAAATCTTTACTGTCAATAGTTCATTTCTGAACCGGTACGTCTATATGAAATGCATTGAAGACGATGTTTTTTTGTAGCTGTAGTTACCGTAGTAAACTCCACCCATCCGGACCACAAATGTACAGCATGCCTGAGTTTGTGGTTGATGGTTGCAATCTGAAGAGTCCTGGGCGTTACAAGATGACAGATAATGACCTCAACCAGCTAGCATTAAAAGCAGTAGAGAAGTACCTAGCCTCAGCTGATGAAGAAATTACCAACAGACACCTTCCTTACTTGAGGCGCAATGTGTACTATCGAATACCCGACTGCATTCGAGAAAGAAGTGAAGAGCTGGTATGACAAGGACATGTTCACTAACAATAATTATTATTTGTAGTTAGTGGAACAAGCCAAGATAATATGGGAGGCAATGAAGGATGTTGGCAATGTATGCCCTATGACACATGATGGTGAGAGAGGGAGCTGGTGTGTACGTGCAAGCGAGCGAGTGAGTGAGTGAGTCAGTGAGTCAGTGAGTCAGTGAGTCAGTGAGTCAGTGAGTCAGTGAGTGAGTCAGTGAGTGAGTCAGTGAGTCAGTGAGTCAGTGAGTGAGTCAGTGAGTGAGTGAGTGGGCTAACCGTGCTCTTGCTACTGTGTAGGTTACTTGAAGTTGTTCCAATTACATCGACCTCGTCACCAAATTAATGATTGGGATTGTATTCTGATCGATGAGTCACAAGATCTCACTCCTGGTCAGTGGAGTGCACAGTTATTTGTGTTGTGCATGCTGTTTCTGCTCTCCAGTTGTACTGGACATTCTTTCTCATCAAACTTGTCCCAGGATCTTTGTCGGTGATCCTCATCAACAGATCTACAGCTTCAGAGGTGCTGTCAATGCTATTGACAAGATTGAACCAACTCACACTTATTATCTTACAATTAAAGGTTAGGCAAGAAGTACAAATCCCTTGCAATTGACACCTTGCCGGTAGTGCTGAACGTTGATAAAATGTGATGTCTTAAGCCTCGAAGTGCATGCGGACAGAATTCTAGCCTCTGTTTGTGTGGATTTGATTAACCTTTGTAACCATTACACAGAAAAACTAGTGCTATCTATGATCATGCACCGTTAATATGCATAATCAACTTGCACAACGCGCGGGCTTGTTATCAATGACAAGTGCAATTAACCACGCCCATGCACTTTACGATCTACTAACTGTCATGTGCTAGGATCACTCGCTCTGGAGCTAAAAACGCCGCTTTTTTGGTCAAAACAGTAGTCAGGCGGGCCTGACTATTTGCTTCACCGAATGTTACCTGAAACGCTAATAGTCAGGCCACGCCTGACTATCAAAACAGCACAAAACTAGTGCATGTATGGCTGCTTGTTATATCAAGAGGTACCCAAGAGACCCAGTGGTGCTAGGTTTCCCGCTATAGCTCTGCTAAACGGGGCCTTCGGCCCCACTATCCTACCCCCAACCGCCCTATTTCGCCTACTGGCAAAATAAACCTATCTTTGAATTTTGACGCCCACTTCCTGTGACGTTAAACATTTTAGGCAACTATAGTCGCCCGTCGCTTGTGAAGGGTTAAATCATAGACCCCCTAAATCAATACTTTTTGTGGTTGTGTTGTCTAGTCCTTCAGGTTTGGTCCCAATATCGCGTTCCTTACCTCTGTGATGCTGAGTGAGCTGAAGTCAGTGCATCAACAAACACTCACTGGTGGACTACAAGATGGTGAAGAGAGGGAGAGCAGAGAGAGAGAGAGATAGGAGTGAGGGGGGAGAGAGAGAATATATGAGTGCTGTACTCAATTTCTAGGAGGATACTATGGTGACCACGAACAAGGAAAAATGGCTGTCATCGCTCGTTTTAATTACACACTGCTCATGAGAATTTTCGATATCCTCGAGACATCACCTAATGCACAAATTGCCTTGGCCGGTGGAATGTCTAAATTTAAATTTCCAATTTTACAAGACGTGTACTATCTACAGCAGAATCAGCGAGATAAAATTAAATCTGGTCAGATAAGAAGATTTAGGAACATGAGTGAGTTGATAGGTAATGCGACAATCAGTGAAGATATGATCAATGTAAGGATGATACTGGTATACTGTGTTATAATCTTCACATAATAATTATAATGCTCTTAGATCTGTCAGAGATATACGAATGTTCCCAAGTACATTGACCTTGTCAATAAGAATGGAGTTTTGAAGCGTAAAATTAGTGAAGCAGGTTAGAGTGATAGTTTTGAGATGCTATATGGTTTTGTTACAGTAGAGTACAAATTAAAATTCTGTTTTCGGATCTGGAATATGCAACGATTTTCACTAAATAGTTTTGAGATGCACGAACAGTAATTTTTGAACGGAACTTTGTTTATCCTCTACTTTAATTTATTTGCTTCTCTCTCTCAGACGTAGTATTCACTACGGCTCACTGTGCTAAAGGGTTGGAATTTCACACTGTTGAAATAGAGGATGATTTTATAGAAGAGGCATATTCTTTTCATGCATTTCACCCAGGTAGGAATTTATGGAGGTCAATTTCTGCTTGAGATTTTGTTACAAAATTAATATAGCAAGCTACTATCCTCCCTCTCTCTCACTCTCTCTCTCTCTCTCTCTCTCTCTCTCTCTCTGCACTCCGCTGCTGCTATTGAATGTTATCTAACAGACCACTTACCACAGTTGATCATGCTCTATACTATATTTCATTTGCTGGCCCGCAAAATTTAATTTTCTCCACTACAATAATTTCTACTTAATACTCTCTTGGGCCTGCTTCTTGATAGGAGGCGACCTTGTCCATAGCTTTAGAGGTTGAAACAACCCTGTAATGGTGGCTTTGGTAACCTTCTAGCTTCATTTCCAGGTCACTTACGAATGGATGAATGGACGAATGGGACGAGGGTAGTAACCTATTGATGACTGGCTGTCTGCTGACACTTTGTTTGCTTTCTTGATCGTCGTTGCTTTTTTGACCCTCAAACCAGTATTTGCAAACTACACACAGTCTTAAGAATGTCGCAGGACCACTGGTTTCTCTGTGCAGCTGTTTATTTATTGTCTCTCTCTTCTTACAGAGACGTGTGCCATTGATGAGTGTAACTTGCTCTACATCGCTGTCACAAGAGCTACTCACTATGTTATTTTGAGCGCTGCAGCAGTAGATGTACTTCAGCTAGCTAGAGAGTACCCTGTACTCCACTGTATGCCGTCTCATGTTGCCAAGAGTTCAGATAGTGTGAGTGAATAATGATAAACACAGCTCTTAACTAATAATAATTATTGTATTACGGCGCCAAATAAAGCTTTGGTCCGGTCTGAGGAACACATTACCAAATCTTTTTAGCAAGCATATACTACTATCCCGCCTTATAGTATAAGTATAGGCTAGGTGGAGTGGAGCCACCAGACTTTTAGTCTCTTCTCCTATGAAAACCTAGATGAAAAAGATCGATTTACAGGAAATGTAAGATCGGTTTGTAAATTGGTAGAATATCACAACATCGATATTTGTCTACATAAACCTCCATACTTAAGGTTGCTAATTCATTGCTCCTGCCAAACGCACCATCTAGACCATGTATGAAGGTCATGGTACGTTCCTAACTTGTTTCAGACCAGGTCTCTAAACTTCTATTCAAAAGTGGCTTCTATGCTCTACAACATCATAATTACGTACAACATCATAATTACGTACAACATCATAATTACGTGCTTGTTTTGTAGTGTTGTAACTGGGAAATTTGTGGTATTGATCCTGATGATGATGATGAAGATCCTGTCAAAGTGTCTGTCAAGACTCATATTCCCATACACCGGATACAAGATTCCTTTGTAAGCTGATTTTTATTCATGTTGAAACAGCTTCACATGTACGTACACACAGTAGTCTCTTGACCAGGCTCTAATATAGCCTTGGCACAAGGTAACCTCATTCTCTGGCTTTTTTAGGTAAAGAGTACGAGTCTAGGTCACTACAATCTCCATTTTTTTCCTTTTTACCACCCACATTTCATGCAAATGAAAACTCTTGTATAAAAATCTTATTTGCTGTTGCTATTAATTTTGTGGAAAATGATATTATTGCTACAGATTGATGATGACACCGGACCTCTCTGTGCTGACTGTGTCAAGAAGTTTTATCCAGAACTCTCACTTCTCTAAACATCTGTTTATAATTTTTATTATTTACAAGTAATAAAAACATTAATTTTTAACAAAATGCAAGAGATTTAGGGTTGGTACATGTATCGAAAAAGTATGGAAACAAGATTGTGAAAAAGGTAAGTAAACAAGATTTGGAATAAAAAGGATTGTAACAATAGCAGTGTAAGATACCTCCCTATTAACATATCCACATATTGCCCAAAGAACTTCCCAACTTCCTAAGAATTTCCATAATTATTCCCCAAGAGATGTTCAGTGGTTGAAACATTAAAGCAAGCAAAAAATGTTACTAAAAAGTGTCTGTTTGATCGTGCTAAGCAGTCCCATCAGAGTGAAGATTGGTTAGCCTACAGGAAAGCTAGGAACTGTGTCAACCAAATGTTAGAAGTAGCTCACAACTACATTGTAGTATGTGAGTAACTTGTTAGATGAATCTATTGTTGGAAACACCAAACGATCTTGGTCTTGCAAGACCTTATGTAAGGATAACACTGGCATTGCCCCACTACTGGTGGATGCCCATAAAAAGCAGAAGTACTCAGTAATGAATTCCAACCTGTGTTCACTAATGTGCAACCCTGATAGAGGTCCCTTGGACTTACATGTACCGCCTATTCAGGATATCAATTTTTCATGTGATGGTATGCAGGGCTACTAGCACGGCTGAATCCTAGCAGGGTGAGTTTTGTGAGAAATACTTGCTTCTACAAATTAAATTGGTGAATATTTTATACCTTTGTAGCAAGAAATACCAACACAAGACAAAATCGCTCTGGTTCAATGTAAATATGCCTGAGTTCTTGGTATGGCTGAATCATTTCATGTGCTCAAGAGCTAGGGGACGAGTTGTCAGCATGCGAGCTAAACCTGCTCGCGTTTAAGACAGTTGGGAAGTACCTCTTCTCAACTGATGATGAAATAAGCTATGAACAGTTGTCTTGCAAAGTACTATCGAGTTCCTGACAGTAGTGTATGGAAGATTTGAAGAGCTGGTATGTATAGGAGCATACACAATTTTGTGCTTATTGAGTTTATTGTATTTTTAGATTGCGATGCAAGCTAAGATTGCATGGGAGGCAATGCAGGATGTCAAAGACGAGTGTCTTATGTTACATGATGGTATGTGGCTATGTATGATAAAACAAACTTGAATTTTCTGTTTAACTTAGCCTTGCCTATATAGCTACCATCTTGCATCTCGTAGCTCATTTCTCTAATTGTATAGAGGTTACTTGAAGTTGTTCCAGTTGCATCGACCTCATCATCAGGTGACTAGGTATGATTGTATCCTCATCGATGATGAGTCACAAGATCTCTCTCCTGGTCATTCACTCTCACTCTCTCTCCAGCCATAACGAACATTCTTATACATCAAACTCAGCAGATCTTCAGAGGAGCTATCAATGCTATTGACAAGATCAAGCCAACTCACTCTACTACTAAGGTAGAGACATTTTCATACACTACCACATCTGTCAATACAATACCAAGGTACACTAGGTAGTGTACGTAAAAATTTTTGTAGTACGAGTGTTGTGCGTTTGTCCTGCAGTCCTTCAGATTTGGTCCCAATATCGCGTTCCTTGCCTCTGTGATGCTGAGTGAGCCGAAGTCAGTGCATCAACAAACAAAATAAAATAACACTAATCGTATTGCAATCTAAACACAACATCAGCTCTACAGTGGTACGTACGCACATAATAAAATTGTTGAGGTATACTATTGTTGCAGTTTGACTGTCTTCATTATCATTGCCTCTTGGGGATGATATGTAGGGATGACCGTAAAATATGCCTGTGGTCTCTGCTCCTTCATCTTTTGTGCTCCAGATCCCTGTGACAGCAGAGAGAGTGAGATGACAGAGCATGCTGTGTTCAACTTGACTTACTGGCTCTGCGGCAGTGGATTGCTTGGTTGGAAACATCTTGCTGAGACTTTCTGACTGGGACTTCTTCTTCTTCCACCATTTACCATAAGCTTCTCTAACCTGCATCAAAATTGGGATAAAACTCCAAATTATGTCCATTCCATTGATTTTATTTTTGTCAAAAAATATTATTTCTTGTAAAATTACATTACTAAAATTAATGTCAATTTCCTTCGCTCAGAACTGTATTTTAGTGGAGTCATGTCAACACAAAACTTGCTATTGTTAATACATGTACAAATATTGCGCTGCATTTCATTGTAGTTAACCTGCTTTGAGAGAGGTACAAAGAGTATGAAAATGATGATTCCTTGACAAGCAATGAAGATGGTTATGATGTAGGCAACAAAGAGTAGTTCTTCTCTGAAGAACAGCACATTTCCGATCCATGTAATGCCCATCACGATTGTCAGCAGTATAATCACTTTCACCCAGTGCCTGTAAATAGTACATGTAGAGAGTAAAAAAGTACAGTGGAACCTGTCTATAGCGGTCACTGTCTGCTTATAACAGTCAGCTAGCTAGGGACCAAACAGTACAGTGGAACCTGTCTATAGTGGTCACTGTCTGCTTATAACAGCCAGCTAGCTAGGGATTAAACAGTACAGTGGAACCTGTCTATAGTGGTCACTGTCTGCTTATACCAGTCAGCTAGCTAGGGACCAAACAGTACAGTGGAACCTGTCTGCTTATTATAACCACCAGCTAGTTAGAGTACAGTAGAAAGCCTACAGCTGCTAGCTAGTACCATTAATACCTTGCTGATGCAACGTTATTTTTCTTATCTTGTTTTTTGAAGTGTCGGCACGTAATCACAATGGTCATCACAAGAAATCCAATATTGATCTGAGAGACATAAATATATCAAACAGCTGCACCCCAGAGGTGGAGTGGACCTCACCAATGTGATCAATGTAACAGGAGCAATGAAGGCGTAGATAAAATGTGTATCATAGCGGAGCCAACAGCTGCAGTGGAGAGAGGGTTAACAATTGAGAGAGTATCTGAGCAACACTCCACTCACGCAGTCAGTGATCCATTGGAGTAGACACCATAGTGATTACCTGTCTCATGTGTATCAACCAGGAAGCCAATGGGTGCTACAGCCGCCATATAGAGGAGTGGTAACCCTGCATGAAGACAAGCAAGAAATGATACCAGTTAATAGTCATCCAATAGTGATCAATACTGGTAGAAAAATAGATAATCGCATATTATTTTAGTGCATTTCATGTATGCTACTGACCAATGCCCAATGCTCCAATAGTCCATTGGTTACTACAGACTAATGGTCAATCGGTTACTAACCATAGCTAGTGATGGTAAATCCAGCAATGTATCGTTTCCGGTGTTTAATGAAAACTTTGACCAGTGCTACATACAAGATCACACCCTCCATTAGCATCCACATGAACACCACCAGGAACAGGTAGTGGAGCACCACAGCAATGGCTGAACAGACAGCCTGTGTGCAGGAGAGTGAATGATCAGTGAGAGGACTGGAGGACACTCTTTACCTCATTCTCAGTTCTCTCCACACCCACTACAAACACGAGCTGGGCAGCAATCAAGTTGGCACACAACATACAGTGAATGTAGTTACGCATGTTCCACAAAGCCCTGAAGGAAAAGTTAAATGCACTCAAATGAAGATTGTAGTTAAAATGAACACACTCACTTGAGCATCACATAGGCTAAAATTGTTGCTAACAAGAACACCAGTGATATGGGAACTAACACATATCCTGCAATAGTCAGAATTGTTCTATGAACGTGTGATATTTCCTGTAGAGATAGAAGTTCACAGTATGCACCTACCTACCTCTCTCTTTCTCTGTCTCCCTCTTCCTCTCTCTCTCCCTCCCTCCCACCCGCCTTTCTCTCCTTCCCTCCCCCTCTCACATGCTCTTTCCCTCCAATATCTCACCACTCCAGGGCTAAGCAGAATAGCAAAGTGAGTAAGATGATTGCACGAACACTGCACAGATCCATCACTCATACGTTCAGCTGTACATCCAGTATTTTCGCTGGCCCAGAACATGGAATTCCCTCCAATTCCTCTTCTAAAATAAACAGTAGCACCAGAAGATTAATAATGCTAGTAAAAGCTAGTACCTGCCTATACTGGGTGTTTTTATTTACGAAGATATTACATTAACTCAATAATTTTATGCAGTAAAACTCATAGAAAAATTGACTTGACTTACTGAACATCAGCAAAAACACATTGAAAGTTGTCAGCAGGATCAGGCGACACAGAATTGAAGAAAATTGTCACATTTTCAGAGAGATTTTGAGTGGAGCACTCAGTACAGTTGATCACAGAAGAGATGATGGGATGAGTATAGCTGGTGATATCTGAAGGCCTGAGAATAAATTATAGTGAAAAAGGTGTCATTACTGAAAGTGGAGTTGTCTTACTGTGGAATGAGCCAAGCGAGATTTTTGAAATGGTACGAAGCAACCAGAACAGGCTCTGAAGAGCAGGGAAGAGATAAAATATTGCACTTAAAATTTTGTACATATGCAGTGTAAAATTTGATCCCAATAAAAAAACTATTTTTATACCTCAAATTTTTTCTTTAAAAATATTTATATACATCCTATGTCAGTGGTATAATTTTTAATGTGAAGAGTCTCACCAGCAGTTGTTGTATTAAAGAGTACTTCAGGAAGAGATATCTTACTGCCTTCAATAGACAGGCCCACTACTCTGCCGGCATTGGACTGCACCTTCATCACAACAAGAGCTGTTGGAAAACATGGAGACGAGGAAGTCAACATAATTATTCTAAGAAAGCATTACAGTATTCTCAAATAAAATGATGCATAACAATCACTATAATCATGTGCTCCTGCTATAATGAAACTCCCGAGAGAGAACGGCATTTCTAAAGCAGTAAATAGCCTATGTTGAACTTCATGTTATTCACCATAATAATACGGAAATGGTACGTACTTATTACGGTAGTGCGTCTCTACGTAGGGATAAACTGGTAGCTACAACACAATGTAGTAGCGTTCACATGCTGATATTTCCCCTGGTGGTGAATTTTGTCTAAACAAGAGAGGGCAGTGCTCGTATGCAGTTTATTTGCAAACAGCATGCTTGCTTGCATTGGGTGAGCTAGTTTCAGTATGAGCAAAAGCTCAAATAAAAATCAACAACAGCAATAAACAAAACTAATGGTAGAAATAAAGAGACTCAGTACTTGAACTACACCAAAACTTTGAAACTCATTGAAACACAAAAAGGACACAATGAAGAAAATTAAAAATGATTTCTGACGATGTAGGGATGAAGAAATCTACCACTGGTCCACAATGTAAACCAACAAGGAACTAGCACGGAATGGTAACATGATTGACTGGATAATAAACCATGCATCTCTACATCAATGGCTTCACAAAATTATGGACTCCCGCATTATGGCCTATAGGCAGTAAAGCAGCCACTGATGTAGGGATGCATGGTTTATTATGATCCAGTCAACCATGGTACCTTTTGATTTCTTCAGAAAATTAATGTATTTCAATTTTCCTTATAGTATCAACAAAAATGAATGAACAACCACTGAGTTACTGCTCTATAACACAAACACTAACTCAAGTCTGTCAGTGTGATATTATTGCGGATGTTTGATAAAGCAGAATTTTCAGCAAATGAGAGAGCTACATCATCCAAGATCTTTAAAAAAATTTTTGCGCTAGCCTATAGGACCAAGAAAGAAAATACGGTAACTTGACAATAAGCTACTAGAACTAACATGTTGCATGACTGAACTCTGCGGTGTTGCAGAATTTTTCAAAACAGCATCAAATGAGTACTGCAAATGAGTACTGCAAATGAGTACTGTATGCATTTTGTATAAAGTCTTTACAATGTAGTGGTATCTCACCTGGTCAGGAGTGCGCCTGGGAATTGAGCCGGTTTGAAACACTTTCAAAAATGTCTGCATATCATATAAACCAAACTTACTGATAAGTACAATTTCCACAGTACTATACTCTCTACCTTGACGAATGTTTCATTGATTTTCTCTCTCGGCTGTTCATTGTAAGCTATTTGAAGTAGCTCCTTGAGTTGAGTAATGCTATAGTCCTCCTGTTGCTGTTCAAGATATTTCATGAGTCCAGCTGTGGGGTTCTCCATCGTCTGCAAATAATTAAAGTAAATGAAGGTACAAAACAAACAGAGAGTACATGCATACATGTCTCGGTACGTACCAAATTTATTATCTCCTCTATACGAGCCGGTTGAGGAGACTGTGTAGTAGATGGTGTATGAGGCTGTGTAGGAGTTGAAGATGATTGAGTGGTCCTTCCACCAGAACCTGGTGGAAGGATCTGGTCCAGATTGAGAGAGAGTGTAACAGATCGTGACGTGCCAGTTCCGTTGCATTTTGTGTACATGTAGTCTTGACTAGTGACACAGTTCACTAGTGTCACATTATATCTAACATGAAAAGATACATAATGTAACAGCACATACACAAACACCATTCATACCTGGGACTATCATTCGTTGCTGTAATGTAAAGAGGGATACTTCTTATTAGCACTTCTCGAATTCTAAGATACCAGTAATCTTGTCCAGTAGCATAACGATCCTGTTTCCATACAATGTCTAGCATCTCTCTCTTGGCAATGGCACTATTAGATATACATGTGCTAAATTCTTCTGACAGCTGAGGTGACGATATAGGTACAGATTTGTTCGAAACATTAAGCGTGGTGTTTGCTGCATTAAAATTGTCCCATTGTGTGTTAGCAAGTGGAGCGAAATACGCCAAGTTGGTAGTCTCGTTGATGCTTAGTAAGATTCCATTAGGGTCTTCGTCGGTGCAGGGAGTGGGGTAGCGAAAATCAGATGTAGCTATATCGAACCTGATCACACTACAAGAGATAGAGGAGAGGGAGATAGGGAGAGACGAAGGAGGGAGGGGGGAGGGAGGTAGGGAGAGAGAGAGAGAGAGAGAGAGAGAGAGAGAGAGAGAGAGAGGGGAGAGAAGTGAGTGAAAGAGCAGTCAATTGTCTGAAAATATTAGGTTAGCAAGAAGCAACAAGTGGAAAAAGCAGCAAGGAAATGAGATGTTCATACATTCGAGTTTGGTTCCTGTTGCAGGAATTGTTCATCTGCTGATGTGAGTTATGTGGTGGCTTGACTGCTCGGACAAGTCTAAGATCAAGTGGAGGAGTAGTTGCATTGCGAACAGTCATATATGTGTCATTATTTCTGCCGGAACAGCTACCAGGGCTGTTGGTACAGATTAACAGATAAGGGAGGTGAAGACAGTAAGGAAAGAAGGGATGGAAAGGGAGGCAGGAAGGAAGAAAAAAATATCAAGGAAGGAATGGAGAGGGAGAATGTATGTGCTACACTCACTTGAAATCTCCTTCAAAATCTTCATTGAAAACCTCTCGCGTACAGTTCTCGTACTGCACAGTGACAGCCAGATTGTCTAAAGACCATACATCGCAATCTTGTCCTGAAGACATATTCTGTTCCCATGAAATTGAAGATATTCGGTTTAAAATTTCATTCCCATTTATAGAAAAATTTAGTAGGCAGGTGCTATTGTTAAAAATTGCTGAGATTTTAAAAGAATAATTCGAAGTGACCATGGATTCATCATTTATTACAATATCTGGGTCATTGTTTTTGTTGTTTTCCACTGTGCTGTAGTAAAAATTAAGATTTTTTGTATAATTGAGACGGTCGGTAACTTTCAATAGAATCCCTCCGTTAATATCATTGAGATCAGCGCAGTGTGGTGGATCTTCAAATGAAAGAACGAGAGAGAAGTTGATGGAGGCTTGCCTGTGAGGGAGTGATAAAAATTCATAGTAATTATAGAACATGACGAGGTGGTATGTGTTTTCATGTACTAGGCATCATAAAGTAACTATCATAGATTAGTTGTAGTTATTGTAACAACTTAAAAATATAACTTTTGTATAATAGTAAAATGCACTTGTATAGTTGCATGGTAAACAGACATGAAACGTGCATTGTACAAAATATTCATTTGTACAAAGACAGGGCTTATCATTCCTATGGGAGCGACAACCACGAAACATGAGAAAATGCGCCGCAATTATACAGCCCTAGTATGGAGTACAGTTATGCTTGAACAAAATCAGCTGCCAGAGGAAGTTTTTGTAATGCACCGATCGACAAAATTACCATTGCGCATTCGCTATTGGAATGATAAGCTCCTGATCACATTGAGCTACATGATACAGTAATATGAATTGAGTTGACTTACATCAGAGTTCTGTTGAGTGGTTTGAATGGGAAGCAGTGCTCAGTGGTGCAGCTACTAGCATTGAATGTGTCTTCGTAAGCAACAGCAAGATCAGTGGTGTTGTGAGGACAGAATGTGTCACTGTTACAGTCAAGTAAATTTTGTTGAGAAGGGTCTAGTATTGGAGTGAGATATATGCTTGTGTTGTTGTCTGAAGGGCATAATAAGGAATTAGAAATCATTTGGTTGCTAGTTTTCTGGTTCCATACTACAGCTGTAACAAATTGCAGCTGTAGTGTATCAAGAATTTGGTCACCAAGGTCTTCAGCATCAATGCAATAACAAGATGAAGCTCGGCTTAGTTCAATCCTGAACTGGTACTGTGTGTTGTTGTCAACTGTGAAAGAGTCTTCAGTACAGTTACAAGATCCTGCAGTGGTGAAAATAGATAAAATAATAATGATCTATGGCTATGAAAACAATTTGCATTAATGAATCTTGTGTAAAAATTTAATTTGATAAGTCCATGTATACATAATTATGTACTAAACTGAAACATGGCAGCCTTACCATTGTGATCGTGTGAGTAGTAGTGGAGCAGGCTCCATTCACTGAACGGCTGAGCAGGATTTTGAGCACTTCTGGATCGCACAGCAAGTTGTACAACAGGCAGGGATGTATCATTGGTACAATTATTCTGCTCGAAATTTATCCTATGAGAGAGAGAGGGCAGTCAGGCAAGGCAAGGTGACCAATCAGACAGCCATCAATACTCACTTAGGTAGTGATGCTGAAACATGCTGGAAGAGGACAGCACAAGAGACGAAGCACAGCAGCAGAAAGTAGACGGTGACCCTCATTGCGTCTCCGTGCTCAAGTCCGCTGGGAAAGCAGACTGAAATTAGTAGAAAAGACGTCCTTGTTTTTAAATGCAAAGATCGAGCCTGAGCGAGCGCAATGTTTCAGGGATACGCGATGCTTGTGAAACACGGCAAATTCTCCAATGTACGAAGTTGTGTACGTTTACTCATTCCATGTGTACAGCACGGTGCCGCATTGAGGTTTGTAAAATTTCTGTAAAATAATGCTGAAAACATGTTTACATTATTGTGCTCATTATAGAGGGATAATTTCTATCTCACGAGTGTGCAACCTGTATACTCAGTGTAACAATGCAGAATTCTGCAGTTTGTGGCACAGCCTCCAGACTCTGAACTATGGAGATGATTTTGAACTTGCCTTATTTTGTAGCTACATAATAATATTATAAGCATGTACACTATATACTGCCACATGTATAACCATTGAACCACCGGTCACTGGCCCTTACTAATGGTACAAGAATGGTAATCAAGTGATACATGTAACTGTCAACTCTTTGTTCACTTCATATGAAACACTGGAAAGGTAGGAGGACCATAAACCTGCTGACCCTAGCCCCACTCAGGATACTCCCTCTGAATTGTTTTAAAGATCTGGAGACTCAGTTCCTCAAAATAATTATACAGCATGTTTCGTTCAGGCTGTGTGTACTTGATATAGTAAACAGGTATGGTACATGGAAGAAGCGGAAAGATATCTACATGTGTAAATGCAGCACCTGTTTGACTCCAGTGAGTTTCTAGCCTGAATTCTAAGAGTAGCATGCATTGTGCGGCTGCTTGGACTCAGCTGCTTATTGTGCACTGATGTTCTGCCTCTTGCATGACCAAGGCAGCTACACTGGTCATAGTGACGCACAAGCTGGACAATCTTAGGCCGGGGCACATGACATGTCCTGCCAGCCGGGCTATATCAGTGACCCTTTGTGCATAGGACAGCTAGACACTGCTTATAGAGTGCACATGGTGTTCTAGATCTACCTGACCCCCTGTGGTGATGCTAGTGACCATCTGTGTGGCAGCTAGACACTGCATGCTTAGTGCACAGATGTCCTGACTCTACCAGTGACCCCCTGTGGTGATGTCAGTGACCATCTGTATGGCAGCTAGTCAAAGCTAAGTGCACAGGTGTTCAGTGACCTCCTGTGGTGTAACTATAGTGGTACACAACTGCTTATGGCACGCAATGTGTGGCTCTGTCCCAGTGGGACAGCTCATGCAGTGTCATGATAGTGAACATCCTAGCTGACTCAGTCAGTGACCTTCTAGCAAACTGTCAATAGCAATAGATATCTTTGTATAAAGACTATTCACAGTGAACTATATAGTCAGTGAAGCTGTCATTGGTGTCTTGTGTGAGTAACTCTGACCTTGTCAGTATAACTATACTGCACCATACCTGTCTAATTTGATATGATCAACCAGTTAATTTTTAATGATCAGTACGTCAGATCAAATTGCATGAATGTCAACAACATAAAATAACAACTTCATGTGTAGAACATAAAATATTATTTTACAAAAGAGAAACATAGTCTTAGTTTATACAAGACTAAGTATAAATGCAAAAATGGCTGTGTTATAATACAATGTGCAAGTTAGAGAGAGCGTGTGAGTGTGTATGGTGAGAGAGTTAAAGTGCTGAGTGGTTGAACTGCTATAATAGTAATAAAGAGAGGATTTTCTTCTTTCCCAACCACCTGCAAAAATGCAATAATGAATTGCGCCAAACTGAGTACATGTAGAAAATGTGATTTTGGTAAAATTCAGCTAATTTAGACTAACTCGATTTCAAGATTAATTGAATATGAAAGAAACAGGGGAGTACCCTATAATTATCCTAACTGGGTTGTTATATAGTTTGTAAATGTAATTCAGGTCACTAGGCACAATGCTAGGTCACTAAACCTCCATATGCTTTCCTTTTACCACCCACATTGCATGCAAATGAAGACTCTTGTATACAACTGTTGCAGTAGCTGAAGATTTATTTGCTGTTACCAAATGTAGCTATTTAAATTTTTTTAATGATATTATTGCTACAGAATGATGACACCGAACCTCTTTGTGCTGACTGTGTCAAGGAGTACTATCCAGAACTCTCACTTCTCTACAAACATCAGTTTATAGTTCCTATTATATCTTGGTCTCACAATTATTTTAATTTTTAGAATATTTCTTTACTGAACCAGATAAAACAGTTTTTTTCTACTGTCTGCATGTCTTTATAATTATTTTTGACTACTTGAGAGTGTGACAGCGGGTTCCTGCTCAAGACAGCTTAATCCCACGTTTTGGGTGAAATAGGGAGAAATTCATAAAATCACCTCTAAGCAGGACATCGTGTGGTTTTTACATAGACACTCTCATTATGCGCTCCTGACATAGATTATTTAGACCATGTAATTAATCTATTGTCCTTTAATTAGAATGATTCTGGTATTTCTGAGATATAGTATTGCGAGGCTAGTAGACAATTATTTACAACTAAATTTGTCCATCGCGAGGGTTCAGACTAGCTATAGCATAGATAATACACTGTACTGTATTATCTATGGCTATAGCGAGGGTTCAGACTAGTTGGATGCACTGTCTTAGATACCCCCCTCGAATATGCGTGGGTTAATTAATTGACACCTCAAGGTGCTAAATATTAGTCACGCGCATGCTGCAGCAACTAAATATAGGTTAGACGATGGATTCGAGGTGTCTACGGGATTTAGATCACCGCGGAAACCGATGTTTTAGACCACAGCTAAGCGATGTTGACCAATCAGGTTGCGTAGCTGCGGGTCTCTATTTCTCGTAGTGGAATCCCGCCACTACCGCGACTCTATAGTGGAATCCCACCACACGGCGCAGATTACGGTTCTGTGAGCGGAGTTCTACTGAATAATTTTTACAACGCTCGCGTGTCCTTGCTCGTCGTTCGCGTCGTTTCTGTTTGCTGTTGCTATGGTCTAAATCAGTTAGACAGTGCATCCAATCGGATCTACGCGATGTAGAAGCCCTCGCGCCGTTACCATAGCGCCCTCGCTACGCTCGGACGCTATATAGCAACGGCTCTCGGGCTTCTAAATCGCGTAGATCCTCGGATGCGCTGTCTAACTATTATATAGATAATACACTGTACTGTATTATCTATGGCTATAGCGAGAGTCTATTATACTGTAGTACTTAAGTTTGACTGAATCAATTTTTAAACATGAGGAATCACAGTTTGTCATAGAGACAATGCTATTATATTACAGTACTGCTGTCTCAGATTAGGTGTGAGGATCCATTCAGACCATTCTGCCTCTCATTCGGAGAGAGCAGAGAATGATCGGGAGAATTGAGGAGAGGCGATTTGATCTGGCTGTCTGACAAGCATGCTGAGTTGATTGATGTTGCTCGGTTTCTCGGCGTAAGATGGGACTACTGATTCACAGCGTGCATAATAGAAGAGGCTATACCAAGATTGCAGACTGGTCTTGCGAGATTTGGCGTGTACGTGAACGAGCAATAAATGGGACGTATACAAAGCCATAAAGACAAACCCACCATGCAAACCAGCTTGCCATTGGGCCGGCCTCGTGCGTGTGCTGTTCCGTATAGTAGCGTGGTTTATACAGTAGAAACAGCAACCACTAAAATGATGCAGAATACAGACTAGACTAAAACAAATGACAATTGACACTCATGAAAAAAATTAATTTTTAACTGAAAAATTCATCTTTCATCATTATATCCACAGAGCCCATGACGATCATCTTGTCGGAGTATTATTACTAATGCCTGCAAAAGGTCGGTTAAAAATTTACAATTTTCAGCGGGCAACTAACATGACTCCAATGTATCCTCCTTGGAACTCTTTTTAGACATCGCCTAAAAATTTGAGGACATAAATTTTTGCAGTAGCTATACTATTCATCATTCTAACATTTTTGGTTTGTAACGACTCGCTCAAACTGAATGTTGCTGCACTTGACAATTTTTGTTGCTTCTTCCACCAAATTTTGTAAGCATCTCTCACCTAAATTGTTTTAAAAGTACCACTGAACACACAAATGTACAAACCTGCTTTGAGAGAGGTACAAACAAGATGAATATGATGATTCCTTGACCAGCAATGAAGATGGTCATGATGTAGGCAATGAAGAGTAAGTGATTGCTAAAGAAGAGCACATTACCAATCCATGCTATACCCATCACTACTACCAATGTAGTGACCACCTTTATCCAGTACCTGCATGAATTCAGGTGACTTTATTTTACCAATAATCATATTAATACACACTTAGCTGAATCATGTTTTAAGTTGTTTTCATTCTTTTCTTTGGCTAAATTGTACAGTACAACAATTGCCATGATCAAAAACCCAATGTTGACCTATACAATTAAAGCATATTATTTTTACACACAATCATAAATTGTTGTCTAATGTCGTCGTAATGATAAATGACAAACCAGAATTATAAGAATGACAGGAGCAATGAAAGCCCAAACAAAGTGTGTGTCGTATCGCAACCAGCACCTAAATGTCATGATAATGGTTCTATTTTGACATAATTATGCTCCTTACGCTAGCAGTTCTTTATTATGAGTATTATATTGTCCATAATGGTGTCCAGTACTATCAGTGTTGACTAGGAATCCGAGAGGAACTACCACTAACATGTATAGAAATGGTATTCCTGTGCACATACATACATGAGAAGCAAGATAGATTCTTGTGCATTTGTATTTGCTAACCATAGCTTGATATAGTAAAGGCAGTGATGAAATGCTTGGTATGGTGTTTGACAAACACTTTGACTAATACTAAGTACAGGACCACACCCTCCATTAGCATCCACATGAACACCACCAGGAACAGGTAGTGGAGCAACACAGCAATGGCTGAACAGACAGCCTGTTTGCAGGAAAGTGCAGAATGATCAGTGAGAGGACAGGAGGACACTCTTTACCTCATTCTCAGTTCTCTCAACACCCACTACAAACACGAGCTGGGCAGCAATCAAGTTGGCACACAACATACAGTGAATGTAGTTACGCATGTTCCACAAAGCCCTGAAGAAAAAGCAAAATGCAATCAAGTGAAGATTGTAGCTAAAATGAACACACTCACTTGAGCATTACATAGGCTAGTATTGTTGCTAACAAGAACACCAGTGATATGGGAACTAACACATATCCTGCAATAGTCAGAATTGTTCTATGGACTCGTGATATTTCCTATAAAAAGTTCACAGTATGCTATTAAGTACCGTTACGCGAATAATGACATTCACGACATTAGTAATGATATTCATGTTCCCTAGCAAACAACGGCGCTTTGGGGTAATGGATGCTGCCACCATTCACCAAAAATAGCACTACGGGTGCATTTGCTTGATGCAATGAAGACCAGCGCATCTTCTACTATACAGTAGCAAACGGAGTGCCAGACGAAGAGATTTTTTGATTATCGACTCGTATTGCAGTTTTATGCTCGAGAACACGCAATTGTTGGTACAGCTCAGGTGCTTGTTTTGCGGTATTTTGGGTTTTTTGAAAAAATAAAAGAATTTATCAGGAAAAACGCTTCGTATGGCCCTCGAGAAAACTGTTTAAAGCATCGTGAATACTGTTTTACCTTGCTCGAAGACTCCCGTGGAGAGATTTTTGGCGAATGGATCATCGATCTTGATGGGCTGTGTATCTGGCGATGGTACGAGGTGCGTTCGAAATACTTGCAAAACAGCTTTGTTTACCTATCTTCTCGACATGTAGCTGGTTTTTGGCGCTTAGTTTTGTCTTCTAGCTGGATAGCAGGCTGTCTTCGAAACCACTGCAGCCACGCCCAGACGGCATACCGCCACCTTAACCTTTCTCTCTTTCTCCCTCTCTTTCTCCAACCTCTCTCTCCCTCCCTCTCTCGCACACTCTCTCCCTCCAATATCTCACCACTCCAGGGCTAAGCAGAATAGCAAAGTGAGTGAGATGATTACATGAACACTGCACAGATCCATCACTCATATGTTCAGCTGTACATCCAGTATTTTCCCTGGTCCAGAACATGGAATTCCCTCCAATCCCTCTCCTAAAATAAACAAAGATTAAAAATGCTACCTATTACCTGTCTACTGGGTATTTTTATTTATGAAGATAAAGAAAATTAAAAAGATTTCTATCGAAATCAAAAGGATATAGGGTTGTGAAATCTACCACTGATCCACAATGTAAACTAACAAGGAACAAGCATGGAATGGTAACACGATTGACTCAATTGCTAACAGACCATAGATCCCTACATCAGTGGCTGCTGTGGTTGATTATAGCTAGTTCAGCTAGTTGCTGTTGACTCACACCTGACGTACATTCAGCTTGTGACAAAATATTGCCAGTACAGTCACTGATGTAGGGATCTATGGTCTGTTAGCAAGTCAATCGTGTTACCATTCCATGCGTGTTCCTTGTTAGTTTATATTGTGGACCAGTGGTAGATTTAACAACCCTATAAATCCTTTTGATTTCGATAGAAATCTTTTTAATTTTCTTGTTTGTGTCCTTTTTCTTTTTCAGTGAAGTGCAGTTCAATATCATGCACGTACTGAGCCATCTTTGTCTCCACCATTGGTTTAGTTTTCCTGCTGTTGATGGGTTTTCTTTAGTATTAACAATTAATTTTTAAACTTGTATCTAAAAATAATTGTCATGCTGTACATATCAGGTCGCCTACGCATGCATGCAGTGCGTACGAGCCCGCCCACACTTGTTAGTAGACCTGTATAGCGGTTATTATCTAGCAAGCGCAGAATGGTGATCCTATACGAGCTCATCCTTCTTCGATGACTCCAGACAAATAATTATGTGTTCTCCGTGATCCATACGGCGAGGCGATACTCAAGCTAATGCTTGGTCACGTGCGTATTGCGCAATCACAATAATGGCGACTAACACTTTATAGCTGACAATGGATCACGATCGAGAAATCGCGGAATTTATATCGCCGTTTCGCTAAGAACAAAGTTCAAAAGGCACCTGCCAGGAGAATTTCATGACTGTTCGTGAGTGTTTTGGTCTCGGCACAGCTCGCGTAAAGGCGCTAGGCGCCGCGCGCTGAAGAAAGAAGAAGAAAGAAGATGACGAAACTCGATTTTCACAGTTTCCAGGTTCGTCACTTTAGCAACTATTTCGAGCGATCTCCTTGCTACTGTAAGATGGGGCAACGCCAGATAGCAGATCTAAGTGTCTTTTGATGTATAAAAATTCATCACCAGGGGAAATATCAGCGTTTGAACGCTAATACATTGTATGTAGCCGCCATCTTGTTTTTCCGTTCAACCCTACACATAGGGAGGCACTACCGTGCCTCCCTAATTACATCAACTCAATAATTTTATGAGGTAAAACTCGGTAAGACTCATAGAAAATTGACTTGACTTACTGAACATCGGCAAAAACACATTGAAAGTTGTCAACAGGATTAGGTGACACAGAATTGAAGAAAATTGTCACATTTTCCGAGAGATTTTGAGTGTAGGACTCAGTACAGTTGATCACAGAAGAGATGATGGGTTGAGTATAGCTGGTGTTATCTGAAGGCCTGAGAATGAATAGTGAAAAAGGTGTTATTACTGAAAGTGGAGTTGTCTCACTGTGGAATGAGCCAAGAGAGATTTTTGAAATGGTACGAAGCAACCAGAACAGGCTCTGAAGAGCAGGGGAGAGACACAATGGAATAAAATATCGCACCTAAAATTTTGTGCATGTGTAGTGTAAAATTTGATCCCAATAAAATTATATCTCCAAATTTTTATACCTCAAATTTATTTCTTTCAAAATTTATATACCTCATTTTTTACCCTATGTCAGTGGTATAATTTATGTGAAGAGTCTCACCAGCTGTTTTATTAAAGAGTACTCCAGGAAGAGTTATATTACTGCCTTCAATAGACAGGCCCACTACTCTGCCGGCATTGGACTGCACCTTTGTCACAACAAGAGCTGTGGGAAACATGGAGACGAGGAAGTCAACATAATTATTCATTATAGTATTCTCAAATAAAATGATGCATAACAATCACTATAATTCATTGGAACTCCCGAAAGAGAACGGCAGACATGAAGGTCATTATAGGTTACTGTAAACATCAAGAAATTATAAGGGAGGCACGGTAGTGCCTCCTTATGTAGGGTTGAACGGAAAAACAAGATGGCGGCTACATACAATGTATTAGCGTTCAAACGCTGATATTTCGCCTGGTGATGAATTTTATACGTCAAAAGACACTTAGATCTGCTCTCTGGCGTTGCCCCATCTTACAGTAGCAAGGAGATTGCTCGAAAGTGTTGCTAAAGTGATGAACCTGGAAACGTTGAAAATCGAGTTTCGTCATCTTCGTCTTCTTCTTCTTCTTTCTTTCTTCAACTCGCCTAGCGCCTTTACACGAGTAGTGCCGAGACCAAAACACCCACGAACAGTCGTGAAATTCTCCTGGCAGGTGCCTTTTGAACATTGTTTTTAGCGAAACGGCTAAATCCCGCGAGTTCTCGATCGTGATCCATTTGTCAGCTAAGTGTTAGACGCCATTATTGTGATTGCTCAACACGCACGTGACCAAGCAGTGGCTAGCGCACGTGACCAAGCACTAGCTTCAGTATCGCCCCCGCCGTATAGACCTTTTCGGTGCGAATCGCGCCTCGTTCAGAAGTCGATTAGTACGCGCGCGCTACTGGAGGGCAAGGGTTTACCAAAGTAGCGATATTGCCGAAAAAACACTCCGATAGTCGTCTGGATAGTTGAACTTACGATGGCGGTAGCCAGATTGCCGCCATAGCGCTCTTTGCCAGCTCTTGCCCTCCAAAAGTGGGCGTAACATCGAGGGGTGCGATTCGCACCGAAAAGGTCTATGGATCACGGAGAACACATAAATTTGTCTGGAGTCTTCGAATAACGGCAAACTCGTGTAGGATCACCATTCTGCGCTTGCCAGATAATTATAACCGCCCTACATGTCTACAGACAAGTGTGGGCGGGGCTCGTATGCATGAATGCGTAGGCGAGCTGATATGTACAGCACAACAATTATTTTTAGCTACAAGTTTAAAATTTTTAATAATAAAGAAAAGCCATCAGCAACTGGAAAACTAAACAAATGGTGGAAACCATGACAAAGACGACTCTGTACATGCATGATATTGAATTGCACTTCACTGAAAAAGAAAAAAGGACACAAACAAGAAAATAAGAAGATTTCAAAAGGATGTAGGGTTGTGAAATCTACCACTGGTCCACAATGTAATCTAACAAGGAACAAGCATGGAATGGTAACACGATTGACTTGCTAACAGACCATAGATCAGTGGCTGTACAATAATAATTATTATTTTGTCACAAGCTGAATCCAATTCAATGTAATGCATTCTGGTGTCAGTCAACAGGAAATAGCTGAACTAGTTATAGTCAACCACAGCAGCCACTGATGTAGGGATCTATGGTCTGTTAGCAAGTCAATCGTGTTACCATTCCATGCTTGTTCCTTGTTAGATTACATTGTGGACCAGTGGTAGATTTCACAACCCTACATCCTTTTGATTTCGATAGAAATCTTTTTATTTTCTTTGTATACATGCTTGCCTATGTTGAACTTCATAATAATACTGAAATGGTACTTAGTCTGTTGCTATAGGCAAGATTCTGATGACACTTCAACAAAATTAACATTCATATACTTATTAGGGACGCACGGAATTACTGCCGCTAGTAGAGTAGCAGAAAGACTCCGGAAGTGACGTCACGTTTAATTAACTCCACCCATAAATTCCATTGGTTATTGGGAAAGGCTTATTGTCCAAAATAGAGTGGGTGGGGCCCGTATACCAAGTTCATTATGCATGCAGCATGCATGAATGCATGCATGAGTACGTGAGATAGTTACAATATGAGCAAAAGCTCACATAAAACACCAAGTACAGCAATAAACCAAACTAATGGTGGAAATAAAACTCTGTACTTGAACTGCACCAAAAATTTGAAACTCACTGAAGAAAGGACACAAACAAAATGAAATCAAAAGGATGTAGGATGAAGAAATCTACCACTGGTGCACAATGTAAACCAAAAAGGAACTAGCATAGAATGGTAACACGATTGACTGGATAATAAACCTTGCATCCCTACATCAGTGGCTGCAAGTAACAATTATGGACTTTCAGTCAACACCAGCATTCCCGGCCTATAGCTAGTAAAGCACCCACTGATTAGGGATGCATAGTTTATTATCCAGTCAATCGTGTTACCATTCCGTGGTTGATTTACATTGTGGACCAGTGATAGATTTCTTTATTCCTATAAAGTTGATTTTGTCAGAAATCTTCTTCAATTTCTTGATGGTGTCAACAAACATGAATGAATCCTTAAACCTTGGTAGCAATTAAACCACTGAGTTTACTCTATAGCAGACACTAGTCCTGATTGAGCGAATCTTGCTGTACACAACAAAACTACTGAGTTACTGCTCTATAGCAGACTCTAGTCCTGATTGAGCGAATCTTGCTTTATACTGTACACAACAAACCACTGAGTTACTGCTCTATAGCAGACACTAACTCACGTACTCAAGTCTTGCAGTGTGATAGTATTGTTGTTTGATAAATCATCAAAAGCAAAGTTGTTAGCAAATGAGAGAGCTACATCATCCAAGAGTTTTAAAAGAATAACTGCAGTTGTTGTGGTAGCCTATAGGACCAAGAAAGAAAATAACTTGTATTTACCAAAAAAAGCTAGCTACTAGAACTAATTCAATTGCATGAACTCTGCAGTGTTGCAGAATTAAAAAAGCATCAAATAAATGCAGTGAATGCAAATGAGTACTGCACGCATCTTGTATGAAGTCTTTAAAATGTAGTGGTATCTCACCTGGTCAGGAGTGCGCCTGGGAATTGAGCCGGTTTGAAACACTTTCAAAAATGTCTGCATATCATATAAACCAAACTCACTGATAAGCACAATTTCCACAGTACTATACTCTCTACCTTGATGAATGTTTCATTGATTTTCTTTCTCGGCTGTTCATTATAAGCTATTTGAAGTACCTCCTGGAGTTGAGCAATACTATAGGCCTCCTGTTGCTGTTCAAGATATTTCAGGAGTCCAGCTGTGGGGTTCTCCTTCGTCTGTAAATAATTATAGTAAATGACGGTACAAAACAAACAGAGAGTGCATGCATGTCTCGGTACGTACCAAATTTTTTATCTCCTCTATAGGAGCCAGTTGAGGAGACTGTGTAGTAGATGGTGTATGAGGCCGTGTAGGAGTTGAAGATGATTGAGTGGTCCTTCCACCAGAACCTGGTGGAAGGATCTTGTCCAGATTGAGAGAGAGTGTGACGGATCGTGATGTGCCAGTTCCGTTGCATTTTGTGTAGTTTTGACTAGTGACACAGTTCACTAGTGTCATGCTATAACTAACAAGAAAAGATACATAATGTAACAGCACATACAAACACCATTCATACCTGGCACTATCATTCGTTGCTGTAATGTTAAGGAAGATATGTCCTATTAGCCCAGCTCGAATCCTAAGATACCAGTAATCTTGTCTGGCAACATAACGATCCTGTTTCCATACAATGTCTAGCATCTCTCTCTTGGTAATGGCACTATTAGATACACATGTGGTTAATACTTCTGACAGCTGAGGTGACCATATAGGTACAGATGTGTTTGAAACATTAAGCGTGATGGTTGCTGCAATAAAATTGTCCCATTGTGTGTTAGCAAGCGGAGCGTAATACGCCAAGTTGGTAGTCTCATTGATGCTTAGTAAGATTCCATTAGGGTCTCCATCGGTGCAGGGAGTGGGGTAGCGAAAATCAGATGTAGCTATATCGAACCAGATCACTCTACAAGGGAGGGAGAGAGAGAAAAGGGAAGTGAGTGAAAGAGCTGTCAATTGTCTGAAAATATTAGCAAGAAGCAACAATTAAGTGAAAAAGCAACAAGGAAATTTATTTAGATGTTCATACATTTGAGTTTGGTTCCCGTTGCAGGAATTGCTCATCTGTGGGGCATGTGGTGGCTTGACTGCTCGGACCAGTCTAAGATCAAGCGGAGGAGTAGTTGCTTTGCGAACAGTCACATATGTGTCCTTATTTCTGCCAGTGAAGTACAAACAGTTACCTGAGCTGTTGGTACAGTTGGAAGAAGTACTGGACAAATTTGTAAACATTAGCTCCCAGTCCATTTCACTAAAAACGAGAGATTAACAGATAAGACAGCAAAGAAAGAAGGGATGGAAAGAGAGGGAGGAAGGAAGGAAGGAAAATAGATCGAGGAAGGAATGGAGAGGGAGAAAGTATGTGTTACACTCACTTGAAATCTCCTTCAAAATCTTCCTTGAAAACTTCTCGCGTACAGTTCTCGTACTGCACAATGACAGCCAGATTGTCTAAAGACCACACATCGCAATCTTGTCCTAAAGACATATTCACTGTGTGCTGCTCCCATGAAATTGAAGATATTCTGTTTAAAATTTCATTCCCATTTTTAGAAAAATTTAGCAGGCCAGTGCTATTGTTAAAAGTTGCTGTGACGTTGAAGATTATAGAAGAGTATTTCAAAGTGACCATGGATCCATGATTTATTACTATAGGGACAATATTTGAGTCATTAAAGTAGTTGTTTTCCTTTGTGCTGTAGTAAAAATTAAGATTTTTTGTAAAATTGAGACGGTCGGTAGCTTTCAATAGAATTCCTTCATTAATATCGTTGAGGTCAGTGCAGCGTGATGAATTTTCAAATGTAAGAATGAGAGAGAAGTCGATGGAGGCTTGCCTGTGAAGGAGTGATAAAAATTCATAACAATTATAGAAAATGATGAGGTGGTATATTTTCATGTACTAGGCATCATAAAAGAATAATAATTATTATCAAAGATTAGTAGTTCTTGTAAAAATAATAACTTTATTTTTATAATAGTAAATAGCACTGGTATAGTTTGTATTTATAAACAGACATGAAACGTGCATTGCACAAAAGATTCAAAAATTATCATTCCTACATAGGAACGTACAACCATGAAACATGAGAAAATGCGCCAATTATACAGCCCTAGTACGGAATACAGTTATGCTTGAACAAAATCAACTGCAAGAGGAAGTTTTTGTAATGCACTGAGCGACAAAGATTACCATTGCGCATTTGCTACTTGGAATGATATTGAGCTTCATGATACAGTAATATGAATTGAGTTGACTTACATCAGAGTTCTGTTGAGTGGTTTGAATGGAAAGCAGCGCTCAGTAGTACAGCTAATAGCATTGAATATGTCTTCGTAAGCAACAGCAAGATCGGTCGTGTTGTGAGGACAGAATGCATCACTGCTACAGTCACGATTATGTGGAGGATCAATTGGTCTCTGTAGTATTCCAGTAAGATATGTACTTGTGTTGTTGTCTGAAGGACACAGGAGGCTAGTATCATCAGATACTGCGTTGTTGCTTCCTTGATGATGCCAGGTAAATCTAAATGCAAGTTTTACTAGTCCCATAAGTTCCCCAGCAAGGTCAGCAGTATTAATGCAATAACAAGGTGAAGCTCGGCTCAGTTCAATCCTGAACTGGTACTGTGTGTTGCTGTCAACTGTGAAAGAGTCTTCAGTACAGTCACAAGATCCTGCAGTGGTGAAAATAGATAAAATAATAATGATCTTTGGCTATGAAAACAATAACCAGAGATGATTATTATTGTACATGCAAACTTATTTGCTTCAATGAATCTTGTGTAAAAATTAATTCGATAAGTCTAAGTATTATAACAATTATGTACTAAACTGAAACATGGCAGCCCTACCATTGTGATCGTGTGAGTAGTAGTGGAGCAGGCTCCATTCACTGAACGGCTGAGCAGGATTTTGAGCACTTCTGGACCGCACAGCAAGTTGCACAACAGGCGGGGATGGATCAGTGGTACATTTATTCTGTTTGAAATTTATCCTATGAGAGAGAGAGAGAGAGAGAGAGAGAGAGAGAGGGGGCAGTCAGGCAAGGCAAGGTGACCAATCAGACAGCCATCAAGTCTCACTTGGCTAGTGATGCTGATACATTCTGGAAGAGGACAGCACAAGAGACGAAGCACAGCAGCAGCAAGTAGACGGTGACCCTCATCGCGTCTCCGTGCTCAAGTCCGCTGGTAAAGCAGACTGAAATTAGTAGAAAAGACGTCCTTGTTTTTAATGCAACGATCGAGCCTGAGCGAGCGCAATGTTTCAGGGATACGCGATGGTTGTACGAGACACGGTAAATTCTCCAATGTACGAAGTTGTGTATGTTTACTCATTCCATGTGTACAGCACGGTGCCGCATTGAGGTTTGTAAAATTTATGTAAAATATGCTGAAAACATGTTTACATTATTGTGCTCATTATATAGAGGGATAATTTCTATCTCACGAGTGTGCAACCTGTATACTCAGTGTAACAATGCAGAATTCTGCAGTTTGTGGCACAGCCTTCAGACTCTGAACTATGGAGATGATTTTGAACTTGCCTTATTTTGTTGCTACATAATAACAGCTAGGAGTCCATAATCAACCGCGCCTACTAAAGAGTAGGAGTGTGAATCGCCCACGCTTTAATTGGATATTCTGCCAGCGAACTGTCGCTAGCGGATATACTATTTTTAGCGCAGTTAGACCGCACCTCCTTGAACATGGGCAACCTGAGAGCAACTGTATGTACTCGTGAAAGCATCTGATAGCCTATTCAGCCACATCGTGGCGTCGCTAGATCACCTGTACGTTCGTGCACGTGGTTTGGCTATCTGATTGTTTCGAAGCTGTTTATCGCTCGATCATACAACTGGATCCTTGGAGCTGCTGTGTTGACTTGTCAGCATAGCTGTTCCGCTTCAGTTATGTGTTGTATCACGGCCACTAACCGTAACAACTACTGTTACAACTCAGGTAAGGAATGGAACTCTGAGAAACAGCTGACCAGTGATATGACACGAAGCTTTGATCGAACGGAAGACAGCCACGCTCACGAGGATTGGCGGAGGCAACGACGGCCTTGTAAATCGAGCTAGAAATAGAGACCAGGATGGTTCCTCAGCGCTTAGATCATAGACAACTCTCTGTCTTCAGTATTGAGCTGCCATCTTCAAGCGCTAAAAATAGTATATCCGCTAGCGACAGTTCGCTGGCAGAAAATCCAATTAAAGCGTGGGCGATTCACACTCCTACTCTTAGTAGGCGCGGTTGATTATGGACTCCTGATAATAATAATATTATAAGCATGTACACATGTAACCATTGATCCACCGGTCACTGGCCCTTACTAATGGTACAAGAATGGTAATCAAGTGATACATGTAACTGTCAACTCTTTGTTCACTTCATATGAAACACTGGAAAGGTAGGAGGATCATAAACCTGCTGACCCTAGCCCCACTCAGGATATTCCCTCTGAATGTGTTTTAAAAGATCTGGAGACTCAGTTCCTCAAAATAATTATACAGCATGTTTAGTTCAGGCTGTGTGTACTTGATATAATAAACAGGTATGGTACATGGAAGAAGCGGAAAGATATCTAAATGCATGCAGCAGCTTTTTGACTCCAGCGACTTCTAGCCTGAATTCTAAGAGTTGCATGCATTGTGCGGCCGCTTGGACTTAGCTGCTTAGTGCACTGATGTTCTGCCTCTTGCATGACCAAGGCAGCTACACTGGTCTTAGTAATGCACAAGCTAGACAATCCTTAGCCCGGGGCACATAACATGTCCTGGCGGGCTATATCAGTGACCCTCTGTGCATAGGGCAGCTAGACACTGCATGCTTAGTGCACAGATGTCCTACAGTGACCCCCCTGTGGTGATGCTAGTGACCATCTGTATGGCAGCTAGTCAAAGCTAAGTGTACAGGTGTTCAGTGACCTCCTGTAGTGCAACTATCTGGTAAACAACTGCTTATGGCACGCAATGTGTGGCTCTGTCTCAGTGGAACAGCTCATGCAGTGTCATGATAGTGAGCATCCTGACTCAGTCAGTGACCTTCTAACTGTCATTAGCAATAGATATCTTTGTATAAAGACTATTCACAGTGAACTAGTCAGTGAAGCTGTTAATGGTGTCTTGTGTGTGTAACTCTGACCTTGTCAGTACTACACCATATACCTGTCTAATTTGATAGGATCAACCAGTTAATTTTTAATGATCAGTACGTCAGATCAAATTGCATGAATGTCAACAACATGAAATCACAGATAGCTTGATTGCTAAATTTTGTTGTGTGCTAAAAATAACAACTTCATGTGTAGAACATAAAATTATTAACAAAAGAGAAACATACTTAGTTTATACAAGTGAAGTATAAATGCAAAAATGGCTGTGTTAAAATACAATGTGCAAGTTAGAGAGAGTGTGTGTGGTGAGAGAGTTAAAGTGATGAGTGGTTGAACTGCTATAATAGTAATAAAGAGAGCATTTTCTTCTTTCCCGACCACCTTCAAAAATGCAATAATGAATTGCGCCAAACTGAGTAGAAAATGTGATTTTGGTAAAATTCAGATAATTTAGACTAACTCGATTTCAAGATTAATTGAATATGAAAGAAACAGGGGGAGTACCCTATAATTATCCTAACTGGGTTGTTATGTAGTTTGTACATGTAATTCAGGTCACTAGGCACAAGGCTAGGTCACCAAACCTCCATGCTTTCCTTTTACCCCCCACATTGCATGCAAATGAAGACTCTTGTATACATGGTTTCGGGCTAGACGTGTGATGGAATGTTCGCGCCGATTATAATAAGAATACGACACGCCGTGACGCAAGTACACGCCCATTGGTGGGGTGAGCTTAGTATACACGTACACGTGAACATAGCGTTGCTTAACCAGAGCTCTACCTTTGCTTCTTGTTCACAGTTGGCTGAAGAAACAAATATGGTGAACTCGTGTTGTGTGGCAGGATGCACCAGCGAAGGAGGGAAAGGGAGAGGCGTAAGACTGTTTCGCTTTCCCCATCGAGATAGAGGTAGGCTCCAGCAATGGATAGCTGCTGTAGGACGCAAGAATTGGTCACCAAAACTTCATTCTAGAATATGTGGCAAACACTTCTTAGAAGGTATAATAGTTACAGCAAGTTTTGTGTACTAAAATAATAATTCTACTTTTAGGAAAACCACATCAACATCCAAGTCATCCAGATTTCATCCCGTGCCTTTTCTATTCAAGCACCAGCCCAACTAACTCAGGAATAAGATTAAAGATAAGAAATTCTCGAAAGGCACTGCGTGAAATTCAAAACCAACAAGCAGAATTCTTGGCAGCGAGAAATGAAAAGCACGTTCGAGGGAGATATTCAAGTCAAGAAATAACCAATGTCAATACTGAGACATCAACATCATCAATCAGAGATACAGGTATCTACCAATTAGAGAGATTGGTAGACAGAGAGGAAGACGAACCATTGATAGACAGAGAAGGCGAGCGATTGGTAAACAGAGAGGAAGACGAACCATTGATAGCGAGAGAGGAAGACGAACCATTGGTAGACAGAGAGGAAGACAGACCATTGGTAGACAGAGAGGAAGACAGACCATTGGTAGACAGAGAGGAAGACAGACCATTGGTAGACAGAGAGGAAGACAGACCATTGGTAGACAGAGAGGAAGACGAACCATTGGTAGACAGAGAGGAAGACGAACCATTGGTAGACAGAGAGGAAGACAGACCATTGCCATGTGAAGAGGAAGTAGAGCTGTTGATTGACAGAGAGGAAGATGAGTCATTGACAAGTGAAGAAGGTACAAGTGAGGAAGAAGAGTTGTCGATTGATGGAGAGGAAGATGAGGCAATGATATGTCAACTAGATCTGGAAGATGAAACACAGGTAGACACTAGCACTGTTGGATTTGAAGAAGAGCATCAGTGTGAACAGTGTACAAATTTGAAAATGGAGAATGAGCTGTTAAGGAAACAACTAGCTAACGTAACGTTTGGATTTCGGATGATTGAAGGTAGTGATAAAAAGACAAGGTTTTATACTGGCTTACCTTCATATCCTGTGTTTGTGCATCTTTATCTTTTCTTAACTCCTTCTTTGACTTCATGCAAGTTGTCAAAACTTTCTCTAGAGGATGAGCTGTTTTTAGTATTGGTGAGACTAAGACTGAATCTTCTTCTAGATGATTTAGCTATTCGCTTTAAAGTCACCATTTCAGTTGTATCTCGAATAATTCAAAGGTGGTTGAATGTTATGTTTGTGCGTTTGTCTTTCTTGATTTCATGGCCTGACCGAAGTATTTGTCAGCAGAACATGCCAGTAGCATTTAAGGAGACATACCCTAAGTGTCGATGTGTCATTGATTGTTCCGAAATTTTCATAGAAACACCCAAGAACTTTACTGCTCGTAACAAGACTTATTCAAATTACAAACGCCACAATACCATCAAATTTTTAATAGGCATTACTCCTATGGGTACAATTTGCTTTCTCTCCAAATGCTGGGGAGGACGAGTCTCCGACAAAGTTTTGACACGGTCATCAAATTTTTACAAACTTTTAGAACGTGATGATACAATACTTGCTGACCGTGGATTCACTATTGCTGAGGACATTGCTGTATTTGGTGCTGATCTACGTATTCCTTCCTTCACTCGTGGCAAGAAACAGTTGACTCAGAAAGAAGTCGAAACATCAAAGCAGTTGTCTCGAGTGAGAATTCACATCGAGCGTGTGATTGGCTTACTGAAAAATAAATACCTGATCTTAAGAGGACCGATTCCTATCAGCGTTCTTAAACACAGTAAAGACACTGAAGTTGCTAATATAGACAAAATTTTGACTGTTTGTTGTGCTCTGATTAACTTGTCTAAGTCTATAGTATGAACTGATTAATTTAAAATGAATTTCAATTTTAATTTGAAATGCAATTGACATTGTATTAACTATGCATGTTTAGTGTCTACAATCAGGACAAAACCAAGCACCTACAGGTAAAGACACCAGGGCGAATGATGAAATAGTTGTAGATGTGCCCATGCTCAACTGGAGGCCACAAACACATTTTGTCAACCATCTTTTCACAGTTCCAGAGTTGTATGGATCGTCATCTTCTCTCAGACCAACCAGACGTAGCTTCTCTACGTATCTCTCTTTAGCAATTGGATCCAGCTCATCCATGTACTCGCTCATCGTGCGTTGACTACGAGATTTCACGTTCTCTCACCAGGCCACCAATGGGCGTGTACTTACGTCACGGCGTGTCGTATTCTCATTATAGTCGGCGCGAGCATTCCATCACACGTCTAGCCCGAAACCATGTATACAACTGTTGCAGTAGCTGAAGATTCATTTGCTGTTACCAAATGTAGCTATTTAAATTTTTTAAATGATATTATTGCTACAGAATGATGAAACCGGACCTCTCTGTGCTGACTGTGTTAAGGAGTATACTATCCAGAACTCTCACTTCAGTCTCTAAACATCCGTTTATAGTTCCTAGTATATCTTAATGGTCTCACAATTATTTTAATTTTTAGAATATTTCTTTACTGAACCAGATAAAACAGTTTTTCTACTGTCCAGTGGCGGATCCAGGGGTGGGCCAGGTAGGGCCTGGCCCACCCAAACTAGCCCACCTAAAATTTTAAAGTTTTAACTATAGTGCAAAATTCTTACCGTTCTGAGCAGAGTTCTCACTACTGACTAGCGCGCTCGCTGCGCTGTATAACCTTCTAGCTCGACTATCGCGTTGAAGCGTGTCAGAGTCAATTATTTACGCCTCTCATGAATATTAATTAGCTAAAAAATTTCGGCGGCGCTTCGCGCCGCACATTGGCCCACCCCATCTACTTTTTCTGGATCCGCCACTGCTACTGTCTGCATGTCTTTATAATTATTTTTGACTACTTGAGAGTGTCAGGCGCGTGTCCAGGAATGAGGAAAGATAGGTGCGCGCGCGCGCGCAAATTCTAATTAATATTCATTTATTCGTTAAATTACGTCATTTTCGTCACTATTATCGTGGCGCGCTGGATTTGTTCATCGCTGAACTAATGGAAAAACAGCCTAAACTACCTTAGAATGGGATTTTGGCAGCTGCTAAGCTTGTTGCAATAACAGTTATGATAAATTGATAGCCACAGTGTACTTTGATGCAATGAATAATTTAAAACTTCAATGCTGAGGGGGGTGCTAGAGCACCCGGAGCCCTATCGTGGACACGCGCCTGAGTGTGACAGCGGGTTCCTGCTCAAGACAGCTTAACTCTTTAGTGACTGAATTATTTTGACGAAAATTCGGCTTGCTCTAAACTGACAGTTTGTCTTGCGATTTCTACAACATGCAGTACGCTAGCTGTTCCAAACTAGCACTGTTTTTTCCTGGCATGTCAAAGTTTACGACCATGTACTAAACTCTGAGTTGGCCACTCCCAATTCGGAACTGAAGCCGCTTAAGTGCTGCGACCTCGTCATTTTCCAGCCAATTTTGGTCTTCGTTTAGCCCTGATGACTGATACAAAAACCTGGTGGTGTCCAGGTGAGCAAACAGCATAGTTTAGACCATATTCTATGCCCAAGTATGCATTTCCGGGCATCCTGAAGCCCCAAAAATGCCGAAAGCGGCGAGGGGCTCCGCCCCTTCGAACCCCGGGTTAAAGGGGGGACACCCCCCCTTTAAAAATCCCCCCATTCTATATATTTTAGTGGGGAGGGCGCGGCGAAAAACAGTGGGTTTTTTCAGGTAAAGTTAGCTTTTGCAATTAAACTTTATTTGACCTTTCTAGAGCACTTTTCACACTATTTATGACGTCTACAGTAGGTGGAGTCAATTATGACGGCTAAATCCGCTATAGGCCCTAAAGGGTTAATCCCACATTTTGGGTGAAATAGGGAGAAATTCATAAAATCACCTCTAAGCAGGACATAGTGTGGTTTTTACATAGATTATTTAGACCATGTAATTAATCTATTGTCTTTTAATTAGAATGATTCTGGTATTTCTGGTATTTCTGAGATATAGTATTGCGAGGTTAGTAGACAATTATTCACAACTAAATTTGTCCATATCGAGGGTTCAGACTAGCTATAGCATAGATAATACACTGTACTATAGCGAGGGTCTACTGTACTTAAGTTTGACTGAATCAATATTTAAACATGAGGAATCACAGTTTGTCATAGAGACAATGCTAGAGACAATGCTATTATATTACAGTACTGCTGTCTGAGATTAGGTGCGAGGATCCGTTCTGACCCGGCATTCTGTGCCTCCCATTCGGAGAGAGCAGAGAATGATCGGGAGAATTAAGGAGAGGCGATTTGATCTGGCTGTCTGACAAGCATGCTGAGTTGATTGATGTGACTACTGAATCACAGCGTGCATAATAGAAGAGGCTATAGTCCGCTATACCAAGATTGCAGTCTGGTCTTGCGAGATTTGGCGTGTACGTGAACGAGCAATAAATGGGACGTATACAAAGCCATAAAGACAACTACCCATGATGCAAACCAGACTTGCCATTGGGCCTCGTGCGTGTGCTGTTCCCTAGTAGCGTGGTTTATGCAGTGACAGCAACTACTAAATGATGCAGAATACAGACTAGACTAAAATAAATTGACAATTGACACTCATGAAAACAATTAATTTTTAACTGAAAAATTCATCTTTCATCATTATATCCACAGAGCCCATGACGATCATCTTGTCGGAGTATTGTTACTAATGCCTGAAAAAAGTCAGTTAAAAATTTACAATTATCAGCGGACAACTAACATGACTCCAATGAATCCTCCTTGGAACTCTTTTTAGACATATCCTAAAAATTTGAGGACATAAATTTTTGCAGTAGCTATACTATTCATCATTCTAACATTTTTGGTTTGTAACGACTCGCTCAAACTGAATGTTGCGGCACTTGACAACTTTTGTTGCTTCTTCCACCAAATTTTGTAAGCATCTCTTACCTAAATTGTTTTAAAAGTACCACTGAACACGCAAATGTACAAACCTGCTTTGAGAGAGGTACAAACAAGATGAATATGATGATTCCTTGACCAGCAATGAAGATGGTCATGATGTAAGCAATGAAGAGTAGGTGAATGCTAAAGAAGAGCACGTTACCAATCCATGCTATACCCATCACTACTACCAATGTAGTGACCACCTTTATCCAGTACCTGCATGAATGCAGGTGACTTTATTTTACCAATAATCATATTAATACACACTTAGCTGCCTCATGTTTTAAGTTGTTCTCATTCTTTTCTTTGGCTAAATGGTACAGTACAACAATTGCCATGATCAAAAACCCAATGTTGACCTATACAATTAGAGCATATTATTTTTACATACAAACATATTATTGTCTAATGTCGTTGTAATGATAAATGACCAACCAGAATGATAAGAATGACAGGAGCAATGAAAGCCCAAATAAAGTGTGTGTCGTATCGCAACCAGCACCTACAAGTCATGATATTGGTGAAATTAATTTTTATTTTGACATAACTATGCTCCTTACGCTAGCTGTTCTTTATTATGAGTGTTATATTGTCCATAATGGTGTCCAGTACTATCTGTGTTGACTAGTAATCCGAGAGGAACAACCACTAACATGTATAGAAATGGTATTCCTGTGCACATACATACATTCAAAGCAAGATAGATTCTTGTACATTTGTATTAACTAACCATAGCTTGATATAGTAAAGGCAATAATGTAACGCTTGATATGGTGTTTGACAAACACTTTGACTAATACTAAGTACAGGACCACACCCTCCATTAGCATCCACATAAACACCACCAGGAACAGGTAGTGGAGCAACACAGCAATGGCTGAACAGATAGCCTGTTAGCAGGAGAGTGGATGATCAGTGGGAGGACAGGAGGACACTCTTTACCTCATTCCCAGTTCTCTCCACACCCACTACAAACGCAAGCTGGGCAGCAATCAAGTTGGCACACAACATACAGTGAATGTAGTTACGCATGTTCCACAAAGCCCTGAAGAAAAAGCAAAATTCACTCAAGTGAAGATTGTGGTTAAAATGAACACACTCACTTGAGCATTACATAGGCTAAAATTGTTGCTAATAGGAACACCAGTGATATGGGAACTAACACATATCCTGCAATAGTCAGAATCTTTCTATGAACTTGTGATATTTCCTGTAAAAACAGTTCATAGTATGCTATTACCTCTCTCTCTTTCTCCCTCTCTGTCTCCAACCTCTATCTCCCTCCCTCCCTCTCTCACACGCTCTCTCCCTCCAATATCTTACCACTCCAGGGCTAAGCAGAATAGCAAAGTGAGTAAGATGATTGCACCAACACTTCACAGATCCATCACTCATACGTTCAGCAGAACATCCAGTATTTTCCCTGGTCCAGAACATGGAATTCCCTCCAATCGTTCTCCTAAAATAAACAAAGATTAAAAATGCTACCTATTACCTGTCTACTGGATATTTTTATTTATGAAGATATTACATTAACTCAATAATTTTATGCAGTAACTAAAACTCTGTAAGAATCATAGAAAATTGACTTGACTTACTGAACATCGGCAAAAACACATTGAAAGTTGTCAGCAGGATCAGGTGACACAGAATTGAAGAAAATTGTCACATTTTTCGAGAGATTTTGAGTGGAGCACTCAGTACAGTTGATCACAGAAGAGATGATGGGATGAGTATAGCTGGTGTTATCTGAAGGCCTGAGAATAAATTATAGTGAAAAAGGTGTTATTACTGAAAGTGGAGTTGTCTCACAGTGGAATGAGCCAAGAGAGATTTTTGAAGTGGTACGAAGCAACCAGAACAGGCTCTGAAGAGACACAATGGAATAAAATATCGCACGTAAATTTTGTGCATGTGCAGTGTAAAATTTGATCCCAATAAATTATACCTCCAAATTTTTATACCTCAATTTAATTTACAAAAGGTTTTTCTTTCAAAATTTTATATACCTCATTTTTTACCCTATGTCAGTTAGTTGTATAATTATGTGAAGAGTCTCACCAGTTGTTTTATTAAAGAGTACTCCAGGAAGAGTTATATTACTGCCTTCAATAGACAGGCCCACTACTCTGCCGGCATTGGACTGCACCTTTGTCACAACAAGAGCTGTGGGAAAACATGGAGACAAGGAAGTTAACATATTTATTCATATAGTATTCTAAAATAAAAAGAATCACTGTTCTGTAACAGTTGATTTTGTCAGAAATCTTCTTCAATTTCATGATGGTATCAACAAACATGAATGAACCTTTAAACCTTGGTAACAATTAAACCACTGAGTTACTGCTCTATAGCAGACACTAGTCCTGATTGAGTGAATCTTGCTTTATACTGTACACAACAAACCACTGAGTTACTGCTCTATAGCAGACACTAGTCCTGATTAAGCGAATCTTGCTTTATACTGTACACAACAAACCACTGAGTTACTGCTCTATAGCAGACACTAGTCCTGATTGAGTGAATCTTGCTTTATACTGTACACAACAAACCACTGAGTTACTGCTCTATAGCAGACACTAATTCACGTACTCAAGTTTTGCAGTGTGATAGCATTGTTGTTTGATAAATCATCAAAAGCAAAGTTGTCAGCAAATGAGAGAGCTACATCATCCAAGACTTTTAAAAGATTAACTGCAGTTTTTGTGGTAGCCTATAGGACCAAGAAAGAAAACAAATTGTATTCACCAAAAAAGCTACTAGAACTAATTCAATTGCATGAACTCTGCAGTGTTGCAGGATTAAAAAAGCACCAAATAAATGCAGTGAATGCAAATGAGTACTGCATGCATCTTGTATGAAGTCATTACAATGTAGTGGTATCTCACCTGGTCAGGAGTGCGCCTGGGAATTGAGCCAGTTTGAAACACTTCCAAAAATGTCTGCATATCAAAAATTATAAACCAAACTCACTGATAACCACAATTTCCACAGTACTATACTCTCTACCTCGACGAATGTTTCATTGATTTTCTCTCTCGGCTGTTCATTGTAAGCTATTTGAAGTAGCTCCTGGAGTTGAGCAATGCTATAGCCCTCCTGTTGCTGTTCAAGATATTTCAAGAGTCCAGCTGTGGGGTTCTCCTTCGTCTGCAAATAATTAAAGTAAATGACGGTGCAAAACAAACAGAGAGTGCATGCATGTCTCGGTACATACCAAATTTATTATCTCCTCTATAGGAACCGGTTGAGGAGACTGTGTAGCAGATGGTGTAGGAGATGTTGTAGGAGATGGTGTAAGAATTGAAGATGATTGAGTGGTATGTACTGGTGGAAGGATCTTGTCCAGATTGAGTGAGAATGTGACAGATCGTGATGTGCCAGTTCCGTTGCATTTTGTGTAGTTTTGACGAATGACACAGTTCACTAGTGTCATGTTAAAACTAACAAAAAAAGACGCACAATGTAACAGCACATACAAGCACTATTCATACCTGGCACTATCATTCGTTGCTGTAATGTTACGAGCGATATTTCCTATTAACACAGCTCGAATTCTAAGATACCAGTAATCTTGTCCGGCAACATAATGATCCTGTTTCCATACAATGTCTAGCATCTCTCTCTTGGCAATGGCACTATTAGATACACATGTGCTTAACAGTTCTGTCAGCTGAGGTGACCATATAGGTACAGATGAGTTTGAAACATTGAGCGTGATGGCTGCTGCATTAAAATTGTCCCATTGTGTGTTAGCAAGTGGAGCGAAATACGCCAAGTTGGTAGTCTCGTTGATGCTTAGTAAGATTCCGTTAGTGTCTTGATCGGTGCAGGGAGTAGGGTAGCGAAAATCAGATGTAGCTATATCGAACTCGATCACACTACAAGAGAGAGAGTGGAAAGAGAGAGAGAGAGAGAGAGAGAGAGAGAGAGAGAGAGAGAGAGAGAGAGAGAGAGAGAGAGAGAGAGAGAGAGAGAGAGAGAGAGAGAGAGAGAGAGAGAGAGAGAGAGAGAGAGAGAGAGAGAGAGAGAGAGAGAGAGAGAGAGAGAGAGAGAGAGAGAGAGAGAGAGAGAGAGAGAGAGAGAGAGAGAGAGAGAGAGAGAGAGAGAGAGAGAGAGAGAGAGAGAGAGAGAGGAGAGGGAGAGGGAGAGGGAGAGGGAGGGAGGAAGAGTGTGAGAGAGAGAGGGGGTGGAGAAGTGAGTAATAGAGCAGCCAATATAAATTATTAAGTTTAGCAAGAAGCAACAAGTGGAAAAGTAACAAGGAAATGTTCATACATTTGAGTTTGGTTCTCAGTGTTGCAGCTATTGTTGATCTGTGGGTTATATGGTGGCTTGACTGCTCGGACCAGTCTAAGATCAAGCGGAGGAGTAGTTGCCTTGCGAACAGTCTCATATGTGTCATTATTTCTACCAGTGAAGTACAAACAGCTACCAGAGCTGTCAAATTTGTAAACATTAGCTCCCAGTCCATTTCACTAAAAATGAGAGATTGACAGATACATGTAAGGGAGGGAAGACAGTAAAGAAGGAAGGGATGGAAAGAGAGGAAGGAAGGAAGGAAGGAAAGAAGGAACGAAAATATATCAAGGAAAGAATGGAGGGAGAATGTACGTGATACACTTACTTGAAATCTCCTTCAAAATCTTCATTGAAAACCTCTCGTGTACTGTTCTCGTACTGTACAGTGACAGCCAAGTTGTCTAAAGACCACACATCGCAATCTTGTCCTAAAGACATATTCACTGTGTACTGCTCCCATGAAATTGAACATATTCTGTTTAAAATGTCATTCACATTTTTAGAAAAATTTAGCAGGCCGGTGCTATTGGCGAAAGTTGCTGTGACGTTGAAGATTATAGAAGAGTATTTCAAAGTGACCATGGATCCATGATTTATTACCATAGGGACAATATTTGAGTCATTAAAGTAGTTGTTTTCCTTTGTGCTGTAGTAAAAATTGAGATTTTTTGTAAAATTAAGATGGTCGGTAGCTTTCAATAGAATCCCTTCATTAATATCGTTGAGGTCAGTGCAGCGTGATGTATTTTCAAATGTAAGAATGAGAGAGAAGTCGATGGAGGCTTGCCTGTGAGGGAGTGATAAAAATTTATAACAATTATAGAACATGATGAAGTGGTATGTTTTCATGTACTAGACATCATAAAAGAATAATAATTATTATCAAAGATTAGTAGTTCTTGTAAAATAACTTTATTTTGTATAATAGTAAATAGCACTTGTATAGTTGCATGGTATTTATAAACAGACATGAAACGTGCATTGCACAAAAGATTCAAAAATTATCATTCCTACATAGGAACGTACAACCATGAAACATGAGAAAATGCACCAATTATACAGCCCTAGTACATCCGCTACTTGGAGCGATAAGCTCCTGATCATATTGAGCTACATGATACAGTAATATGAGTTGACTTACATCAGAGTTCTGTTGAGTGGTTTGAATGGGAAGCAGCGCTCAGTAGTACAGCTACTAGCATTGAATGTGTCTTTGTAAGCAACAGCAAGATCAGTGGTGTTGTGAGGACAGAATGTGTCACTGTTACAGTCACGATTGTGTGGAAGACCGATTGGTCTCTGTAGTATTTCAGTAAGATATGTACTTGTGTTGTTCTCTGAAGGACACAGGAGGCTACTATCACTAGCAGATACTGCATTGTTGCTTCCTTGATGATGCCAGGTTAAAATTAATCCTGTAGTTAAAGATTGTTTCACAACTTCCTCAGCAAGGTCTGTAGTATTGGTGCAATAACAAGGTGAAGCTCGGCTTAGTTCAATCCTGAACTGGTACTGTGTGTTGATGTCAACTGTGAAAGAGTCTTCAGTACAGTCACAAAATCCTGCAGTGGTGAAAAGTGGTAAAGCAAAAATTTATTAAATATTGCAAAAGAGAGAGAACAGGAAAAGCAATGACCCAAGGACACAAAGTTACATATACACACACACAAGTAGTATGTGCTTGGCATGGGCACAGGATACAAGAAAAATACATATTACAGGGATAAATAGTGAATGGGAGGACAACAATGATGATTCTGTTCTTGCATAAAAGATAATTTGCGAGGTGCTCAAAACGTTTTTCCTGGCTGAGTCAAGAATGGAGGTTGCGGATCTTTTTTGAGTGATGGGAAAGCCTTCAAAAGGGCTGTTCTGGAAGAGGGCAACCAATGACCGAGAAATCCGATTTCAATTGTAAAGAAATTAAAAAGATTTCTATCGAAATCAAAAGGATGTAGGGTTGTGAAATCTACTACTGGTCCACAATGTAAACTAACAAGGAACAAGCATGGAATGGTAACACGATTGACTTGCTAACAGACCTTAGACCACTCATTAATAATTCATTGAGTCGGAAGCTTTGAAGTCACGAATTAGCGGAGGGCGTTTGTGTCAGTTAGATCCTTATGAATAAATTCATTTTGTCAAAACACCGTTTCTTTCGCTGTGGAAGATCGAGAATGTGTCGAAGAGCTTACCAAGACGAAGTGCAGTTCCTCTCGTGGCCTGGAGCGAAGAAAATACGCCGCTACGTTCTTCACGAACGGCGAACGAGCTCCCAGCACGCATAAAATGGCGGCCGTCGTCGTCAGGTCAGTGTAAGCGTGGTCTAAGTCAGTTAGATCACCTGGACTCGGAATCTAACTGACATGAACGCCCCGCGGGACAATCCCTCGCCCAAGGATGGTTTTACAGCCCGAGGGCTGTAAGACCATCCGAGGGCGAGGGATTGGCCCAAGGGATTGACCTGCACTTCGTCTTGGTAAGGGCGTTCATGTCAGTTAGATCCCTCTTCCGGTGATCTAACTATTACATAGATCCCTACATCAGTGGCTGCTGTGGTTAACCTAGTTGCTGTTGACTGCTGACACCTGACGTGCATTCAGCTTGTGTACAGCCACTGATGTAGGGATCTATGGTCTGTTAGCAAGTCAATCGTGTTACCATTCCATGCTTGTTCCTTGTTAGTTTACATTGTGGACCAGTAGTAGATTTCACAACCCTACATCCTTTTGATTTCGATAGAAATCTTTTTAATTTCTTGTTTGTGTCCCTTTTTAGTGCAGTGCATTGCACGTGCTGAGCCGTCTTTGTTTCCACCATTGGTTTGGTCCTGTTGTTGATGGCTTTTTCTTTATTATTAACAATTTAAACTTGTAGCAAAAAATAATAATTTGTTATGCTATTATCAGCTCGCCTAAGCATACATGCATGCATACGAGCCACGCCTACACTAGTTTGTAGACCTGTACGGCGGTTATAATTATCTTGCAAGCGCAGAATGGTGATCCTATTGCTTGCCGTTCTTCGAAGACTCCAGACAGATATGTGATCTCCGTGATCCATACGGCGCGGAGATACTCGAGCTAGTGCTTGGTCACGTGCGCTAACCACTGCTATGGTCACGTGCGTATTGCGCAATCAAAATAATGGCGTCTAACACTTAGCTGACAATGGATCACGATCGAGAAATCGCGGAATTTATGTCACCGTTGCGCTCAAAACTAAGTTCAAAAGGCACATGCCAGGAGAATTTCACAACTGTTCGTGGGTGTTTTGGTCTCGGCACTGCTCACGTAAAGGCGCTAGGCGAGTGGAAGAAAGAAGAATAAGAAGAAAACGAAGATGACGAAAGTCGATTTTCACCGTTTCCAGGTTCGTCACTTTAGTAGCAATTTCGAGCAATCTCCTTGCTACTGTAAGATGGGGCAACGCCAGATAGCAGATTTAAGTTTCTTTGGACGTATAAAATTCATCACCAGGCGAAATATCAGCGTTTGAACGCTAATACATTGTATGTAGCCGCCATCTTGTTTTCTCGTTCAACCCTACATAGGGAGGCACTACCGTGCCTCCCTAATAGAGTTCACCTGAGAGGCCCTTGACATCGAAGTCACTCAAGAGTCAAAACTTTCTGAGTTTTCTTTGGAACTTTAGCTCTGCGCATACTCTCTTGCGAATTGTGTGGGACTGTCAGCTCAATCAGCTTTAATTACACTTTGGTTCTCAATAAGTACCATATCAGGGCTGGCTGAGGTAACAATCAGATTGTCTGGTATAGTACCACTAGGGTTGTCAGAGGCATTCTCCCTGGGAGGTCTGCATACAGTTCTACTCCATCTTTGAGATGGTCACACACCAGCGAACGTCCTTGCTGAAGAGCCTCCGGACATCATTATACATGCAACCAGATAAATAATAGTTAGACAGTGCATCCGAGGATCTACGCGATTTAGAAGCCCGAGAGCCGTTGCTATATAGCGTCCGAGCGTAGCGAGGACGCTATGGCAACGGCGCGAGGGCTTCTAAATCGCGTAGATCCGATTGGATGCACTGTCCAACTGGTTTAGACTATAGCAACAGCGAACAGAAACGACGCAAGCCAGTCGAAAATCAAACTAGCTAGCAGCAAGTCACTTGTCTACGGTCTGCTATAATGGACGACTACATTAGCGACGCTCAGTTGGTAGAGGCACTAGACACTTTTGAAGACATGTACACACCAACCTGCTTCATTAGCAGCGGCTTCTTCCCTTCTGGACCACCACTGATGTCAACTGCCTCCTCTGCTCCATTTTTGCTACCGAGTACTAGCTCCGCCTCTGCTCCTCCTTTTACACCCAGCCCACTCCCCGTCCCAGGGCCCCTTACGAGCTCCTCCCTCTACTCTGCTGCAAAAGCTATTGCTACAACAAGTGGGTACCGGTACGCGCTCCCAAAAACTGACAGAGAAGTCGACGATGCAAGGATAAGTGCTGCGCCAAAGAAAACTCAAGATGACACCAAATACTGTTTTAAACTCTTTGAAGATTGGAGAAAGCAACGTGAAGAGACAACAGGAGAGTTTATTGGTGATTTATGCACACTTCCTATTAACTAGTTAAAGCACCGTTGCGAGTGCAATACGGGAATTATTGTGCGAGGGGTGTGGTCGAGACGGTGATACAGCACGAGGCGAAGCCGAGTGCTGTATCAGCGTCGAGACCGACACCCCGAGCGCAATAATTCCCGTATTGCACGAGCAGACGGTGCTTTTACTGGTTTGTAGCACGACAGCTTGCCGCTGTCACTGAATCTTTGTGCCAGTGCGACTTATTCTCGAGGTCGAGCCAAGGTCAGTCTCCGCCCACCCTATCTTTAACCCTCCTGGCGTGCTATATTTTCCCTGGCCGTGCTATATTTTCCCTGGCCGTGCTATATTTTCCATATTGCGAACGGCGTTCACATTATGGAAAATATAGAACGGGCGGCGCCTTTGATACGCCCACGCAGAGTGCTACAAAGTCAAATACAGCACTGGATGACAAGATTTATTCTGGAAGTGAGGAAACGAGATGGCAGTGTTTATACACCAAACACACTGCATCACATCACTGCTGGTGTAATGCGGCACCTGAGGTGGAACTGGCGTCAAGACATAGACTTTTTCCGTGCTAGCGAATACACCAATTTTCGTCAATCTCTGGATGCTGAAATGAAGAGGCTGCAGAGCCTGGGCATCGGTGCCAAAAAGAAGCAGGCCGAAGTTTTGACTGAGGCTGAGGAAAAGTTGCTATGGACGGAAGGTCTACTAGGAGGCAAAACACCTCAGATGTTACTGGACACAGTAGTCTTCTATAATGGCCTATATTTTGCGCTTCGAAGTGGGCGAGAACATCGACAACTCCGACACTCACCCTGCCAAGTTGAGGTGGTAGAAAAGCCTGGTGAGAGACCGTACCTGCTTTACCACGAAGACACCTCAAAAAACCATCCTGGTGGACTAAAGGGACGAAAAACTACACCAAAGGTTGTTGTTCACCACTCTAATACACAGAGCCCAGAGAGATGCTTCGTCACTCTTTTTAAAAAGTACAGAGAACTGTGTCCTGATGATCCAGTAGCCAACGCTTTCTATCTACAACCATCGCGTTCTCCAACAGAGACCTGCTGGTACACCAGACAGCCACTGGGTCATTCCACACTCGGTGGTACAGTGGCTCGACTGTGTAAAGAGGCTGGCATTCAAGGCTATAAAACCAACCACAGCCTGAGAGCAACTGCCACCACTAGGCTGTACGAGTCTGGAGTTGATGAGCAACAAATCATGGAGAGAACTGGACACCGTAGCTTGGAAGGCGTTCGCTCGTACAAGCGAACGTCAGACAAGCAGAGGCAAGCGCTTTCTGATGTGCTAAACAGAGCGGAGCCTTCTCAGACAACACAAGTTCAGCAACAACCAGCGGCAGCATCCTGTGCCTTCACGAGCCAACAACAGCTCCGTTCTCTTACCTTGCCATCTGCAACTTTTAATGACTGCACAGTCAACTTCGTAATTGGAGGCGCGACTAACAGCTGCAGCAGGTCGAAAAGGCGACGACCACTCGTCATCGACGATACTGACTCAGACACAGACTAGCTTAGCTGATCATGTATAAACAAAACGCTGTGGCTCCGGTCCCGGCAACGGGATCGACCTTTCCATGGTTGCAGTCCCGGCAACGGGATTTCACTATAAAGCCTAGTTCCAATGTCAAGTTGGCAACAGGTCTCGGTGGCTCAATGGGTAGGTGTTGTGCATAGCAGTATGGTGTGCTAGGGTTCAATCCCTGGTACATTCTACTTATTTTGGTTCTTTTTTTTTTCACTAAAAAAACTGTTAGGCAGAGGCTAGCGCTCTTACCGCGGGTCAGTAGCGCTGTTAGCCACGGGTTTGCGCTGTTAGCTCCGTAGGACGACCCTCCCGACGATCCTTAGTTAGTTAGGAAGACACTCCCGACGATCCTTAGTTAGGAAGACCCTCCCGACGATCCTTAGTTAGTTAGGAAGACCCTCCCGACGATCCTTAGTTAGTTAGGAAGACCCTCCTGCCTTTTCGCAGTTAGGCGAAGCGTTTTAAGGTCTTGGGTTTAGGATTTAGTTTTGTTATAATCCCGTTGCCGGGACTGCAACCATAGAAAGGTCGATCCCGTTGCCCGGACCGGAGACACAGCCTGAACAAAAACTACACTCTTGTTCTGTATAATCTCCGCGCATATCAGTAATCTATTGTTTTAGCACCTCGTGGCGGGATTACATTATGGAGTGGCGGGATTACATTATGGAGTGGCGGGATTACATTATGGGTGGCGGGATTATATTACGAGATTTAGATCCAAGCAACTAGACAATCTGATTGGCTAATACCACTAAGCTATAGTCTAATTATTGTTGTACATCAATATACATGCAAACTTATATGCTCTAATGAATCTAGTATAAAAATTAATTTGATAAGCCCATGTATACATAATTATGTAGTAAACTGAAACATGGCAGCCTTACTATTGTGATCGTGTGAGTAGTAGTGGAGTAAACTCCATTCACTGAACGGCTGAGCAGGATTTAGAGCGCCTCTGGACCGCACAGCAAGTTGTACAACGGGAGGGGATGGATCATTGGTACAATTATTCGTGAAATTTATCCTATGAGAGAGAGAGAGGGCAGTCAGGCAAGGCAAGGCAAGGTGACCAATCAGGCAGCTCACTTAGGTAGTGATGCTGAGACATTCTGGAAGAGGACAGCACAAGAGACGAACCACAGCAGCAGTATCAAGTAGACGGTGACCCTCATTGCGTCTCCGTGCTCAAGTTTGCTGGGAAACCAGACTGAATCGAAATTAGTAGAAAAGACGTGTTTGCTTTTAATGCAACGATCGAGCCTGAGCGAGCGCAATGTTGATACGCGATGCTTGTATGAGACACAGTAAATTCTCCAGTGTACGAAGTTGTGTATGTTAATACTCATTCATGTGTACAGTGCCGCATTGATGTTTGAAACATTTCTGTAAAACATGTTTACATTTTTGTGCTCATTTCAGAGGGATAATTCTCATCGTGCGAGTGTGCAACCTGTGCTCAGTGCAAGCAACAATACAGAATTCTGGCACAGCCTCAAACTATAGAGATGTCAATAAATACAAAGATACAATACTTTTGAAGTTGCCTTATTTTGTAACTACATAATTATAAGCATGTGCATGCATGTACATGTACATGTACATAGTGCCACATGGAACCACCGGTCACTGGTCCTCACTAATGGTACTGTAACAATGGCAATCAAGTGATACATGTAACTGTCAATTCTTTGTTCATTGCATATGAAACACTTGAAAAGTTAGGAGGACCATAAACCTGACCCCGTATAGCCCCGCTCAGTATTATTCCCTCTGAATTGTATTAAAAGAGATGGAGACTCAGTTTCTCATAATATGTATGTTTTGTTCAGGATGTGTGTACTTGTTAGTAAATATTATGTATGGTACATGGAGGAAGTGGGAAATGCAGCAGCTGTTGGACTCCTGCGAGTTTCTAGCCTGAATTCCAAGAGTTTCATGCATTGTGCGGCCGCTTGGACTCAGCTGCTTAATGTTCTGATGTTCTGCCTCTTGCATGACCAATGCAGCAACACTGGTTTAGTAATACACAAGCTAGACAATGCTTAGGCCAGGGCACATAACATGTCCTGCTGGGCTATATCAGTGACCCTCTGCATTGTGCATGGGGCAGCTAGTCAATGCTGGTATTCCTGCTCTACCAGTGACCCCCGGCCGGTGGTGATCATGAGTCAGCCTGTAACCTTCTGTGGGGCAGCAAGACACTGCTTATTGCACAGGTGTTCCACCTCTACTAGTGACCCCCTGTGGTGATTCCAGTGACCATCTGCGGCGCAGCTAGACACTGCTTAGTGCACAGGTGTTCTGGCTCTAATAGTGACCCCCTGTGGTATTTCTAGTGACCATCTGTGGGGCAGCTAGACACAGCTTATAGTGCACAGGTGTTCAGTGACCTCCTGTGGTGCAACTACATGGCACACAACTGCTTATGGTGCACAAATTAAATGTGCGGCTCTGTAATTACAGCCTGACTGTCATGATAAATTTGTATCAAGACTATACACGGTGAACTAGTAAGTGAAATAGATATCAGTGAAGCTTTTATAGTGTGTAGTGAGAGAGCTAGAGTGCTGAGTGGTTGAATTGCTATTATAGTCAATATAAAGTCAAAAGAGAGCTTTTCTTCTTTACCGAACAGCTGCTGCAAACGAATTGCACCAAACTAAGTAGAAGTGTGATTTTTGGTATAACACAGCTAATTTAGACTAACTCAATTTCCAGATTAATTGAATATGAAAGAAACAAGGGGAGTACCCTATAATTATTATAATTATCCTATAGCTAACTTGGTTGTTTTATAGTTTGTGCTTTAGAAAGCTTCGGATTAGTGAGAGTCTACTGTACTTAAATTTGAGCAAGTATCACATTCAATCCTGAAAACTTTTGTCTTAAGAGAATTAGCAAAGTTCAGCTGTCTAATGCATACAGTCATAAATCACCTCAAGTTTAGCCCATCAATATGCTACCCAAATTCAAATAATTTTCACTCGTGATTTTTTGAATCAATTTTTATAGTGCAACAAGTATAAAACATGAGGAATCACAACTGCATGTATGTGAGTGAATATTGCACAAGGCATTATAAACATAGAATCAACATGATACCGTTTGTCATAGAGACAATTCTACTATAGTACAGTACTGCTGTCTGAGATTAGAAGATGCTGTGAGGATCCGTTCAGATCCTTCTGCCTCCCGTTGGGAGAGAGCTGGGAATGATCGGGAGAAGGACAGGCGATTTGATCTGGGCTGTCTGACAAGCTTAGTTGATTGATATAGCTCAGTTTTTCGTCTGTTTGTGAGTCTTGTGAGTTATTTGCGAATGTGGAAGGTGAAGATGGATTCAAATATACTCCAGCATTCGCTAAAAAATGAAAAATCGTCTTACGTTCCTAATACAAAAATCACAGCAAAATTACTGTTTAACCCTTTAGGGCCTATAGCGGATTTATCCGTCAAAATTGACTCCACCTACTGTAGACGTCATAAGTAGTGTGAAAAGTGCTCTAGAAAGGTCAAATCAAGTTTAATGCAAATTACTTGAAAAAACCCACTGTTTTTCGCCGCGCCCTCCCCACTAAAATATATAGAACGCAGGACGGGGGGATTTTTAAAGGGGGTGTCCCCCCTTTAATCCGGGGTTCGAAGGGGCGGAGCCCCTCGCCGCTTTCGGCATTTTTGGGGCTTCAGGATGCCCGGAAATGCATACTTTGGCAAAGAATATGGTCTAAACTGTGCTGTTTGCTCACCTGGACACCACCAGGTTTTTGTATCAGTCACCAGGGCTGAATGAAGACCAAAATTAACTCAAAAATGACGAGGTCGCAGCACTTAAGCGGCTTCAGTTCCGAAGTGGGAGTGGCCAACTCAGACTTTAGTACATGGTCGTAAACCTTGACATGCCAGGAGAAAAGGGTGCTAGTTTGGACTAGCTAGCGTACTGCATGTTGTAGAAAATTGCAAGACAAACTGTCAGTTAAGAGCAAGTCAAGTTTTCGTCAAAATAAGTCGGTCCCTAAAGAGTTAAAATTTATAAGTTATTGCTTGAATAAAAACACTAGAATCACATGTTACATATCAAACAATGCATATACCATGCAATGGAGACTGTAGGCACAGGTAGAGCTGAGTTTTTACGTCACAACCTTATTCAACTTTCGACAAAAATAACACAAATCTTATTAACACCAGCTGCAGTGGTACATAACAAATATTGAGGTACTACAGTTACTACTCACAAGAGATGTCGGCTGTCTTCATAACATACACTTGTGGTCTCTGCTCCTTCATCTTTTGTGCTCCAGATCCCTGTAGCAGCAGAGAGAATGAGATGACAGAGCATGCTGTCCTCAACTTGACTTACTGATACAGCCAGAGTGGATCGCTTGGTTGGAAACAATTTGCTGAGAAATTCCGACTGAGACTGCTTCGTCTTCCACCACTTACCATAATCTTCTCTAACCTGCATCAAAATTGATGATTATGCATCAAAATTGGGACAAATCTCAAAATTATGCAACTCCATTAATTTTATTTTAAATTACACTATTAAAATTAATGTCAATTTCCTTCGCTCAGAACTGTATTCAGTGAAGTCACATCAACACAAACTTGCTATTGTTAATACAAATATCGCGCTACATTTCATTCTAGTTAACCTGCTTTGAGAGAGGTACAAAGAGTATGAAAATGATGATTCCTTTACCAGCAATGAAGATGGTCATGATGTAGGCAACAAAGAGTAGTTCTTCTCTGAAGAACAGTACATTTCCGATCCATGTAATACCCATTACAACTGTCAGCAGTATAATCACTTTCACCCAGTGCATGTAAAGAGTACAAGTAGAGAGTAACAAAGTACAGTGGAACCTGTCTATAGGCATCACTGTCTGCTTATAACAGTCAGCTAGCTAGGGACCGAACAGTACAGTAGAACCTGTCTATAGTGATCACCGCCTGCTTATAACAGTCAGCTAGCTAGAGACCAAACAGTACAGTGGAACCTATCTATAGTGATCATTGTCTGCTTAAAACAGTCAAGCTAGCTAGGGACCAAACAGTACAGTGGAACCTGTCTACTTTCTGCTTATTCTAACCACCAGCTAGTTAGAGTACAGTGGAAAGCCTACAGCTGCTAGTACCATTAATACCTTGTTGATGCAACGTTATTTTTCTTATCTTGTTTTTTGAAGTGTCTGCAGATTATCACAATAGTCATCACAAGAAATCCAATACTTATCTGAGAGACAAGAATATGTTAAAAAACTGCAGCACAGAGGTGGAGTGGACCTCACCAATGTGATCAATGTAACAGGAGCAATGAAGGAGTAGATAAAATGTGTATCATATCGGAGCCAACAGCTGCAGTGGAGAGATGGTTAACAATTGATAGAGTTACTAAACCGGCAATACTCCACTCACGCAGTCAGTGTTCAATTTCTATTCAAAAGTGGCTTCTATTCGAGGAAATACTGCAACAACATACTGTAATTGTGTGCTTGTTTTGTAGTGTTGTAACTGGAAAATATGCTGTATTGATCCTGATGATGATATTCCTGAAGAACCTGTTAAAGTGTCTGTCAAGACTCAGATTCCCATACACCGGATACAAGACTCCTTTGTAAGCTGATTTTTTTCATGTTGAAATAGCTTCACACGTACATGCACAGTAGTCTCTTTACCTGCATGGGTCTAATATAGCCTTGGCACAAGGTAACCTCATTCTCTGGCTTTTTCGGTAAAGAGTACATCAAGTTTAGGTCACTAAAACCTCCATTTTGTACCACCCACATTGCATGCCAATGAAGACTCTTGTATACAAATCCGGCAGTAGCTGAAGATTTATTTGCTGCTGCTATTTATAAATTTTTGAAAATTAATGATATTATTGCTACAGAATGATGACACCGGACCTCTCTGTGCTGACTGTGTCAAGGAGTGCTATCCAGAACTCTCACTTCTCTAAACATCTGTTTATAGTTTCAAGTAATAAAAACATTTTAACATAATGCAAGAGATTTATGGTTGGTACATGTATCGAAAAAGTATGGAAACAAGATTGTAAAAAAGTTAAGTAAACTAGATTTGGAATAAAAAAGATTGTAACAATAGCAGTGTAATGCTACCTCCCTATTAACATATCCACATATCCCACAAAGAACTTTAAAGTCTCGTATAGAGATGTTCAGTGGTTGACACATAAGCAAAAAATGAGTCAAAGGAAGCGTCTGTTTGATCGTGCTAAGCAGCTAAGCAGTCCCATCGTAGAGAAGATTGGTTAGCCTACAAGAAAGCTAGGACCAATTGTTAGAAGTAGCTCACAACCAGTATGTGAGGTAACTTGTTAGATGAGTCTGTTGTTGGAAACAAGATTCACAGGGTGAGTTTTATGCTTTACTGAAAATTTGATACCAAGATGAAAAACCACTGAACACAAGATAAATCGCTCTGGTTTGATGTACAATATGCCCGAGTTCTTAGTTGATGGATGTCATGTGTACTCAAGAGGGGACGAGATGTCAGCGTACGAGCTAAACCTGCTCGCGTTTAAGAGAGTTGGGAAGTACCTCGTCTTGACTGATGATGAAATAAGCTATGAACATCTTCCTGACTTGTCTCACAAAGTACTATCTAGTTCCTAATGGTATGTATGGAAAATTCGAAGATCTTTTGGTCCTATTGGGGCATGCACAATTTTGTGCTTGTTTAGTTTATGGCGTTCTTAGATTGTGATGCTAGCTAAGATTGCATGGGAGGAAATGAAGCAAAGACAAGTGTCCTATGTCTACACGATGTTATGTGGCTATGTATGACAAAACAAACTTCAATTTTATGTTTAACTTAGCCTTGTCTATAGCTACCATCTTGCATCTCATAGCTCATTTCTCTGATTGTGTAGGTTACTTGAAGTTGTTTCAGTTGCATCGACCTCATCATCAGGTGACTGGGTATGACTGTATCCTCATCGATGAGTCAGAAGACCTCTCTCCTGGTCAGTGGAGTAAAACCTCAATTCGCTCTCACTCTCTCTCCAGCCATAATGGACATCAAACTTGTCCTAAGATCTTTATCGATGATCCTCATCAGCAGATCTTCTGAGGAGCTATCGATGCTTTTGACACGTTTGAACCAACTCACTCTTACTACCTCACTAAGGTGGAGAGATTTTCATACACTACCACATCTGTCACCAAGGTAGTGATTCCTGTAGTACAAGTGTTGTGCGTTTTGTCCTGCAGTCCTTCAGGTTTGGTCCCAATATCGCTTTCCTTGTGATGCTGAGTGAACTGAAGACAATGCATTAACAAACAAAAAAAAACACAAATCTTATTAATCAAAGCAACATCAGTTCTACAGTGGTACATAACAAATATTGAGGTACTATTGCTACAGTTCGGCTGTCGTTGCTGTTTGGCAATGATATATAGGGTTGTTCGTAATTTGGCGATGATAGGTAGGGATGATCGTAACATTCACCTGTGGTCTCTGCTCCTTCATCTTTTGTGCTCCAGATCCCTGTAGCAGCAGAGAGAGTGATATGACAGAGCATGTTGTGCTCAACTTGACTTACTGCGGGAGTGGATAGCTTGGTTGGAAACATCTTGCTGAGAAATTCCGACTGGGACTTCTTCTTCTTCCACCATTTACTATAAGCTTCTCTAACCTGCATCAAAATTGATGATTAGGCATCGAAATTGGGATAAACTCAAAATTATGTCCACTCCATTAATTTTATTTTTATCAAAAATAGTTTCTTGTAAATTACACTATTAAAATTAATGTCAATTTCTTTCGCTCAGAACTGTATTTTAGTGAAATCAAGTCAACACAAAACTTGCTATTGTTAATACAAATATCGCGCTACATTTCATTCTACTTAACCTTCTTTGAGAGAGGTACAAAGAGTATGAAAATGATGATTCCTTGACCAGCAATGAAGATGGTTATGATGTAGGCAACAAAGAGTAGTTCTTCTCTAAAGAACAGTACATTTCCGATCCATGTAATGCCCATTACAATCGTCAGTAGTATAATCACTTTCACCCAGTGCCTGTAAAGAGTGCATGTAGAGAGTAACAAAGTATAGTGTAACCTGTCACTGCCCGCTTATAACAGTCAGCTAGCTAGGGACCAAACAGTACAGTGGAACCTGTCTATAGTTGTCACTGCCTGCTTATAACAGGTCAACTAGCTAGGGACCAAACAGTACAGTGGAACCTGTCTGTAGTGATCACCACCTGCTTAAAATAGCCAGCTAGCTAGGGACCAAACAGTACAGTGGAACTTGCAATGTCTGCTTATTATAACAACCAGCTAGTTAGAGTACAGTGGAAAGCCTACAACTGCTAGTATCATTAATACCTTGTTGATGCAGCGTTACTTTTCTTTTTTTGTTTTTTGAAGTGTCGGCACGTGATCACAATAGTCATCACAAGAAACCCAATATTGATCTGAGAGACAAAAATATATCAAACAACTGCAGCACAGAGGTGGAGTGGACCTCACCAATGTGATCAACGTAACGGGAGCAATGAAGGAGTAGATAAAATGTGTATCATATCGGAGCCAACAGCTGCAATGGAGAGAGGGTTAACAATTGTGAGAGTTGCTGAACAATACTCCACCCACGCAGTCAGTGTTCCATTGGAGTAGAAACCATAGTGATTACCAGTCTCATCTGTATCAACCAGGAAGCCAATGGGTGCTATAACCGCCATATAGAGGAGTGGTAACCCTGCATGAAGACAAGCAAGAAGTGATACCATTGACAAATAGTCATCCAATAGTGATCAATACTGGTAAAAAAATCGCTGAGCAAATTTCCATATTTGGTGTGCATGAAAAACTTCAACTATTAATTTTTCATGTACGTTACTGACCAATGCCAATGCTCCAATAGTCCATTGACTAATGGTCAACCGGTTACTAACCATAGCTAGTGATGGTAAATCCAGCAATGTATCGTTTCTGGTGTTTAATGAAAACTTTGACCAGTGCTACATACAAGACCACACCCTCCATTAGCATCCACATGAACACCACCAGGAACAGGTAGTGGAGCAACACAGCAATGGCTGAACAGACAGCCTGGGTGCAGGAGAGTGAATGATCAGTGAGAGGACAGGAGGACACTCTTTACCTCATTCTCAGTTCTCTCCACACCCACTACAAACACGAGCTGGGCAGCAATCAAGTTGGCACACAACATACAGTGAATGTAGTTACGCATGCTCCACAAAGCCCTGAAGAAAAAAGCAAAATGCATTTAAGTGAAGATGGTAGCTAAAATGAACACACTCACTTGAGCATTACATAGGCTAAAATTGTTGCTAACAAGAACACCAGTGATATGGGAACTAACACATATCCTGCAATAGTCAGAATTGTTCTATGAACATGTGATATTTCCTGTAGAGATAGAAGTTCACAGTATGCACCTACCTCTCTCTCTCCCTCTCCCTCTCCCTCCAATATCTCACCACTCCAGGGCTAAGCAGAATAGCAAAGTGAGTGAGATGATTGCATGAACACTGCACAGATCCATCACTCATACGTTCAGCTGTACATCCAGTATTTTCGGTGGCCCAGAACGTGGAATTCCCTCCAATCCCTCTCCTAAAATAAAAAATAGCACCAGAAGATAAGTAATGCTAGTAAAAGCTAGTACCTGCCTACTGGATATTTTTATTTACGATGATATTACATTAACTCAAATTTTATGCATTAAAACTCGGTAAGACTCAAAGAAAATGACTTGACTTACTGAACATCGGCAAAAACACATTGAAAGTTGTCAGCAGGATCAGGTGACACAGAATTGAAGAAAATTGTCACATTTTCCGAGAGATTTTGAGTGGAGCACTCAGTACAGTTGATCGCAGAAGAGATGATGGGATGAGTATAGCTGGTGTTATCTGAAGGCCTGAGAATAAATTATAGTAAAAAAGGTGTTATTACTGAAAGTGGAGTTGTCTCACTGTGGAATGAGCCAAGCGAGATTTTTGAAATGGTACGAAGCAACCAGAACAGGCTCTGAAGAGCAGGGGAGAGATAAAATATTGCACTTAAAATTTTGTGCATATGCAGTGTAAAATTTGATCCCAATAAAAAACTATTTTTTTACCGCAAATTTTTCTTTAAAAATATTTATATATATCATTTTTATCCTATGTCAGTGGTATAATTTTTAATGTGAAGAGTCTCACCAGTTGTTTTATTAAAGAGTACTCCAGGAAGAGTTATTTTACTGCCTTCCATAGACAGGCCCACTATTCTGCCGGCATTGGACTGCACCTTCATCACAATAAGAGCTGTGGGAAAACATGGAGACGAGGAAGTCAACATAATTATTCTAAGAAAATCATTGCAGTATTCTCAAATAAAATGATGCGTAACAATCACTATAATTCATTGGAACTCCCGAGAGAAAACGGCATTTCTAAAGCAGACGATAGTCTGTTGCTCTTAACAACAATGAAGGTCATTATAGGCTACTGTAAACATCAAGAAATTATTTACATGGTTGCCCATGTTGAACTTCATCAGCATAATAATACTGAAATGGTACGTACTTATTAAGGACGCATGGTAGTGCGTCTCTATGTAGGGATGAACTGGTGGCTACAATACGATGTATTAGCGTTCACATGCTGATATTTCCCCTGGTGGTGAATTTTGTCTAAAAAAGAGAGGGCAGTGCTCGTATGCAGTTTATTTGCATGCAGCATGCTTGCGTGCACTGGGTGAGCTAGTTTCACTATGAGCAAAAGCTCTCATAAAACATCAACAACAGCAATAAACCAACTAAGGGTGGAAACAAAGAGACTCAGTACTTGAACTACAACAAAAATCTCACTGAAAACAAAAAAGGACACAAAGAAGAAAATTGAGAAAGATTTCTGACGAAATCAAAAGGATGTATGGATGAAGAAATCTACCACTGGTCCACAATGTTAACCAACAAGGAACTAGCACAGAATGGTAACACGATTGATAATAAACCATGTATCTCTACATCAGTGGCTTCACATAATTACATTCCTGGCCTATAGACGGTAAAGCAGCCACTAATGTAGGGATGCTGGTTTATTATGATCCAGTCAATCGTGTCACCTTTTGATTTCTTCAGGAATGCTTTTCAATTTTCCTTATAGTATCAACAAACATGAATGAACTAGGCACCAAAGGTGCTGATGCCTCGGTGGAGCACACAGGGACAACCGACAGATGCGTCGGTGGAATGCAACAATTTCACATACACAGCAACAAACTGCAGCTGTTGTACCTTTCTGTACAGCAATCACAATGCAGTATAATAGTTACATGTATGCAATCAGAAGCCAATCAGTGCTGACCACTAATTCAACTGGGCGTGTCTATATTGTTCAGGGCACAGCACGTACAACGAGCGAGATAGCTTGCTTACACAATTTCTTTAGACATACGATGTAACATATCAGCTTCTAGGCAGTCAACTGTGGATAGTTTTGTCTACGGAGAACTCCAGATTGCCAGTAACGGCCATCGATCGCGAGGTTAAGCAAAGCTATATGCCATAACTCTAGAACGCAGCTTCATATACAAGTCTGCCGTGCTGTTCTGAAGTAAAGGCGAACTCACTAGCTGTAAGGCAGCCAGCAATAGACAATTTTGTCGTTACATCAGCAACTAGATCGCCAGCCGGCGATCGCGAGGTAAGCAATCACGCTATAACTCACGAACAGAGCCTTATAACCAAAATCCTTACAATTCATTTTCAAGCAAATATCGACTTTAGCTTGTGTTGCACGTTTCAACGCTTAGTTTTCAGCGAGCGACGAGAAATCCTGCTGACAGACAGACAGATAACACGTACATACATACACAAACGAACTTAGTCTCGTCCCCAGACCACACCTCTTCCGCCTACTTCAGAGAGGGTCTGGTTGCTTTGGTCGATTTTCTTGGCTCCGGATGTAGATTTATCCTGGAATTTGTGGGATAGAATCTGATTGGTCGAATGGTCCAGTCTTACGTAATATAATCGATCTATCAATCAATCGATTAATCGCCAATAATCGGCCATGTTGTGATGGAAGTCAACGTGCCCAGGTTCAACCTTGCTCTGTCAGCGAACGTTCTGGACAGCAAAATAACCTCGGCTTTCGTGCGAAGCAAGCTGCGAAGCAAGCTCTACAAGCAAAGGTAGGATCGTCAAAGTTCACGGTTTTCAACCCCAACATCATAGCGTAAACTTTGAAGTCTTATCTATCCTTCGTCGTCGTCGATATTTCTCTCCTCGATCGACCTCACATCTGCATACCAAACATTGATGCTGTGTATTGCTCTGAGCCGCCATGTTTTGTTTTAATATTCATTACGTTTTATTGCACGAGTATTACGTAACACTTGTCTAGCAAAATGCCAAGAAAATCGACCAAAGCAACCAGACCCTCTCTGAAGTAGGCGGAAGAGGTGTGGTCTGGGGACGAGACTAAAACGAACTACTGTATGCCTCGTGGCTCGCCCACCGAGGCATAACAAACCACTGACAGAGTTACTGCTCTATAGCAGACACTAGTCCTGATTGAGTGAATCTTGCTTTATACTGTACACTGAGTTACTGCTCTATAGCAGACACTAACTCACGTACTCAAGTCTGACAGTGTGATATTATTGCGGATGTTTGATAAAGCAGAGTTGTTAGCAAATGAGAGAGCTACATCATCCAAGAGCTTTAAAAACTTTTCTGCGCTAGCCTATAGGACCAAGAAAGAAAATAACTTGCACTCACCAAAATAGGCTACTAGAACTAACATTTTGCATGAACTCTGCAGTGTTGCAGAATTTTTCAAAAAAAGCATCACAAATGAGTACTGCATGCATTTTGTATGAAGTCTTTACAATTAATTTTAGTGGTATCTCACCTGGTCAGGAGTGCGCCTGGGAATTGAGCCGGTTTGAAACACTTTCAAAAATGTCTTCATATCATATGAACAAAACGCACTGTGATAAGCACAATTTCCACAGTACTATGCTCTCTACCTTGACGAATGTTTCATTGATGTTCTCTCTCGGCTGTTGATTGTAAGCTATTTGAAGTAGCTCCTGGAGTTGAGCAATGCTATAGCCCTCCTGTTGCTGTTCAAGATATTTCATGAGTCCAGCTGTGGGGTTCTCCTTCGTCTGCAAATAATTATAGTAAATGACGGTACAAAACAACAGAGAGTGCATGCATGCATGTCTCGGTACGTACCAAATTTTTTATCACCTCTATAGAAGCCGGTTGAGGAGACTGTGTAGTAGATGGTGTATGAGATGGTATAGTAGATAGTATATGAGATGGTATAATAGATGGTATATGAGATGGTATAATAGATGGTATATGAGATGGTATAGTAGATGGTGTATGAGATGGTATAATAGATGGTATATGAGATGGTATAATAGATAGTATATTATGAGATGGTATAATAGATAGTATATGAGATGGTGTATGAGATGGTATAGTAGATGGTGTATGAGATGGTATAATAGATAGTGTATGAGATGGTATAGTAGATAGTGTATGAGATGGTATAGTAGATAGTGTACGAGATGGTATAGTAGATGGTGTATGAGATGGTATATGAGATGGTATATGAGATGGTATAGTAGATAGTATATGAGATGGTATAATAGATGGTATATGAGATGGTATATGAGATGGTATAGTAGATGGTGTATGAGATGGTATAGTAGATAGTGTATGAGATGGTATAGTAGATAGTGTATGAGATGGTATAGTAGATGGTGTATGAGATGGTATAGTAGATAGTATATGAGATGGTATAATAGATGGTGTATGAGATGGTATAGTAGATGGTGTATGAGATGGTATAATAGATGGTATATGAGATGGTATATGAGATGGTATAGTAGATGGTGTATGAGATGGTATAGTAGATAGTGTATGAGATGGTATAGTAGATAGTGTATGAGATGGTGTAGGAGTTGAAGATGATTGAGTGGTCCTTCCACCAGAACCTGGTTGAATCATCTTGCCCAGATTGAGAGAGAGTGTGACAGATCGTGACGTGCCAGTTCCGTTGCATTTTGTGTAGTTTTGACGAGCGACACAGTTCACTAGTGTCACGTTATAACTAACAAGAAAAGATACATAATGTAATAGCACATACACAAACACTATTCATACCTGGCACTATCATTCGTTGCTGTAATGTTATGAGCGATATTTCCTATTAGCACTGCTCGAATTCTAAGATACCAGTAGTCTTGTCCAGTAAAATAATGATCCTGTTTCCATACAATGTCTAACATCTCTCTCTTGGCAATTGTATTAGATACACATGTGCTTAATTCTTCTGACAGCTGAGGTGACCATATATGTACAGATGTGTTTGAAACATTAAGCGTGATTTTTGCTGCATTAAAATTGTCCCATTGTGTGTTAGCAAGTGGAGCAAAATACGCCAAGTTGGTAGTCTCATTCACGCTTAGTAAGATTCCATTAGGGTCTTCGTCGGTGCAGGGAGTGGGGTAGCGAAAATCAGATGTAGCTATATCGAACTTGATCACACTACAAGGGAAAGAGGGGAGGGAGGGAAGAGTGAGGGAGGGAGGGAGGGAGGGAGGGAGAGAGAGAGAGAGAGAGAGAGAGAGAGAGAGAGAGAGAGAGAGAGAGAGAGAGAGAGAAGTGAGTGAAAGAGCAGTCAATACAAATTTTTAGGTTTAGCAAGAAGCAACAAGTAGAAAAAAACAACAAGGAAATGAGATGTTCATACATTTTTGTTTGGTTCCCGTTGCAGGTATCGTTCATCTGTGGGGCATGTGGTGGCTTGACTGCTTGGACCAGTCTAAGATCAAGCGGAGGAGTAGTTGCATTGCGAACAGTCACATATATGTCGTTATCTCCCCCGGAACCACTACCAGAGCTGTTGGTACCGATTAACAGATACGGGAGGGGAAGACAGTAAGGGATGGAAAGGGAGGCAGGAAGGAAGAAAAAATATCAAGGAAGGAATGGAGAGGGTGAATGTATGCGTTACACTCACTTAAAATCTCCTTCAAAATCTTCATTGAAAACCTCTCGCGTACAGTTCTCGTACTGCACATTGACAGCCAGATTGTCTAAAGACCACATGTCGCAATCTTGTCCTGAAGACACATACTGCTCCCATGAAATTGAAGATATTCGGTTTAAAATTTCATTCCCATTTATAGAAAAATTTAGTAGGCCAGTGCTATTGTTAAAATTTGCTGAGATTTTAGAAGAAGCGACCATGGATCCATGACTTATTACTATAGGTACAATATCTGGGTCATTATTGTAGTTTTTTTCCTCCGTGCTGTAGTTAAAATTAAGATTTTTTGTATAATTGAGATGGTCGACAGCTTTCAATAGAATCTCTCCGTTAATATTATTGAGATCAGCGCAGTATGATGAATTTTCAAATGAAAGAACGAGAGAGTAGTCGATGGAGGCTTGCCTGTGAGTGAATGATAAAAATTCATAACAATTATATAACATGATGAGGTGGTATGTTTTCATGTACTAGGCATCATAAAAGGAATAATATTATCATAGATTAGTAGTTTTTAACTTCAAGATATAAGTTTTGTATAATAGCAAATAGCACTTGTACATGATATTTGGTATGTATAAACAGACATAAAACATGCATTGCACAAAGGATTCAACTTTTGCAAAAACTGGAGCTTATCATTCCTATATAGGAGTGTACAACCATGAGACATGAGGCAATAATGTGAAAATTATACAGCCCTAGTACGGAGTACAGTTATGCTTGAATGCTTGAATGAAATCAAGTGTCAGAGGAAGCTTTTTAATGCGCCGAGCGACAAAAATTACCATTGCGCATTCGCTACTTGGAACGATAAGCTCCTGATCATATTGAGCTATAATTCTTCAAGATATTTTAGTAAATTATGAATAATGAGTTGACTTACATCAGAGTTCTGTTGAGTGGTTTGAATGGGAAGCAGTGCTCAGTAGTACAGCTACTAGCATTGAATGTGTCATGGTAAGCAACAGCAAGATCAGTCGTGTTGTGAGGACAGAATGCATCATTATTACAGTCACGATTATCAATTGGTCTCGGTAGTATTTCAGTAAGATATGTACTTGTGTTGCTGTCTGAAGGACACAGGAGGCTAGTATTAGCAATAATTTGGCTGCTATCTTGACGGTGCCAGGTTAAAGGTGATTCTGCCAACAGTAGCGAATCTAGAAATAGCAAGAAGGGGTTCACTCCCAAAACTTTGGTATAAATAATTATTGGCTATCTGAGCACTTAAATTTCATTACAATGCACTCTCACTGCCGTTGATACAGTACAGTACCTCAGCTAACAAAAATACCGTATAGCGGGAAATATTGGCGGGTCAAATTTTTGGCGAATGACCCAGATTTTGCGTTTTGGCGAATTTAATTTTGGTGTCAAGAGCCTGGCTCACGTATTAATGCAATAGAACAGATTTTGGCGAATTTTATTTTGGCGAATGCTTGACGATTTGCCAAATTCGCCAAAGTTTCCTCCCGCCAAAATAACGGTACATGCACTCTGTACCAATCATTTCCAAATAAGGCTGTATGGCTTATGAATATTAATATTATGTGTAGGTTCACTGTACCCATTGAACTCCCTGAATCCGTCATTGAACTCTCTGAATCCTCTGGTACCTCGGGCAATGGTACAGGTAAATTACCAAGTTCCCTAGCAAGGTCTGTAGTATTGATGCAATAACAAGGTGAAGCTCGGCTTAGTTCAATCCTGAACTGGTACTGTGTGTTGCTGTCAACTGTGAAAGAGTCTTCAGTACAGTCACATAATCCTGCAATGGCGATAATAGTTTATCTTGCTATGAACACAACAACCAGAGGATTGTTGTTGTAGTACATCTTGAATCTAGTTTCGAAATTACGCAAGTTGCCAAAAAGTTAAGTGCGCCGGAACATATTATACATAGAATTATTATGTACTAAACAGAAACCTGGCAGCCTTACCATTGTGATCGAGTGAGTAGTAGTGGAGTAAACTCCATTCACTGAACGGCTGAGCAGGATTTAGAGCGCTTCTGGACCGCACAGCAAGTTGTACAACAGGCGGGGATGGATCATTGGTACAATTATTCGTGAAATTTATGCTATGAGAGAGAGAGGGCAGTCATGCAAGGCAAGGTGACCAATCTGACAGCCATCAAGACTCACTTGGGTAGTGATGCTGATACATTCTGGAAGAGGACAGCACAAGAGACGAAGCACAGCAGCAGCAACAAGCAGACGGTGACCCTCATCGCGTGTCCGTGCTCAAGTCCGCCGGGAAACCAGACTGAATCGAAATTAGTAGAAAAGACGTGTTGTTTTCAATCCAACGATCGAGCCTGAGCGAGCGCAATGTTGATACTCGATGCTTGTATGAGACACAGTAAATTCTCCAATGTACGAAGTTGTGTATGTTAATACTCATTCATGTGTACAGTGCCGAATTGAGGTTGAAAAATTTCTGTAAAACATGTTTACATTTTTGTGCTCATTGCAGAGGGATAATTCCCATCTTGCGAGTGTGCAACCTGTCACTGTGCTCAGTGCATGGCAACAATGCAGAATTCTGGCACAGCCTCCAGACCCTGAACTATAGAGATATGGATAAATATAAAGATACAGTACCTTTGAAGTTGCCTTATTTTGTAACTACATAATTATAAGCATGTACATGTACATACTGCCACATGGAACCACCGGTCACTGGCTGTGGTACGAGTAAATGTCAACTCTTTGTTCACTGCATATGAAACTCTATGAGGATCATAAACCTGACCCTAGCCTCGCTCAAGATATTCCCTCTGAATTGTATTAAAAAGAGCTGGGGACTCAGTTCCTCAAAATATACATGTTTTGTTCAGGATGTGTGTACTTGTTGGTAAACAGGTATGGTACATGGAGTAAGTGGGAAGATCTCTAAATGCAGCAGCTGTTTGACTCCAGCGAGTTTCTAGCCTGAATTCCATGAGTTTCATGCATTGTGCGGCCGCTTGGACTCAGCTGCTTAGTACATTGATGTTCTGCCTCTTGCATGACCAAGGCAGCTACACTGGTCTTAGTAGTGCACAAGCTAGACAATGCTTAGGCCAGGGCACATAACATGTCCTGCTGGGCTATATCAGTGACCCCCTGTGCATGGGGCAGCTATACACTGCTTAATGCACAGGTGTTCTGGATCTACCAGTGACACCCTGTGGTGATGCTAGTGACCGTCTGAATGGCAGCTAGACACTGCTTAGTACACAGATGTCCTGACTCTACCAGTGACCCCCTGTGGTGATGCCAGTGACCATCTGTATGGCAGCTAGTCAAAGCTAAGTGCACAGGTGTTCAGTGACCTCCTGTGGTGCAACTATAATTGTACACAATTGCTTATGGAACACAATGTGTGGCCCTATCTCAGTGGGACAGCTCATGCAGTGTCATGATAGTGAACATCCTGACTCAGTCAGTGACCTTCTAGCAAACTGTCATTAGCAATAGATATCTCTGTATAAAGACTATTCGCAGTGAACTATATAGTCAGTGAAGCTATTAATGGTGTCTTGTGTGAGTAACTCTGACCTTGTCAGTATAATTATACTGCACCATACCTGTCTAATTTGATATGATCAACCAGTTAATTTTTAATGACCAGTACGTCAGATCAAATTGCATGAATGTCAACAACATAAAATCATGGATAGCTTGTTTGCTAAATTTTGTTGTGTGAGCTAAAAATAACAACTTCATGTTTAGAACATAAACTTTGAATTATTAAAAGAGAAACGTGCCTAGTTTATACAAGTGAAGTATAAATGCAAAAATGGCTGTGTTATAATAGTTACAATGTGCAAGTTAGAGAGTGTGTGTGTGGTGAGAGACTTAAAGTGATGAGTGGTTGAACTACTATAATAGTAATAAAGAGAGCATTTTCTTTCCCGACCACCTGCAAAAATGAATTACGCCAAACTGAGTAGAAAATGTGATTTTGGTAAATTCAGCTAAGTTAGACTAACTCAATTTCAAGATTAATTGAATATGAAAGAAACAGGGGAGTACTCTATAATTATCCTAACTGGGTTTTTATGTGGTTGGGATGATGCTTGCGAAAGTAAGGTAACAAGATGGAATAATGCTTGCAAATTTAAATGTCCCAAGTATCCCTACATCAGTGGCTTGCTGCTATGACGTCCAACTGCGCTCTTAGTCGTGCATGACAAATGCGGAATCCTCTTCCTATAGCTACCTTTACAACCGTCAATTACTTCATTGGACTGCGACCTCCAAACACAGCTACCTGCAGCATATTTACAACTGTCAACTACTTCATCGGACTGCGTCCTCCTAAACACAGATACCTCTAGTTATTTACAACCGTCAATTACTTCATCGGACTGTGTCCTCCAAACACAGATACCTCTAGTTATTTACAACCGTCAATTACTTCATCGGACTGGGTCCTCCTTGAAGCCGCTGATGTAGGGATACTTGGGACTTTTACATTTGCAAGCATTATTACATCTTGTTCCTTTACTTTCGCAAGCATCATCCCATCTTGTTCCTTTCATTTTTTAAGAGTCATCCCTACACTTTTCAGTTTTTTATTAAAGGTATTTTACTTTACTTGAATGTCCTGTTACTTTTTTGATCACTATCAGTTACGACTTTCATAGACTTCCCACAAGCGCTTACACTTCAGATTCACATAGAGATAGTTAAAATGCAGTAGAAATGTATAACAATAGAGATAATTATGTGCGAAAACTCATTTTTACACATGAGTAGCCGCCATCTTAATTCGAGGTCATCCCTACTTATCATTGCCGATCGGCAATGATAATTGTTACAGAATGATGACACCGGACCTCTCTGTGCTGACAGGAGTACTATCCAGAAAACTCACTTCTCTAAACATCCGTTTATGGTTCCTATTATAATTATCTTGGTCTCACAATTTTATTTTTAGAATAATTCTTTACTGAAGCAGACTCAGTATAACACCATTTATAGAATAATTCTTACTGAACCAGACTTAGTATAAAACAATAGACCATTCTCAGCCTCCCATTCGGAGAGAGCAGAGAATGATCGGGAGAATTAAGGAGAGGCGATTTGATCTGGCTGTCTGACAAGCATGCTGAGTTGATTGATGTGACTACTGATTCACAGCGTGCATAATAGAAGAGGCTATACCAAGATTGCAGTCTGGTCTTGCGAGATTTGGCGTGTACATGAACGAGCAATAAGTGGGACATACTTGTACAAAGCCATAAAGACAAACCCACCATGCAAACCAGACCTGCCATTGGCCCGCCTCGTGCGTGTGCTGTTCTCTAGTAGCATGGTTTATACAGTGAAAACAGCAACCACTAAATGATGCAGAATACATACTAGACTGACAATTGACACTCATGAAAACAATTAATTTTTAACTGAAAAATTCATCTTTCATCATTATATCCACAGAGCCCATGACAATCATCTTGTTGGAGTATTATTACTAATGCCTGCAAAAGGTCAGTTAAAAATTTACAATTTTCAGCGCACAACTAACATGACTCCAATGCATCCTCCTTGGAACTCTTTTTAGACATCGCCTAAAAATTTGAGGACATAAATTTTTGCAGTAGCTATATATACTATTCATCATTCTAACATTTTTGGTTTGTAACGACTCGCTCAAACTGAATGTTGCTGTAGTTGACAATTTTCGTTGCTTCTTCCACCAAATTTTGTAAGCATCTCTCACCTAAATTGTTTTAAAAGTACCACTGAACACGCAAATGTACAAACCTGCTTTGAGAGAGGTACAAACAAGATGAATATGATGATTCCTTGACCAGCAATGAAGATGGTCATGATGTAGGCAATGAAGAGTAAGTGATTGCTAAAGTAGAGCACGTTACTAATCCATGCTATACCCATCACTACTACCAATGTAGTGACCACCTTTATCCAGTACCTGCATGAATGCAGGTGACTTTATTTTACCAATAATCATATTAATACACACTTAGCTGAATCATATTTAAACTTGTTTTTCGCGTTCTTTTCTTTGGCTACATAGTACAGTACAACAATTGCCATGATCAATAACCCAATGTTGACCTATACAATTAAAGCATAATTATTTTATTTTACATACAATCATATTATTTATTAATTTTGTCGTAATGATAATTGACTAACCAGAATGATAAGAATGACAGGAGCAATGAAAGCCCAAATAAAGTGTGTGTCGTATCGCAACCAGCACCTACATGTCATGATAATGGTGAAATTAATTTCTATTTTGACATAATTATGCTCCTTACGCTAGCCGTTCTTTATTATGAGTGTTATATTGTCCATAATGGTGTCCAGTACTATCAGTGTTAACTAGGAATCCTAGAGGAACTACCACTAACATGTATAGAAATGGTATTCCTGTGCACATACATGAATAAGAAGCAAGATAGATTCCTGTACATTTGTATTAACTAACCATAGCTTGATATAGTAAAGGCAATAATGTAACGCTTGATATGGTGTTTGACAAACACTTCGACTAATACTAAGTACAGGACCACACCCTCCATTAGCATCCACATGAACACCACCAGGAACAGGCAGTGGAGCAACACAGCAATGGCTGAACAGACAGCCTGTGTGTAGGAGAGTGAATGATCAGTGAGAGGACAGGAGGATACTCTTTACCTCATTTTCAGTTCTCTCCACACCCACTACAAACACGAGCTGGGCAGCAATCAAGTTGGCACACAACATACAGTGAATGTAGTTACGCATGTTCCACAAAGCCCTGAAGAAAAAAAGAAAAATGCGCTCAAGTGAAGATTGTAGCTAAAATGAACACACTCACCTGAGCATCACATAGGCTAAAATTGTTGCTAACAAGAACACCAGTGATATGGGAACTAACACATATCCTGCAATAGTCAGAATTGTTCTATGGACTTGTGATATTTCCTATAAAAGTTCACAGTATGCTATTAACCTCTCTCTCTGTCTCCCTCTCTTTCTCCAACCTCTCCCTCCCTCACACACACTCTCTCTCTCCCGGGCTCTCTCACACACTCTCTCCCTCCAATATCTTAATTACCACTCCAGGGCTAAGCAGAATAGCAAAGTGAGTAAGATGATTGCATGAACACTGCACAGATCCATCACTCATACGTTCAGCTGTACATCCAGTATTCTCCCTGGTCCAGAACATGGAATTCCCTCCAATCCCTCTCCTAAAATAAACAAAGATTAAAAATGCTACCTATTGCCTGTCTACTGGATATTTTATTTATGAAGATATTACATTAACTCATAATTAATTTTTATGCAGTAAAACTAAACTCGGTAAGACTCATAGAAAATTGACTTGACTTACTGAATTTCGGCAAAAACACATTGGAAGTTGTCAGCAGGATCAGGTGAAACAGAATTGAAGAAAATTGTCACATTCTCTGAGAGATTTTGAGTGTAGCACTCAGTGCAGTTGATCACAGAAGAGATGATGGGATGAGTATAGCTGGTGTTATCTGAAGGCCTGAGAATAAATTAGAATGAAAAAGTTGTTATTACTGAAAGTGGAGTTGTCTCACTGTGGAATGAGCCAAGATAGATTTTTGAAGTGGTACGAAGCAACCAGAACAGGCTCTGAAGAGACACAATGGAATAAAATATCGCACTTAAAATTTTGTGCATGTGCAGTGTAAAATTTGATCCCAATAAAATTATACCTCCAAATTTTATTATTTCTTTCAAAATTTTATATACTTCATATTTTACCCTATGTCAGTTGTATAATTATGTGAAGAGTCTCACCAGTTGTTTTATTAAAGAGTACTCCAGGAAGAGTTATATTACTGCCTTCAATAGACAGGCCCACTACTCTGCCGGCATTGGACTGCACCTTTGTCACAACAAGAGCTGTGGGAATACATGGAGACGAGGAAGTCAACATAAATTATTTATTCATTATAGTATTCTAAAATAAAAAGAATCACTATAATGAAACTCCGGAGAGAGAAAGGCATTTCTAAAGCAGACAATAGTCTGTTGCTCTTAAATAATTATAGGTCATTGCCAGAAATGTAATACATTTTTTAGACATGAGCACTTTTTCTCATATTTTGCACACCTGGACGTGTTAACAGTGATCTACACATCCAGAAAGCCACAAGAAGTTGGCTAGAAGGACTGTGCTGAATCGCTGAATCAGAATAGCTACGATAAAGCTAGTATCAGTGAATACCGAATTTTGAAATTTCTAATTATCAGCACAAAAATCACCAAATTTTGCCTCTGGGGGAAAAATATGCGCACGTCTACCCGAACTAAAACAAGCATCAGGCAAGTCTGTTCATAGCTGTGAGCAACAATCCGGATCGACAGATGGCACTGTACAGATGTGTGTGGGAGGGAGATGGAGAGAACTGTGCTATAGTAGTTGGAGCTATAAAGAGGCTTACCTGCTACTGGTGAGTGTGTGATAATAACACATTATTATTATATGAACTAAACCACAAATGTTGTCATAAACCGGTAAAACGTGTAAGAAATTTTGAAAATGCTCGAAATTCACGTACAAGAGAGTGCGTATTACGAGAATGAGAGCGCTAACGATCGTCGGGGGAAGAAAGAGCGCGTGTGCGAGCGCTTAGCTATGCGTTCAGCAGGTTAGCCACGAGTCTCTAGAGCATGTTTCCAGGTCGAACTAAGCTTTCCAGACGTTAGTTGGCCTTGGGCGATGCGTTTTCAGGTCGCTCTCAATTAACTAATTAGTATACGGAACGGTATAGGGAAAAATTAAACTCAGTGTCCCGGCATTTCTGGTACAGTGCAACCTCGATTATCCGGACAGCTTTGGCCACAGAAAATTTCTAGACGTCCGGATAACCGAAAAATTCCAGATAACGAAAAACAAAATGGCGGCCGTTCACAAGCATCCGAACGATTGCAATAGAGGCTTAGATCGTTGAGATCGCACTCTCTTGTTTATGCAAACATTGTTTCCTACCTTGGGGAGGTGAAATAAACCAGACCGCTTGGCTACAGAACTGTAGAAAACAACGAGCAAACAGCAGCGTGGCCGTTAATTATTTCATAACGTGTAAATTTGTAAGCGCTAATTATATTAATAGAATTTTGTACATACCAAACATCTAATTATCCGAAAACAAGCTCCTCCAGCGGTATACCCGTTTTTATGAATATTAATGAGCGACTTTCTTTTATCTGCAGCTCGTGACAGAGCAACGCTAGCAGCGTGAAACTCGCTCTGATGCATCAATGAGTGTGTCTCAATGTATAATGCAGCTTGAAACGCTGCACAATATTCTACGCCAAGGAATAATGTAGGAACAATTGACATCGTACGGATACGCATTTTCCACGCCAAAAATCTCTCCTGACTAACCGTGCAGCAAAGGTTACCAGCTGAAATTCGACTCTTATAAACCATTTCTAGGTGCTGACGAAGAGTTTTCTGCATTTACTTTTGATTTTAAGAAAAACACTTTTACATTCTGAATCATGGCTGATTTTGCAGTGACGTCCATGTTTGTCGATGCATAGAACAGCTACGTTCAGCGTGGGTCAACAAAACTCTTCGTCAGCACCTAGAAATAGTTTATAAGAGTCGAATTTCAGCTGGTAACCTTTGCTGCACGGGTTAGTCAGGAGAGATTTTTGGCGTGGAAAATGCGTATCCGTACGATGTCGATTGTTCCTACATTATTCCTTGGTGTAGAATATTGTGCAGCGTTTCAAGCTGCATTATACATTGAGACACACTTATTGATGCATCAGAGCGAGTTTCACGCTGCTAGCGTTGCTCTGTCACGAGCTGCAGATAAAAGAAAGTCGCTCATTAATATTCATAAAAACGGGTATACCGCCACCTTGGTACTTAGTCTATTGGATTCTGATGACACTTCAACAAAATTAACATTCATTATACTTATTGGGGACGCACAGAATTACAGCTGCTATTAGAGCAGCAGGAAGACTCCGGAAGTGACGTCACGTTTAATTAAAACTCCACCCATAAATTCCATTGGCTTGTTGGGAAAGGCTCATTGTCCAAAAAAGAGTGGATGGGGCCGTATACCAAGTTCATTTGCGTATGAATGCATGTATGAGTGAGCTACAGTACCATAGTTTCAGTATGAGCAAAAGCTCACATAAAACATCAAGTACAGCAATAAACCAAACTAATGGTGGAAATAAACTCGGTAGTTGAACTGCACCAAAAATTTGAAACTCACTGAAAAATGGACACAAACAAAATGAATTCAAAGGGATGTAGGGATGAAGAAATCTACCACTGGTCCACAATGTAAACCAAAGAGGAAAAAGCATGGAATGGTAACACGATTGACTGGATAATAAACTTTGCATCCTACATCAGTGGCTGCACGTAATAATTATGGACTTTCAGTCAACACCAGCATTCCCGGCCTATAGATAGTAAAGTACCCACTGATTAGGGATGCATAGTTTATTATCCAGTCAATCGTGTTGCCATTCCGTGGCTGGTTTACATTGTGGACCAGTGATAGATTTCTTCATTCCTATACAGTTGATTTAGTCAGAAATCTTCTTCAATTTTCTTGATGGTATCAACAAACATGAATGAACCCTTAAATGAACACTCTATAACAGACACTGATTGAGTGAATCTTGCAACTGTACACAACAAACCACTGAGTTACTTCTCTATAGCAGACACTAGTCCTGATTGAGTGAATCTTGCTTTATACTGTACACAACAAACCACTGAGTTACTGCTCTATAGCAGACACTAATTCACATACTCAAGTCTTGCAGTGTGATAGTAGTGTTGTTTGATAAATCATCAAAACCAGAATTGTCAGCAAATGAGAGAGCTACATCATCCAAAAGATTTAAAAGATTAACTGCAGTTGTTGTGGTAGCCTATAGGACCAAGAAAGAAAATAACATGTATTCACCAAAAAAAGCTACTAGAACTAATTCAATTGCATGAACTCTGCAGAATTTTTCAAAAATAAATGCAGTGAATGCAAATGAGTACTGCAGTACTCATTTTGTACTCACGCAGTACTCATGCATGCGTTTCGTATGAAGTCTTTACAATGTAGTGGTATCTCACCTGGTCAGGAGTGCACCTGAGAATTGAGCCCGATTGAAACACTTCCAAAAATGTCTGCATATCATATAAACCAAACTCACTGATAAGCGCAATTTCCACAGTACTATACTCTCTACCTTGACGAATGTTTCATTGATGTTCTCTCTCGGCTGTTCATTGTAAGCTATGTGAAGTAGCTCCTGGAGTTGAGCAATGCTATAGCCCTCCTGTTGCTGTTCAAGATATTTCAAGAGTCCAGCTGTGGGGTTCTCCTTTATCTACAAATAATTATAATAAATGATGGAACCGGCAAATCAAACAGAGAGTATCGGTATGTGCATACATGTCTCGGTACGTACCAAATTTTTTATCTCCTCTATAGAAGCCGGTTGAGGAGACTGTGTAGAAGATGGTGTAGAAGTTGAAGAAGATTGAGTGGTAGGTTCACCTATACCTACCTCTCTCTCTCTCCCTCTCTCTCTCTCTCTCTCTCTCTCTCTCTCTCTCTCTCTCTCTCTCTCTCTCTCTCTCTCTCTCTCTCTCTCTCTCTCTCAGGCTCTCTCTCTCTCTTCCTTTCCCTCTCCCTCCAATATCTCACCACTCCAGGGCTAAGCAGAATAGCAAAGTGAGTAAGATGATTGCACGAACACTGCACAGATCCATCACTCATACGTTCAGCTGTACATCCAGTATTTTCGTTGGCCCAGAACATGGAATTCCCTCCAATCCCTCTCCTAAAATAAACAATAGCATCAGAAGATTAGTAATGCTAGTAAAAGCTAGTACCTGCCTACTGGATATTTCTATTTACGAAGATATTACATTAAATCAATAATTTTATGCAGTAAAACTCATAGAAAAATGACTTGACTTACTGAACATCGGCAAAAACACATTGAAAGTTGTCAGCAGGATCAGGTGACACAGAATTGAAGAAAATTGTCACATTTTCAGAGAGATTTTGAGTAGAGCACTCAGTACAGCTGATCACAGAAGAGATGATGGGATGAGTATAGCTGGTGTTATCAGAAGGCCTGAGAATATTATAGTGAAAAAGGTGTTATTACTGAAAGTGTAGTTGTCTCACTGTGAAATGAGCCAAGCGAGATTTTTGAAATGATACGAAGCAACCTGAACAGGCTCTGAAGAGCAGGAGAGAGATAAAATACTGCACTTAAAACTTTGTGCATATGCAGTGTAAAATTTGATCCCAATAAAAACTATTTTTTTCCTCAAATTTTCAAAATAATATAAAATTTAAAAATTTCTATCGAAATCAAAAGGATGTAGGGTTGTGAAATCTACCACTGGTCCACAATGTAAACTAACAAGAAACAAGCATGGAATGGTAACACGATTGACTTGCTAACAGACCATATAGATCCCTACATCAGTGGCTGCTGTGGTTGCAAGTTCAGCTATAGTGTTGACTGACACCTGACGTGCATTCAGCTTGTGACAAACTATTGTTCTTATGTGCAGCCACTGATGTAGGGATCTATGGTCTGTTAGCAAGTCAATCGTGTTACCATTCCATGCTTGTTTCTTGTTAATTAGGGAGGCACGGTAGTGACTCCCTAATAATTAGTGTTGTTCCAGTACTGAGGTACTAGAACTAAAAGTAATTTTAGTACCATCATTTAAATTTTAGTTCTTGTTCTAAAACTAGAATTAATACTGGAATTAAAATGTTATATTTTGGCATACTAGAATTAGAACTAAAACTAAAAATATTTTTTACATGGTACTAGAATTAAGACTAGAACTAGAATGCTGATTTTGTATTGATATTTTTGAGGTAGAAAAATGATTATATTCTAGAAGGATTTAGCACTATTCTAATGAATGCTGGCTAATGTGTAATAAGTAGGTGACTAATTTGTGTGGAGGTCATGCATGTGTCATGTGAATGATAGCCATGAGATTACCATGTGACACAGTATTATCTGGAAGCATATTGTGAAAAATGGCTGCTGTTGGAAGACCAAGAAAAAGTCCAGTGTGGAGCTACTTTAAGTATGAGAAGGATGCTGACAAATGTGTGTGCCAGGTTAGCATTGAGAAAGAGGGAGCTGAGCCTGTGATATGTGGGAAGGAGCTGAAAGGATCATATGCATCAAACATGAAGAAACATTTGAAGCAGAAACACAAGGAGGCATTCACAAAGCTTGAACAGGAAGAGCAAAAAAGACAAAGGACAGAAGTTGCAAAAAGAAAGGGCAAAGAATCTGGGTGCAGCTCACAGACAACAATTCAAGAAGCTCTAAGGCCAAGTTCTTATCCAGAAGGGTCAAAGAAACAGCTTGCTATTACCAAAAAATTGGCTATATTTGTTGGAGCTACTAATGTTCCCTTGTCTTTGGTAGACTGTCCAGAATTTCATGATCTCTTAAAGGAAATGGATAAACAGTATGCTATTCCAGGTCGAAAGAAACTAGGAAAAGAAATTGAAATGGTTTACCGCAAGTTAAAAAATAATATTTCTCTTACTCTAGAAAAAGCTAAAAGGGTTAGCATTTGCACTGATATTTGGTCAAAACAGGGCATGACAGCTTCATTCCTTGGGGTTACTGCACATTTCTTTACTTTTATTGACAAGAAACGCCATAGTATCACTTTGGCAGTTAAAAGGTTTGAGTCACCACATACAGGAATGAGAATTGCAGCTCTACTTCAAGTTGTCATGAGTGAGTGGAAAATACAGCAAAAGATTTTTCGCGCATTGACTGACAATGGAAGTAACATGATAAAAGCTTTTCGTGAAATAGAGTTGTGCTTGCAGGAAGATTCACAAGATTCTTCATCCTCAGAATCATCTGGACCAGGTGATTCTGAAGATGAAGACTCAGATTCTGAAGATGAAGACTTAGATTCTGACGATGAAGACTCTGACTTGGAAAAAGAGAATTATGTCACTGTAGAAGATGAAATTAAAGAATTTGAAGAATGTGAAGAAGATCACAAGCAGGCTTTGTTAGAATCAGTAGAATGGAAACGGAATGGTTGTTTTATCCATACATTGCAGCTTGTAGTAAAAGAATTTGAGAAAAATCCATGTTTTAAGTCTACCGTGGCAAAAGCCAAGAAAATTGTCAAGAAAGTCAACAAATCATGCAAAGCAACGGAAATGCTAATAAAATCAGCAGGAAAGAAGCTTGTCTCAAATTGTCCTACTCGATGGGATTCAATGTTCCTCATGATTGAGCGCCTGGTTTTGTTGAAAGATCACGTCAACGCTGTACTAGATGCACAGGGATGGGATACATTCACCACGTCTCAATGGAAGCAGCTTCAAGCCATACATCGACTTCTGCAGCCGTTTGCTCACCATACAAACATAACAAGTTCTGAGGAGAACACCAGCATCTGCATGGTCATACCTGTTCTAAAAGAACTCGATCTTCATTTGAAAGAGGTATGTAACAAAAATGCATTATTACTGCACGAATTTTTACTCTTTTTGTCAATTTAGTTCATTGAACCTGCTTCACTGAATTTGCCCGGGGTTATTACATGTGCTAAGAGCATGCAGAAGGCTCTAAAAACAAGATTTAAGTTTATCATCGATTGTCTACACAGTGATTTTGACGGCATCTATATGGCAGCTACCTATACCTAACGCCAGCCTACAAAGGAATACTAAGCAGTTCTCAGACAGAGCAAGCAAAACTGTTTCTTTTGGATATCATGAAACAAGAAGACAACCAATCAAAAGATGCTGAACTTGTTATGGAAGTTAGACAAAGTCAAGATAGTGAAGAAACATCAGAGCCTCCAAAGAAGCGGTTCAAACATTTAGAACGGGTTAGTGAATTGCTAAATAGAAAAGAATTGGAGGAAGAAGAAACTGACTCTCAAGAGATAACAAATGAGGAAGAAGAAATTGAAAAATACAATAAGAGCAAAACTTCTGCCGAGGAGTTGCAGTTAGATCCAATTCTCTACTGGATAAATAATTCTACCAGTTATTCTCTTTTGTCGCCAGTAGCCTGTGACATCCTTTCAACACCTGCCTCATCAGCGCCAGTTGAACGTTGCTTCTCAGTGAGTGGACAAGCATCAAAGGGATTAAGAAACAGATTGCTTGACCATAATTTAGAACGTGAAACACTTTTGAGAAAAAATAAGAAGTATTTGTAACATGTTTAGTAAAAGTAGTTGAAAAACTCAGAACTAGAACTCATAATTAGAAAACTGGAACTATAACTAAAACTTTAGAAATAAAGTTTTAGAACTCAAATTAGAACTATAATTACTCAAATTGTGGTTCTAAAAACTGGAACTAAAACTAAAATAGTACAAATATTAGTTAAAATACTGAAACTAGAACTAATTTTCAGATCATGTACTGGAACAACAGTCCCTATGTAGGGTTGAACGAGAAAACAAGATGGCGGCTACATACAATGTATTAGCGTTCAAACGTTGATATTTCGCCTGGTTATGAATTTTATACGTCCAAAGACACTTAGATCTGCCCTCTGGCGTTGCCCCATCTTACAGTAGCAAGGAGATTGCTCGAAATTGTTGCTAAAGTGACGAACCTGGAAACGGTGAAAATCGAGTTTCGTCATCTTCGTCTTCTTCTTTCTTCTTCTTTCTTCAGCGCGCCTAGCGTCTTTACGCGAGCAGTGCCGAGACCAAAACACTCACGAACAGTCCTGAAATTCTCCTGGCAGGTGCCTTTTGAACTTAGTTTTTAGCGAAACGTCGATATAAATTTGACGAGTTCACGATCACGAACAGTTGTCAGCTAAGTGTTAGACGCCATTACTGTGATTGCGCAATACGCACGTGACCAAGCAGTGGTTAGCTCGAGTATCGCCGCGTACCGTCGTATGGATCACGGAGAACACATATTTGTCTGGAGTCTTCGAAGAACGGTAAGTTGGAATAAGATCAACATTCTGCGCTTGCCAGATAATTATAACCGCCGAACTGGTCTACAAACACGTGCGGGCGGGGCTCGTATGCACTGCATGCATGCATGCGTAGGCGAGCTGATATGCACAGCATAACAATTACTTTTAGATACAAGTTTAAAATTGTTAATAATAAAGAAAAGCCATCAACAACAGGAAAACTAAACCAATGGTGGAAACAAAGACGGCTCAGTATGTGCATGATATTGAACTGCATTTCACTGAAAAAGAAAAAAAGGACACAAACAAGAAAATTAAAAAGATTTCTATCGAAATCAAAAGGATGTAGGGTTGTTAAATCTACTACTGGTCCTCAATGTAAACTAACAAGGAACAAGCATGGAATGGTAACACGATTGACTTGCTAACAGACCATAGATCCCTACATCAGTGGCTGTACATGAGTCAATATTAATTTTTGTCACAAGCTGAATGCCAGTCAGGTGTCAGTCAACAGCAACTAGCTGAACTAGCTATAATCAACAACAGCAGCCACTGATGTAGGGATCTATGGTCTGTTAGCAAGTCAATCGTGTTACCATTCCATGCTTGTTCCTTGTTAGTTTACATTGTGGACCAGTAGTAGATTTAACAACCCTACATCCTTTTGATTTCGATAGAAATCTTTTTAATTTTCTTGTTTATATTGTGGACCAGTGGTAGATTTCACAACCCTACATCCTTTTGATTTCGATAGAAATCTTTTTAATTTTCTTGTTTGTGTCCTTTTTCTTTTTCAGTGAAGTGCAGTTCAATATCATACACGTACTGAGCCGTCTTTTTTTCCACCATTGGTTTATTTTTCCTGTTGTTGATGGCTTTTCTTTATTATTAACAATTTTAAACTTGTATCTAAAAATAATTGTTTTGCTGTACATATCAACTCGCCTACATGTCATGCATATCGCATGTAGTGCATACGAGCCCCGCCCACACTTGTTTGTAGACCTGTGCGGCGGTTATAATTATCTGGCAAGCGCAGTATGGTGATCCTACTCGAGCTTACCGTTCTTCGAAGACTCCAGACAAATATATGTTCTCCGATTCTCCGTCATCCATACGGCGCGGCGATACTCAAGCTAGTGCTTGGTCACGTGTGCTATAGTGCTTGGTCACGTGCGTATTGCGCAATCGCAATGATGGCGTCTAACACTTAGCTGACAATGGATCACGATCCGGCGAGAACTCGCGGAATTTAGATCGCCGTTTCGCTAAAAACAATGTTCAAAAGGCTTAGATCTGGAGAATTTCACGACTGTTCGTGAGTGTTTTGGTCTCGGAACCGCTCGCGTAAAGGCGCTAGGCGAGCGGGAGAAAGAAAACGAAGATGACGAAAGTCGATTTTCACCGTTTCCAGGTTCGTCACATTTCGAGCAATCTTCTTGCTACTGTAAGATGGGGCAACGCCAGTGAGCAGATCTAAGTGTATTTGGACGTATAGAATTCTTCACGAGGCGAAATATCAGCGTTTGAACGCTAATACATTGTATGTAGCCGCCATCTTGTTTTTCCGTTCAACCCTACATAGGGAGGCACTACCGTGCCTCCCTAATACCGGTACATCCTATGTCAGTGGTATAATTACCCGTGCGCAGTATGCGCCAGGGTTATGCGTTTGTGTCCGTCGGTATGTGTGTGTGTGTGTGGACAAAAAACACGCTTGTTTACGTCTCACCGCTCGAAAATCTCCACAAAAACTCTCTCTGCAGCTTCTTCACTGAATTTATAGTCACAAGAAGACGCTTTCTGTGCTGGCAAGCCTTGTTCGAGCGGCTAATTCATGGCTATCTAAAGCTACGTGTCCTTGTAAGAGCACTTTACGGTATTGTGGGTGTGTCACCCAACCTCCTATCCCATGTCGATGTCCTCACTCAGTCTCACATGTACAGTACGTCAGAGATGCGCGCGCAAAATCTTATTATAGCTACGGTGTATCAGCCTTTCTTGAGGCCTTCTGTGATGTGCCAATCAATTGTTAGTGCATGTATGCTATCATCTATTATTCTGGAGCTGTCTATGGGCTAGGTCTGTTGCAGTAATGCAGGTGTTTAGCTCCTAGCTCAGCGCACGGGTATGTGTTCATTAGAACTCTAGTTTTTAATGTGAAGAGTCTCACCAGTTGTTTTATTAAAGAGTACTCCCGGAAGAGTTATATTACTGCCTTCATTATACAGGCCCACTACTCTGCCAGCATTGGACTGCACCTTCATCACAACAAGAGCTGTTGGAAAACATGGAGACGAGGAAGTCAACATAGTTATTCTAAGAAAGCATTACAGTATTTTGAAATAAAATGATGCATAACAATCACTATAATTCATTGGAACTCCCGAGAGAGAACGGCATTTCTAAAGCAGACAATAGCCTATGTTGAACTTCATGTTATTCACCATAATAATACGGAAATGGTACGTACTAATTACGGTAGTGCGTCTCTACGTAGGGATGAACTGGTGGCTACAACACGACGTATTAGCGTTCACATGCTGATATTTCCCCTGGTGGTGAATTTTGTCTAAACAAGAGAGGGCAGTGCTCGTATGCAGTTTATTTGCAACAGCATGCTTGCTTGCATTGGGTGAGCTAGTTTCAGTATGAGCAAAAGCTCAAATAAAATCAACAATAGCAATAAACCAAACTAATGGTAGAAATAAAGAGACTCGGTACTTGAACTACACCAAAACTTTGAAACTCATTGAACACAAAAAGGACACAATGAAGAAAATTAAAAAAGATTTCTGACGAAATCAAAAGGATGTAGGGATGAAGAAATCTACCACTGGTCCACAATGTAAACCAACAAGGAACTAGCACGGAATCGTAACACGATTGACTGAATAATAAACCATGCATCTCTACATCATGATCAGTGGTTTCACAAAATTATGGACTCCCGCATTCTGGCCTATAGGCAGTAAAGTAGCCACTGATGTAGGGGGATGCATTGTTTATTATGATCCAGTCAATCGTGGTACCTTTTGATTTCTTCAGAAATGTATTTCAATTTTCCTTATAGTATCAACAAACATGAATGAACAAACCACTGACAGAGTTACTGCTCTATAACACAAACACTAACTCACGTACTCAAGTCTGTCAGTGTGATATTATTGCGGATGTTTGATAAAGCAGAATTGTCAGCAAATGAGAGAGCTACATCATCCAAGATCTTTAAAAAATTTTTTGCGCTAGCCTATAGGACCAAGAAAGAAAATACGGTAACTTGTCTTTACAACAATAAGCTACTAGAACTAGCATGTTGCATGACTGAACTCTACGGTGTTGCAGAATTTTTCAAAACAGCAGCATCAAATAAATGCAAATGAGTACCGTATGCATTTTGTACAAAGTCTTTACAATGTAGTGGTATCTCACCTGGTCAGGAGTGCGCCTGGGAATTGAGCCGGTTTGAAACACTTCCAAAAATGTCTGCATATCATATAAACCAAACTCACAATTTTCACAAGACTATACTCTCTACCTTGACGAATGTTTCATTGATGTTCTCTCTCGGCTGTTCCTTGTAAGCTATTTGAAGTAGCTCCTGGAGTTGAGCAATGCTATAGCCCTCCTGTTGCTGTTCAAGATATTTCAAGAGTCCAGCTGTGGGGTTCTCCTCCGTCTGCAAATAATTATAATAAATGATGGAACAAAACAATCAGAGAGAGCATGCATGCGTGTCTCGGTACATACCAAATTTTTTATCTCCTCTATAGGAGCCGGTTGAGGAGACTGTGTAGTAGATGGTGTATGAGGCTGTGTAGGAGTTGAAGATGATTGAGTGGTACTTCCACCAGAACCTGGTGGAAGGATCTTGTCCAGATAGAGAGAGAGTGTGACAGATCGTGATGTGCCAGTTCCGTTGCATTTTGTGTAGTTTTGACGAGCGACACAGTTCACTAGTGTCACGTTATAACTAACAAGAAATGATACATAATGTAACAGCACATACAAACACTATTCATACCTGGCACTATCATTCGTTGCTGTAATGTAAAGAGGGATATTTCTTATTAGCACATCTCGAATTCTAAGATACCAGTAATCCTGACCAGTAACATAACGATCCTGTTTCCATACAATGTCTAGCATCTCTCTCTTGTCAATGGTACTATTAGATACACATGTGCTTAATACTTCTGTTAGCTGAGGTGACCATATTGGTACAGATGTGTTTGAAACATTAAGCGTGATGTTTGCTGCATTAAAATTGTCCCATTGAGTGTTAGCAAGTGGAGCGAAATACGCCAAGTTGGCAGTCTCGTTCAAGCTTAGTAGGATTCCATTAGGGTCTCTATCGGTGCAGGGAGTGGGGTAGCGAAAATCAGATGTAGCTATATCGAACCTGATCACACTACAAGAGATAGAGGGGAGAGAGGGAGGGGGAGAGAAGTGAGTGAAAGACCAGTCAATATAAATTATTAAGTTTAGCAAGCAGCTACAATGGAAAAAGCAACAAGGAAATGAGATGTTCATACATTTGAGTTTGGTTCCCGTTGCAGGAATTGTCTATCTGTGGGTCATGTGTTGGCTTGACTGCTCGGACCAGTCTAAGATCAAGCGGAGGAGTAGTTGCTGTGCGAACAGTCACATAGTCTTCACCGTCTCTACCAGTGAAGTACAAACAGCTACCAGAGCCAACACAGTTGGAAGGAGTACTGGACAAATTTGTAAACATTAGCTCCCAGTCCATTTCACTAAAATGAAAGATTAACAGATAAGGGAGGGAGGAAGGAAGGAAGAAAAGAAAAAGATCGAGGAAGGAATAGAGAGGGAGAATGTACGTGTTATGCTCACTTGAAATCTCCTTCAAAATCTTCCTTGAAAACCTCTCGCATACAGTTCTCGTACTGTACAGTGACAGCCAGATTGTCTAAAGACCACACGTCGCAATCTTGTCCTAAAGACGTATTCACTGTGTACTGCTCCCAAGAAATTGAAGATATTCAGTTTAAAATTTCTTTCCCATTTTTAGAAAAATTTAGTAGGCCGATCCTATTGTTAAAAGTTGCTGTGACGTTGAAGATTTTAGAAGTATAATTCAAATTGACCATACATTGACCATGAATTGTTACTTTAGGGACAATATCTGGGTCATTATTGTTGTTTTCCACTGTGCTGTAGTAAAAATTAAGATTTTTTGTAAAATTGAGATAGTCAGTAGCTTTCAATAGAATCCCTTCGTTAATATAGTCGAGTTCAATGCATTTATTTGCATTTTGAAATGAAAGAATGAGAGAGAAGTTGATGGAGGCTTGCCTGCGAAGGAGTGATAAAAATTCATAATAATTATAGAGCATGACGAGGCGGTATGTGTTTTCATGTACTAGGCATCATAAAGTAATTATCATAGATTAGTAGTTCTTGTAACAACTTTAAGATGTAACTTCTGTATAATAGTAAATACGTAGCACTTGTGTAGTTGGTAGGCATAAACAGACATAAAACATGCATTGTACAAAAGATTCATTTTTTGCAAAGACCGAGCTTATCATTCCTATGTAGGAGCGTACAACCATGAAACATGAGAAAATGCGCAGCAATTATACAGTCCTAGTATGGAGTACAGTTATGCTTGGACAAAATCAACTGCAAAAGGAAGTTTTTGTAATGCACCGAGCGACAAAATTACCATTGAGCATTTGCTACTTGGAATGATAAGATCCTGATCATATTGAGCTACATGATACAGTAATATGAATTGAGTTGACTTACATCAGAGTTCTGTTGAGTGGTTTGAATGGGAAGCAGTGCTCAGTAGTACAGCTACTAGCATTGAATGTGTCTTTGTAAGCAACAGCAAGATCATTGGTGTTGTGAGGACAGAATGCATCACTTTTACAGTCATGACTATGTTCACAATTTTGTAGTATTCCAGTAAGATATGTACTTGTGTTGCTGTCTGAAGGACAGAGGAGGCTAGTATCAGCAGATACTGAATTGTTGCTTCCTTGATTATACCAGTTAATTGTAGATACTAAATCTAGTATTTTCTTTAGTTCCTCAGCAAGGTCTGTAGTACTGATGCAATAACGAGATGAAGCTAGGCTTAGTTCAATCCTGAACTGGTACTGCATGTTGCTGTCAACTGTGAAAGAGTCTTCACTACAGTTACAAGATCCTGCAGTGGTGAAAATAGATAAAATAATAATGATCTTTGGCTATGAAACAATAACCAGAGATGATTATTGTACATTATTGCAAACTTATTTGCTTTAATGAATCTTGAGTAAAAATTAATTTGATAAGACTATGTATACATAATTATTATGTACTAAACTGAAACATGGCAGCCTTACCATTGTGATCGTGCGAGTAGTAGTGGAGCAAACTCCATTCACTGAACGGATTTAGAGCACTTCTGGACCGCACAGCAAGTTGCACAACAAGCGGGGAGGAATCATTGGTACAATTATTGCTTTGCTCGAAATTTATCCTATGAGAGAGAGGGCAGTCAGGCAAGGCAAGGTGACTAATCAGACAGCCATCAAGACTCACTTATGTAGTGATGCTGATACATTCTGGAAGAGGACAGCACAAGAGACGAAGCACAGCAGCAGCAAGTAGACGGTGACCCTCATCGCGTCTCCGTGCTCAAGTCCGCTGGGAAAGCAGACTGAAATTAGTAGAAAAGACGTGCTTGTTTATAATTGCAACGATCGAGCCTGAGCGAGCGCAGTGTTTGATACGCGATGCTTGTACGAGACACGGTAAATTCTCCAATGTACGAAGTTGTGTATGTTTACTCATTCTTTGTGTACATCGCGGTGCCGCATTGAGGTTTGTAAAATTTCTGTAAAATATGCTGAAAACATGTTTACATTATTGTGCTCATTATAGAGGGATAATTTCTATCTCACGAGTGTGCAACCTGTATACTCAGTGTAACAATGCAGAATTCTGCAGTTTGTGGCACAGCCTCCAGACTCTGAACTATGGAGATGATTTTGAACTTGCCTTATTTTGTAGCTACATAACAATATTATAAGCATGTACACTATATACTGCCACATGTAACCATTGAACCACCGGTCACTGGCCCTTACTAATGGTACAAGAATGGTAATCAAGTGATACATGTAACTGTCAACTCTTTGTTCACTTCATATGAAACACTGGAAAGGTAGGAGGACCATAAACCTGCTGACCCTAGCCCCACTCAGGATATTCCCTCTGAATGTGTTTTAAAAGATCTGGAGACTCAGTTCCTCAAAATAATTATACAGCATGTTTAGTTCAGGCTGTGTGTACTTGATATAATAAACAGGTATGGTACATGGAAGAAGCGGAAAGATATCTAAATGCAGCAGCTTTTTGACTCCAGCGACTTTCTAGCCTGAATTCTAAGAGTTGCATGCATTGTGTGGCCGCTTGGACTCAGCTGCTTAGTGCACTGATGTTCTGCCTCTTGCATGACCAAGGCAGCTACAGTACTGGTCTACGCACAAGCTGGACAATCCTTTGGCCAGGGCACATAGCATGTCCTGCCAGACTCTACCAGAGATCCTCTAGGGCAGCTAGACACTGCTTATAGTGCACAGGTGTTCTGGATCTACCAGTGACCCCCTGTGGTCATGCTAGTGACACTGCATAGTGCACAGATGTCCTGACTCTACCAGTGACCCCCTGTGAGGCAGCTAGACACTGCTTATAGTGCACAGGTGTTCTGGATCTACCAGTGACCCCCTGTGGTCATGCTAGTGACACTGCATAGTGCACAGATGTCCTGATTCTACCAGTGACCCCCTGTGGTGATGTCAGTGACCATCTGTATGGCAGCTAGTCAAAGCTAAGTGCACAAGTGTTCAGTCACCTCCTGTAGTGCAACTATAATGGTACACAACTGCTTATGGAACACAATGTGTGGCTCTATCTCAGTGGGACAGCTCATGCAGTGTCATGATAGTGAACATCCTGACTCAGTCAATGACCTTCTAGCAAACTGTCATTAGCAATAGATATCTCTGTATAAAGACTATTCACAGTGAACTATATAGTCAGTGAAGCTATTAATGGTGTCTTGTGTGAGTAAATCTGACCTTGTCAGTATAACTATACTACACCATACCTGTCTAATTTGATATGATCAACCAGTTAATTTTTAATGATCAGTCAGATCAAATTGCATGAATGTCAACAACATAAAATCATGGATAGCTTGCTTGCTTGCTAAATTTTGTTGTGTGAGCTAAAAAATAACAAATTTATGTGTAGAACATAATATTATTAATATTATTTTACAAAAGAGAAACATACTTAGTTTGTACAAGTGAAGTATAAATACAAAAATGGCTGTGTTATAATACAATGTGCAAGTTAGAGAGAGTGTGTGTATGGTGAGGGAGTTAAAGTGATGAGTGGTTGAACTGCTATAATAGTAATAAAGAGAGCATTTTCTTCTTTCCCGACCACCTGCAAAAATGCAATAATGAATTGCTCCAAACTGAGTAGAAAATGTGATTTTGGTAAAATTCAGCTAATAAATTTTAGACTAACTCGATTTCAAGACTGATTAATTGAATATGAAAGAAACAGGGGGAGTACCCTATAATTATCCTAACTGGGTTGTTATGTAGTTTGTAAATGTATGTACATGCTTAAAGTTTGAAAATAGTTTTTTTTAAATTCAGGTCACTAGGCACAAGGCCATGCACTAAACCTCCATGCTTTCCTTTTTACCCCCCACATTGCATGCAAATGAAGACTCTTGTATACAACTGTTGCAGTAGCTGAAGATTCATTTGCTGTTACCAAATGTAGCTATTTAAATTTTTAAAATGATATTATTAACGTAAAGTAAGAACCTTTAATAAAAAAAAAACTGAAAAGTGTAGGGATGACTCTTAAAAAATGAAAGGAACAAGATGGGATGATGCTTGCGAAAGTAAGGGAACAAGATGGAATAATAATTATTTGCAAATGTAAAAGTCCCAAGTATCCCTGTGACATGCAACCGCACTCTTAGTCGTTAGTCGTGCGGAATCCTCTTCCTATACCTTTACAACCGTCAATTACTTCATTGGACTGCTACCTCCAAACACAGCTACCCTACGTACCTGCAGCATATAAATTTACAACTGTCAACTACTTCATCGGACTGCGTCCTCCTTCAAGCCGCTGATGTAGGGATATTTGGGACTTTTACATTTGCAAGCATTATTCCATCTTGTTCCTTTACTTTCGCAAGCATCATCCCATCTTGTTCCTTTCATTTTTAAGAGTCATCCCTACACTTTTCAGTGTTTTATTAAAGGTATTTTACTTTACTTGTCCATTTACTTTTTTGATCACTATCAGTTTTGACTTTCATGGACTTCCCACAAGCGCTTACACCTCAGATTCACATAGAGATAGTTAAAATGCAGTAGAAATGTATAACAATAGAGATAATTATGTGCGAAAACTCATTTTTACACATGAGTAGCCGCCATCTTAATTCGAGGTCATATCTACATATCATTGCCGATCGGCAAAGATAATTGTTACAGAATGATGACACCGGACCTCTCTGTGCTGACTGTGTTAAGGAGTACTATCCAGAACTCTCACTTCTCTAAACATCTGTTTATAAATCCTGTTATATCTTGGTCTCACAATTTTATTTTTTAGAATAATTCTTACTGAACCAGACTCAGTATAACACCAGTTTTAGAATAATTCTTACTGAACCAGACTTAGTATAAAACAATTTTTCTACTGTCTGCATGTCTTTATAATTATTTTTGACTACTTGAGAGTGTGACAGCGGGTTCCTGCTCAAGACAGCTTAATCCCACATTTTGGGTGAAATAGGGAGAAATTCATAGAAAATCATGAAACCTCTAAGCAGGACATTGTGGGTCTACTGTACTTAAGTTTGACTGAATCTATTAACACGAGCAATAAATGGGACGTATACAAAGCCATAAAGACAAACCCACCATGCAAACCAGACTTGCCATTGGCCCGCCTCGTGCGTGTGCTGTTCCCTATATTAGTGTGGTTTATACAGTAACAACAGCAACTACTAAAATAATGACGCAGAATACAGTCTAGACTAAAATAAATTGACAATTGTCACTCATGTAAACAATAAATTTTAAACTGAAAATTCATCTTTCATCATGATATCTACAGAGCCCATGACGATCATCTTGTCGGAGTATTGTTACTAACGCCTGCAAGAGGTCAGTTAAAAATTTACAATTTTCAGCGGACAACTAACATGACTCCAATGTATCCTCCTTGGAACTCTTTTTAGACATTGCCTAAAAATTTGAGGACATAAATTTTGCAGTAGCTATACTATTCATCATTCTAACATTTTTGGTTTGTAAAGACTCGCTCAAACTGAATGTTGCTGCACTTGACAATTTTTGTTGCTTCTTCCACCAAATTTTGTAAGCATCTCTCACCTAAATTGTTTTAAAAGTACCACTGAACATGCAAATGTACAAACCTGCTTTGAGAGAGGTACAAACAAGATGAATATGATGATTCCTTGACCAGCAATGAAGATGGTCATGATGTAGGCAATGAAGAGTAAGTGAATGCTAAAGAAGAGCACATTACTAATCCATGCTATACCCATCACAACTACCAATGTAGTGACCACCTTTATCCAGTACCTGCATGAATGCAGGCGACTTTATTTTACTAATAATCATATTAATACACACTTAGCTGCATCTTGTTGAAACTTGTTTTCCGCGTTCTTTTCTTTGGCTACATGGTACAGTACAACAATTGCCATGATCAAAAACCCAATGTTGACCTAAACAATTAAAGCATAATTTTTATTTTACATACAATCATATTATTGATTAATGTTGTCGTAATGATAATTGACTAACCAGAATGATAAGAATGACAGGAGCAATGAAAGCCCAAATAAAGTGTGTGTCGTATCGCAACCAGCACCTACATGTCATGTTTAATTAATGGTGAAATTAATTTCTATTTTGACATAATTATGCTCCTTACGCTAGCCGTTCTTTATTATGAGAGTTATATTGTCCATAATGGTGTCCAGTACTATCAGTGTTAACTAGGAATCCTAGAGGAACTACCACTAACATGTATAGAAATGGTACTCCTGTGCACATAAATGAATAAGAAGCAAGATAGATTCTTGTTGTACATTTACTAACCATAGCTTGATATAGTAAAAGCAATAATGTAACGCTTGATTTGGTGTTTGACAAACACTTTGACTAATACTAAGTACAAGACCAAACCCTCCATTAGCATCCACATGAACACCACCAGGAACAGGTAGTGGAGCAACACAGCAATGGCTGAACAGACAGCCTGTGTGCAGGAGAGTGCAGAATGATCAGTGAGAGGACAGGAGGACACTCTTTACCTCATTCTCAGTTCTCTCCACACCCACTACAAACACGAGCTGGGCAGCAATCAAGTTGGCACACAGCATACAGTGAATGTAGTTACGCATGTTCCACAAAGCCCTGAAGAAAAAGCAAAATGCACTCAAGTGAAGATAGTAGCTAAAATGAACACACTCACCTGAGCATCACATAGGCTAAAATTGTTGCTAATAGGAACACCAGTGATATGGGAACTAACACATATCCTGCAATAGTCAGAATTGTTCTGTGAGCTTGTGATATTTCCTATAAAAAGTTCACAGTATGCTATTATACGTACCTCTCTCTCCGTCTCCCTCTCTTTCTCCAACTACTCCCTCCCTCCATCTCTCACACACTCTCTCCCTCCAATATCTCACCACTCCAGGGCTAAGCAGAATAGCAAAGTGAGTAAGATGATTGCATGAACACTGCACAGATCCATCACTCATACGTTCAGCTGTACATCCAGTATTTTCGTTGGCCCAGAACATGGAATTCCCTCCAATCCCTCTCCTATAATAAACAGTAGCACCAGAAGATTAAAAATACTAGTAAAAGCTAGTACCTGCCTACTGGGTATTTTATTTATGAAGATAAAAAAAAATTATTATAAAATTATTAACTCAATGATTTTAAAACTCGGTAAGAATAAGAATCATAGAAATTTGACTTGACTTACTGAACATCGACAAAAACACATTGAAAGTTGTCAGCAGGATCAGGTGACACAGAATTGAAGAAAATTGTCACATTTTCCGAGAGATTTTGAGTGGAGCACTCAGTACAGTTGGTCACAGAAGAGATGATGGGATGAGTATAGCTGGTGTTATCAGAAGGCCTGAGAATAAATTAATTATAGTGAAAAAGGTGTTATTACTGAAAGTGGAGTTGTCTCACTGTGGAATGAGCCAAGAGAGATTTTTGAAATGGTACGAAGCAACCAGAACAGACTCTGAAGAGCAGGGGAAAGACACAATGGAATAAAATATAGCACCTAAAATTTTGTGCATACGAAATGTAAAATGTTATCCCATTAAAAATTATACCTCAAAATTTTTATACTTCAAATAAATTTTTGACAAAATTTTATATACCTCATTTTTTACCCTATGTCAGTTAGTTGTATAATTATGTGAAGAGTCTCACCAGTTGCTTTATTAAAGAGTACTCCAGGAAGTGTTATATTACTGCCTTCAATAGACAGGCCCACTACTCTGCTGGCATTGGACTGCACCTTCATCACAACAAGAGCTATGGGAAAAAAAGGAGACGAGGAAGTCAACATAATTATTCATTATAGTATTCTCAAATGCATAACAATCACTATAATTAGAAACTCCCGAGAGAGAACGGTATTTCCTGAGCAGACAATAGTTTGTTGCTCTTAACAACAATGAAGGTCATTATAGGTTACTGTAAACATCAAGAAATTATGTATTATGCTTGCCTATGTTGAACTTCATCAGCTAGCAATAGTACTGAAATGGTACTTAGTCTGTTGCTACTTAGATCTGCTGTTTGGCATATCCATAAGGTGGCTCAAAATATATTACCAAATTGACAAAACTGGAAACAGTAAACATCGAATTTTGTCATCTTTGTTCTCTCTCTCTCTCTTTGAACTTAGTTTTTAGTAAAACGATGCTATGAATTCGACGAATTCACGATCAGTTGTCAGCTAAGTGTTAGGCGCAATCTTTGACCAATCACACGGATACTACAAGTAGTGTATGCTGCGAGTATCGCCGTATGGAGAGCGTCTGGAGTCTTCGAAATACTACTCAGCGAGTAAGCTCGTATGGGATCACCATTCTGCTGCTTGCCAGATAATATAACGGCCGTACAGAATTGTCTAAAAAAAGAGTGGGTGGGGCTCGTATGCAGTTCATATGCATGCGTGGGTGAGCTAGGTTCAGTATGAACAAAAGCCTACATAAAGAAAACATCAACAACAGAAAAAATCAAACTGATGGTGGAAACAAAGAGACTCAGTACTTGAACTGCAACAAAATTTTGAGGCTCACTGAAAAGAAAAAGGACACAGAAGAAAATTGACAAAGATTTCTAAAAGGATGTAGGGATACGAAGAAATCTACCACTAGTCCACAAAGTAAAACACCAAGGAACTAGCACGGAATGGTAACACGATTGACTGGATAATAAATCATGAATCTCTACATCAGTGGCTTCACTGCTCTATAGCAGACACTAGTCCTGATTGAGTGAATCTTGCTTTATACTGTACACAACAAACCACTGAGTTACTGCTCTATAGCAGACACTAGTCCTGATTGAATGAATCTTGCTTTATACTGTACACAACAAATCACTGAGTTACTGCTCTATAACACAGACACTAACTCACGTACTCAAGTCTGACAGTGTGATATTATTGCGGATGTTTGATAAAGCAGAGTTGTTAGCAAAGGAGAGAGCTACATTATCCAAGAGCTTTAAAAAATTTTCCGCAATAGCCTATAGGACCAAGAAAGAAAATAACTTCTATAGGCTACTAGAACTAACATTTTGCATGAACTCTGCAGTGTTGCAGAATTTTTCAAAAAATCATCGCAAATGAGTACCGCATGCATTTTGTGTGACAATGCAGTGGTGGTATCTCACCTGGTCAGGAGTCACACGCCTGGGAATTGAGGCGGTTTGAAACACTTTCAAAAATGTCTGCATATCCAAACTCACTGATAAGCACAATTTCCACAAGACTATAATACTCTCTACCTTGACGAATGCTTCATTGATGTTCCCTCTCGGCTGTTCATTGTAAGCTATTTGAAGTAGCTCCTGGCGTTGAGCAATGCTATAGCCCTCCTGTTGCTGTTCAAGATAATTCATGAGTCCAGCTGTGGGGTCTTTCTTTGTCTGCAAATAATTAAAGTAAATGACGGTACAAAACAAACGGAGAGTGCATGCATGCATGTCTCGGTACGTACCAAATTCTTTATCACCGCTATAGGGACCAGTTGAGGAGACTGTGTAGTAGATGGTGTATGAGGCTGTGTAGAAGTTGAAGATGATCGAGTGGTATTTCCACCAGAACCTGGTGGAAGGATCTTGTCCAGATTGAGAGAGAGTGCCACAGATCGTGAGGTGTCAGGTCCGTTGCATTTTGTGTAGTTTTGACTAGCGACACAGTTCACTAGTGTCATGTTATAACTAACAAGAAAAGATACATAATGTAACAGCACATATACAAACAGTATTCATACCTGGCGCTATCATTCGTTGTTGTAATGTTAAGAGGGATATTTCCTATTAGCACATCTCGAATTCTAAGATACCAGTAATCTTGTTCAGTAACATCAAGATCCTGTTTCCATACAATGTCTAACATCTCTCTCCTGTCAATGACACTATTAGATACACATGTGGTTATTACATCTGTCAGCTGAGGTGACCATATAGGTACAGATGTGTTTGAAACATTGAGCGTGATGTTTGCTGCATTAAAATTGTCCCATTGAGTGTTAGCAAGTGGAGTGAAATACGCCAAGTTGGTTGTCTCGTTGATGCTTAGTAAGATTCCATTAGGGTCTTCGTCGGTGCAGGGAGTGGGGTAGCGAAAATCAAATGTAGCTATATCGAACTTGATCACACTACAAGAGAGAGAGTGGAGGGAGATAGGGAGAGACAGAGCTAGGAGAGAGGGAGATAGGGAGAGACAGAGGAGAGAGGGAGAGGGAGGGAGGAAGAGAGAGAGAGGGGGGGTGGAGAAGTGAGTGAAAGAGCAGTCAATATTAGGGAGGCACGGTAGTGACTCCCTATGTAGGGATGGACGAGAAAACAAGATGGCGGCTACATACAATGTATTAGCGTTCAAACGCTGATATTTCGCCTGGTGTTGAATTTTATACGTCTTTAGACACTTAGATCTGCTCTCTGGCGTTGGCCCATCTTACAGTAGCAAGGAGACGGCTCGAAATTGTTACTAAAGTGACGAACCTGGAAACGGTGAATATCGAGTTTCGTCATTTTCGTTTTCTTCTTTCTTCTTCTTTCTTTCTTCTTTCTTTCTTTCTTTCTTCCACTCGCCTAGCGCCTTTACGCGAGCAGTGCCGAGACCAAAACATCCACGAACAGTCGTGAAATTCTCCTGGCATGTGCCTTTTGAGCTTTGTTTTAAGCGTAACGGCGATCTAAGTTCCGCGATTTCTTGATCGTGATCCATTGTCAGCTTAGTGTTAGACGCGGTACGCCATTATTGTGATTGCGCAACACGCACGTGACCAAGCAATGGGTTGCGCACGTGACCAAGCAGCTAAAGTATCGCTGCGCCGTGTGGATCACTATCGATATATCACGGAGAACACACACCCGGCATTTGTCTGGAGTCTTCGAAGAACGGTAAGCTCGTGTAGGATCGCCATTCTGCACTTGCCAGATAATTATAACCGCCGTATAGGTCTACAAACAAGTGTGGGCAGGGCTCGTATGCACCGCATGCATGCGTAGGCGACTAGGCAGACCAGATACGTACAGCTTAACAATTTTAGCTACAAGTTTAAGAAAAGCCATCAAAAACAGGAATACTAAACTAATGGCGGAAACAAAGACTTCTCCGCCGTACATGCATGATATTGAACTGCACTTCACTAAAAAGAAAAAAGGACACAAACAAGAAATTAAAAAGATTTCTATCGAAATCAAAAGGATGTAGTGATGAAGAAATCTACCACTGGTTCACAATGTAAACCAACAAGGAACAAGCATAGAATGGTAACACGATTGACTTGCTAACAGACCATAGATCCCTACATCAGTGGCTGTACATAAGTTCAATATTTTGTCACAAACAGCTGAATTCAGTTCAATGCATGTCAGGTGTCAGTCAACAGTAAATAGCTTAACTAGCTATAGTCTGCCCACAGCAGCCACTGATGTAGGGATCTATGGTCTGTTAGCAAGTCAATCGTGTTACCATTCTATGCTTGTTCCTTGTTGGTTTACATTGTGAACCAGTGGTAGATTTCTTCATCACTACATCCTTTTGATTTCGATAGAAATCTTTTTAATTTCTTGTAAATTATTAGGTTTAGCAAGGAGCAACAAGTGGAAAAAGCAACAAGGAAATGAGATGTTCATACATTTTAGTTTGGTTCCCGTTGCAGGAATTGTTCATCCGTGGGGCATGTGGTGGCTTGAATGCTTGGACCAGTCTAAAATCAAGTGGAGGAGTAGTTGCTTTGCGAACAGTCACATATGTGTCATTATCTCTGCCAGTGAAGTACAAACAGTTACCAGAGCTGTCGGTACAGTTGGAAGGAGTACTGGAAAAATGTGTAAACATTAGCTTCCAGTCCATTTCACTAAAAACGAGAGATTAACAGATAAGGGAGGGGAGACAGCAAAGAAAGAAGGGATGGAAAGGGAGGAAAAAAGGAAGGATAGAAAGAAAATAGATCAAGGAAAGAATGGAGGGAGAATGTACGTGTTACACTCACTTGAAATCTTCTTCAAAATCTTCATTGAAAACTCCTCGCGTACAGTTCTCGTACTGCACAGTGACAGCCAGATTGTCTAAAGACCACACATCGCAATCTTGTCCTAAAGACATATTCACTGTGTACTGCTCCCATGAAATTGAAGATATTCTGTTTAAAATTTCATTCCCATTAGTATAAAAATTTATCAGGCCAGTGCTATTGTTAAAAGTTGCTGTAACGTTAAAGATTTCAGATGAGTAATTCAAAGTGACCATGGATCCATGATTTGTCACCATAGGGACAATATCTGGGTCATTATTGTTGTCTACCATTGTGCTGTAGTAAAAATCAAGATTTTTTGTAAAATTGAGATGGTCGGTAGCTTTCAATAGAATCCCTTCGTTAATGTTGTTGAGTTTAGTGCAATTTGTTGCATTTTCAAATGAAAGAATGAGAGAGAAGTTGATGGAGGCTTGCCTGTGAGGGAATGATAAAAATTCATAATAATTATAGAGCATGACGAGGTGGTATGTGTTTTCATGTACTAGGCATCATAAAAGTAATAATATTATCATAGATTAGTAGTTCTTGTAGAGTAAATTATCAATCAGTGATTTTCGGACGGCATGTATTTTCGGACAGTTTTTTGTACGAATTAAAACATCGAAGGCGGCGTGCGTGGTGGCAACTTGTAGCCACTGAATAGTAACCTAGATTCTGAGAGTGACTGGTCTGTCGCTTCTACGACCACGCTGGAATTCGCCTCCAAGTGACGTATTCGGAATAATGTATTATCGGACGATTGGACCTATGATCGGACAATCGTTTCTGTCCTCACAGCAACAGCGCAGCAACGCTTCATTTAGTGCTGCTAGCATACGCCTACCTATGTACTAACCGGTGGTGGACAGCAATATCCCTGAAAGCTTCTGGTCGTGGAGAAAGAGGCGGCAATGTGTGCGCTTTTGGAGAGATCAGTGATCGGACAATTTCCGTGTATTAATTGTAATTTATACTGTGCCTTATGGCATAAGAACACTATACTAACGTGAGCTGTGTATAAATGAGTCTGGGCCCTGTTTATATACAGCTCACGTTAGTACAGTGTTCTTATGACATAAGGCGGCACAGTATAAAATACAATTAATACACGGAAATTGTCCGATCATTGATCACTCCAAATGCGCACACATTGCCGCCTCTTTCTCCACGACCAGAAGCTTTCAGGGATATTGCTGTCCACCACCGGTTAGTACATAGGTAGGCGTATGCTAGCAGCACTAAATGAAGCGTTGCTGCACTGTTGCTGTGAGGACAGAAACGATTGTCCGATAATACGTCCAATCGTCCGATAGAATACATTATTCCGAATGCGTCACTTGGAGGCGAATTCCAGCGTGGTCGTAGAAGCGACAGACCAGTCACTCACAGAATCTAGGTTACTATTCAGTGGCTACAAGTTGCCTTCACGCACGCCGCCTTCGCTGTTTTAATTCGTACAAAAAACTGTCCGAAAATACATGCTGTCCGAAAATTGATAATTTACTCTAGCAACTTAAAAATATAACTATTATTTTGTATAATAGTAAAAATGAACTTGTATAGTTGCATGGTAAACAGACATGAAACATGCATTGTACAAAATATTCATTGTACAAAGACCGGGCTCATCATTCCTATGGGAGCAACAACCATGAAACACGAGAAAATGTGCCGCAATTATACAGCCCTAGTACGGAGTACAGTTATGCTTGAGCATAATCAACTGCAAAAGGAAGTTTTTGTAATGCACTGAGCGACAAAATTACCATTGCGCATTCGCTACTTAGAATGATAAGCTCCTGTTCATATTGGGCTACATGATACAGTAGTATGAATTGAGTTGACTTACATCAGAGTTCTGTTGAGTGGTTTGAATGGGAAGCAGCGCTCAGTAGTACAGCTACTAGCATTGAATGTGTCTTTGTAAGCAACAGCAAGATCATTGGTGCTGTGAGGACAGAATGTATCACTGTTGCAATCATGATCATGTGGAGGATTAATTGGTCTCTGTAGTATTTCAGTAAGATATGTACTTGTGTCATTGTCTGAAGGACACAGGAGGCTAGTATTATAAGATACTTCAATAGCATTGTTGCGATGCCAGGTTAAAGTTGTTCCTTTAGTTAAAGATTGTTCCACAACTTCCTCAGCAAGGTCTGCAGTATCAATGCAATAACAAGGTGAAGCTAGGCCTAGTTCAATCCTGAACTGGTACTGTGTGTTGTTGTCAACTGTGAAAGAGTCTTCAGTACATTCACAAGATCCTGCAGTGGTGAAAATAGATAAAATAATAATGATCCTTGGCTATGAAAACAATAACCATGCAGAGATGATTATTGTACACTATTGTACATTATTGTACATGCAAACTTTATTTGCTTTAATGAATCTTGTGTCAAAAATTAATTAATTTTGATAAGACTATGTATACATAATTATGTACTAAACAGAAACATGGCAGCCTTACCATTGTGATCGTGCGAGTAGTAGTGGAGCAAACTCCATTCACTGAACGGCTGAGCAGGATTTAGAGCACTTCTGGACCGCACAGCAAGTTGCACAACAAGCGGGGAGGAATCATTGGTACAATTATTGCTTTGCTCCAAATTTATCCTATGAGAGAGAGGGCAGTCAGGCAATAGGCATGAGCTTATTATTCTTTTTAATTTTCCTATTATTCTTTTAAGAATTTCTCAAAATTTTAACCTATTATTCTAACAAAATTAACCGATTATTCCAGGATTATTCTCATAAAATTTTCGCCAAATAAAAGTTTTCATCGCTTAATATCATTGCTCATTAATTATTTTATGCAATTAAAGATAATAGCGGACTATAAGAAAATGATATAAGCTACATACATGCATTTCACAAGTATGGTAAGTACCATTATGTTGATGCAATGTATAGAGGCTTGCACTGAAATCCCTGAAGTAGGTAGCCATTATTCTATATAGGAGATGTCTTTGCAAACTCAGAGCTATCCACTGAACAGTTTAGATAAAATCTACAAGTACTTAGGTAGTCAACTATGGGCGCTTTTGCTGTCAGAGAAGTCTAAGATGGCCGTCAAGGTGAGCCATGCAGCCATAACGCAAGAACAAAAGCAAAATCCACGAGTCACACTGCAAGCCATTGTCGTACTTAGCCTGTTGATACCCTTAACCGATGCGTAGAAGTGTTCGCTGATCTCTGTAGCTCGATGGACAGAATGAACGCCGTTTATATGCTAAAGTCTATGCTTCCATTCATCGTCCTGATGATGCACATGTGACCATGGGTGATCAAATTTGTCCGATTATTCTCGAATATTCTCAAATTCTTTCAGTTACCTATTATTCTAAAAATTATTCCAGCATAATAAGCGCATGCCTATCAGGCAAGGCAAGGTGACTAATCAGACAGCCATCAAGACTCACTTAGGTAGTGATGCTGATACATTCTGGAAGAGTACAGCACAAGAGACGAAGCACAGCAGCAGCAAGTAGACGGTGACCCTCATCGCGTCTCCGTGCTCAAGTCCGCTTGGAAAGCAGACTGAAATTAGTAGAAAAGACGTCCTTGTTTTTAAATACAACGATCGAGCCTGAGCGAGCGCAATGTTTCAGGGATACGCGATGCTTGTACGAGACAAGGTAAATTCTCCAATGTACGAAGTTGTGTATGTTTACTCATTCCATGTGTACAGCACGGTGCCGCATTGAGGTTTGTAAAATTTCTGTAAAATATGCCAAAAACATGTTTACATTATTGTGCTCATTGTAGAGGATAATTTCTATCTCACGAGTGTACAACCTGTATACTCAGTGTAACAATGTAGAATTCTGCAGTTTGTGGCACAGCCTTCAGACTCTGAACTATGGAGATGATTTTGAAGTTGCCTTATTTTGTAGCTACATAATTATAAGCACTGTACACTGTTGTATATACTGCCACATGTAACCATTGAACCACCGTTCACTGGCCCTTATAAGAATGGTAATCAAGTGAAACATGTAATTTTCAACTCTTTGTGCACTTCATATGAAACACTGGAAAGGTAGGAGGATCATAAACCTACTGACCCTAGCCACCTCTAAATTGTTTTAAAGATCTGGAGACTCAGTTCCTCAAAATAATTATACAGCATGTTTTGTTCAGGCTGTGTGCTGTACTTGATATTGTAAACAGGTATGGTACATGGAAGAAGCGGAAAGATCTCTAAATGCAGCAGTTGTTTGACTCCAGCGATTTTCTAGCCTGCATTCTAAGAGTAGCATGCATTTTGTGGCTCAATTGTGCGGCCGCTTGGACTCAGCTGCTTAGTGCACTGATGTTCTGCCTCTTGCATGACCAAGGCAGCTACACTGGTCTTAGTAGTGCACAAGCTGGACAATCCTTAGGCCAGGGCACATAACATGTCCTGCTGGGCTATATCAGTGACCCTCTGTGCATAGGGCAGCTAGACACTGCTTATAGAGCACAAGTGTTCTGGATCTACCAGTGACCCCCTGTGGTGATGCTAGTGACACTACTTAGTGCACAGATGTCCTGACTCTACCAGTGACCCCCTGTGGTGATGCCAGTGACCATCTGTATGGCAGCTAGTCAAAGCTAAGTGCACAGGTGTTCAGTGACCTCCTGTGGTGCAACTATAATGATACACAACTGCTTATGGCGCACAATGTGTGGCTCTATCTCAGTGGGACAGCTCATGCAGTGTCATGATAGTGAACATCCTGACTCAGTCAGTGACCTTCTAGCAAATTGTCATTGGCAATAGATATCTTTGTATAAAGACTATTATTCACAGTGAACTATATACTCAGTGAAGCTATTAATGGTGTCTTGTGTGAGTAACTCTGACCTTGTCAGTACTACACCATACCGGTCTAATTTGATATGATCAACCAGTTAATTTTTAATGATCAGTACGTCAGATCAAATTGCATGAATGTCAACAACATAAAATCAAGGATAGCTTGTTTGCTAAATTTTGTTGTGTGAGCTAAAATAACAACTTCATGTGTAGAACTTAAAATTAAAAGAGAAACATACTTAGTTTATACAAGTGAAGTATAAATGCAAAAATGGCTGTGTTATAATACAATGTGCAAGTTAGAGAGAGTGTGCGTGTGGTGAGAGACTTGAAGTGGAGAGTGGTTGAACTGCTATAATAGTAATAAAGAAAATTTTCTTCTTTCCCAACCACCTGCGAAAATGCAATAATGAATTGCGCCAAACTGAGTAGAAAATGTGATTTTGGTAAAATTCAGATAATTTAAACTAACTCGATTTCAAGACTGATTAATTGAATATAAAAGAAACAGGGGGAGTACCCTATAATTATCCTAACTGGGTTGCTATGTAGTTAACCCTCGGCGCATGCGCGAGGGTTACGGTACTTGCGTTGCCTGGTCGCATTCTATCCATCGAGCTACAGAGAACAGCGATCACTTCTACGCGTCGACTAAGGCAAGACAGACTAAGCACGACCAGAGCTTGCAATTCGACTCGTGGATTTTGCGAAAATGCTTTCGTTCGCGAGTTACGACTGGCTCACCTTGACGGCCGTCTCGGACCTCTCTGAGGACAAAAACGCTCATGGTTGGCTGTCTAGGTACTCTTACAGTCGATGTGAACTGTAGCACAGCTCTGGGATGCAAAGATACTTCAAGAAAAGGTTGTCAGCTTACTGCACACGTGTACGTATTCGGTTGTAGTCACGCCCACCTAACGCACCTTGACAGACCATTTAATCCAACATACTAATTTATGGAGTTTGCAGCTATGCAGACTGACACTACAATGTGAATGGCATGCCCGCCGAGGGTTTGTGAAATCTGTTCATTTGTAAATGTAATTCAGGTCACTAGGCACAAGGCTAGGTCACTAAACCTCCATGGTGCTTTCCTTTTACCACCCACATTGCATGCAAATGAAGACTCTTGTATACAACTGTTGCAGTAGCTGAAGATTCATTTGCTGTTACCAAATGTAGCCATTCAAAATTTTTTATTATTGTTACAGAATGATGAAACCGGACCTCTCTGTGCTGACTGTATCAAGGAGTATATACTATCCAGAACTCTCACTTCTCTAAACATCCGTTTATAGTTCCTATTATATATTGGTCTCACAATTTAACTTTTAGAATATTTCTTTACTGAACCAGATAAAACAGTTTTTTCTACTGTCTGCATGTCTTCTTACGTATAATTATTTTTGACTACTTGAGAGTGTGACAGCGGGTTCCTACTCAAGACAGCTTAATCCCACATTTTGGGTGAAATAGGGAGAAATTCATAAAATCACCTCTAAGCAGGACATTGTGTGGTTTTTACATAGATTATTTAGACCATGTAATTAATCTATTGTCTTTTAATTAGAATGATTCTGGTATTTCTGAGATATAGTATTGCGAGGTTATACAATTATTCACAACTAAATGTGTCCATCGCGGCGTAAGATGGGTCTACTGATTCACAGCGTGCATAATAGAAGAGGCTGTACCAAGATTGCAGTCTGGTCTAGGCTCTAATACGAGCCTGGTCACGAGGCTAAGTCTGGCATGGTCTTGCGAGATTTGGCGTGTACGTGAACGAGCAATAAATGGGACGTATACAAAGCCATAAAGACAAACCCACCATGCAAACCAGACCGGCTTCAGTGCCATTGGCCCCGCCTCGTGCTTGTGCTGTTCCCTAGTAGCGTGGTTTATACAGTAACAACAGCAATCACTAAATGATGCAGAATACAGACTAGATTAAAATAAATTGACAATTGACACTCATGAAAAAAATTAAAAAATTCATCTTTCATCATTATATCCACAGAACCCATGACGATCATCTTGTCGGAGTATTATTACTAATGCCTGCAAAAGGTCAGTTAAAAATTTACAGTTATCAGCGGACAACTAACATGACTCCAATGTATCCTCCTCCTTGGAACCAGTCTTTTTAGACATTGCCTAAAAATTTGAGGACATAAATTTTTGCAGTAGCTATACTATTCATCATTCTAACATTTTTGGTTTGTAGTGACTCGCTCAAACTGAATGTTGCTGCACTTGACAATTTTTGTTGCTTCTTCCACCAAATTTTGTAAGCATCTCTCACCTAAATTGTTTTAAAAGTACCACTGAACATGCAAATGTACAAACCTGCTTTGAGAGAGGTACAAACAAGATGAATATGATGATTCCTTGACCAGCAATGAAGATGGTCATGATGTAGGCAATGAAGAGTAAGTGATTGCTAAAGAAGAGTACGTTACTAATCCATGCTATACCCATCACTACTACCAATGTAGTGACCACCTTTATCCAGTACCTGCATGAATGCAGGCGACTTTATTTTACTAATAATCATATTAATACACACTTAGCTGCATCTTGTTGAAACTTGTTTTCCGCGTTCTTTTCTTTGGCTACATGGTACAGTACAACAATTGCCATGATCAAAAACCCAACCTATACAATTAGAGCATATTATTTTTACATACAATCATAATATTGTCTAATGTCGTCGTAATGATAATTGTCTAACCAGAATGATAAGAATGACAGGAGCAATGAAAGCCCAAATGAAGTGTGTGTCGTATCGCAACCAGCACCTACATGTCATGATAATGATGAAATTTATTTCTGTTTTTAAATAACTATGCTCCTTACGCTAGCCGTTCTTTATTATGAGTGTTGTATTGTCCATAATGGTGTCCAGTACTATCAGTGTTGACTAGGAATCCGAGAGGCACTACCGCTAACATGTATAGAAATGGTATTCCTGTGCACATACATGAATAAGAAGCAAGATAGATTCTTGTACGTTTGCATTTACTAACCATAGCTTGATATTGTAGAGGCAGTGATGAAATGCTTGGTTTGGTGTTTGACAAACACTTTGACTAATACTAAGTACAAGACCACACCCTCCATTAGCATCCACATGAACACCACCAAGAATAGGTAGTGGAGCAACACAGCAATGGCTGAACAGACAGCCTGTGAGCAGGAGAGTGGATGATCAGTGAGAGGACAGGAGGACACTCTTTACCTCATTCTCAGTTCTCTCCACACCCACTACAAACACGAGCTGGGAAACAATCAGGTTGGCACACAACATACAGTGAATGTAGTTACGCATGTTCCACAAAGCCCTTAAAAAAGCAAAATGCACTCAAATGAAGATTGTAGCTAAAATGAACACACTCACCTGAGCATCACATAGGCTAAAATTGTTGCTAATAGGAACACCAGTGATATGGGAACTAACACATATCCTGCAATAGTCAGAATTGTTCTATGGACTTGTGATATTTCCTATAAAAGTTCACAGTATGCTATTAACCTCTCTCTCTGTCTTCAACCTCTCCCTCCCTCCCTCTCTCACACACTCTCTCCCTCCAATATCTCACCACTCCAGGGCTAAGCAGAATAGCAAAGTGGGTGAGATGATTGCACGAACACTTCACAGATCCATCACTCATACGTTCAGCTGTACATCCAGTATTTTCTCTGGTCCAGAACATGGAATTCCCTCCAATCCCTCTCCTAAAATAAACAAAGATTAAATATGCTACCTACACTGTAAAACTAAAGTGGTCATATCACACCGAAGGTGTGAGAATTGCCTCACTGGGAAAAGTGAGGCAATTCTCACACCTTCGGTGTGATATGACCACTTTAGTTTTTACAGTGTATTACCTGTCTACTGGATATTTTTATTTATGAAGATATTACATTAACTCATAATTTTAGGCAGTAAAACTCAGTAAGACACATAGAAAATTGACTTGACTTACTGAACATCAGCAAAAACACATTGAAAGTTGTCAGCAGGATCAGGTGACACAGAATTGAAGAAAATTGTCACATTTTCCAAGAGATTTTGAGTGGAGCACTCAGTACAGTTAATCACAGAAGAGATGATGGGATGAGTATAGCTGGTGTTATCTGAAGGCCTGAGAATAAATTAATATTGAAAAAGGTGTCATTACTGAAAGTGGAGTTGTCTCACTGTGGAATGAGCCAAGAGAGATTTTTGAAGTGGTACGAAGCAACCAGAACAGGCTCTGAAGAGACACAATGGAATAAAATATCGCATGTAAAATTTTGTGCATGTGCAGTGTAAAATTTGATCCCAATAAATTATACCTCCAAATTTTTATACCTCAATTTAATTTACAAAAAGTTTTTCTTTCAAAATTTTGTATACCTCATTTTCTACCCTATGTCAGTTAGTTGTATAATTATGTGAAGAGTCTCACCAGTTGTTGTATTAAAGAGTACTCCAGGAAGAGTTATATTACTGCCTTCAATAGACAGGCCCACTACTCTGCCGGCATTGGACTGCACCTTCATCACAACAAGAGCTGTGGGAAAACATGGAGATGAGGAATTCAACATAATTATTCATTATAGTATTCTCAAATAAAATGATCACTATAATAAAACTCCCGAGGGAGAACGGCATTTCTAGAGCAGACAATAGTTTATTGCTCTTAACAACAATGAAGGTCATTATTGGTTACTGTAAACATCAAGAAATTATGTATACATGCTTTCCTATGTTGAACTTCATGTTATTCAACATAATAATACTGAAATGCCGCTGAAATGGTACTTATTCTCTTGCTATAGACTAGATTCTGATGACACTTCGACAAAACTAACATTCGTACTTGTTAGGGAGGCACGGAATTAAAGCCGCTATTAGAGCATTATAGCAGTGGAGCAGCAGAAATACTCTGGAAGTGACGTCACGTTTAATTAACTCTGCCCATACATTCCATTGATGTATTGGGAAAGGCTTATTGTCCAAACAAGAGTGTGTGGAGCCCGTATACCAAGTTCATATGCATGCAGTATGCATGCTGAGCTAGTTTCAGTATGAGCAAAAGCTCACATAATGAAAATATCAACACCAGCAATAAACCAAACTAATGGTGGAAACAAAGAGACTCAGTACTTGAACTGCAACAAAAATTTGAAACTCACTGAAGAAAGGACACAAAAAATTAATGATTTCTGACGAAATCAAAAGGATGTAGGGGTGAAGAAATCTACCACTGGTACACAATGTAAACCAACAAGGAACTAACATGGAATGGTAACACGATTGACTGGATAATAAACCATGTATCTCTACATCAGTTGCTTCACATATTTATGGAGTCTCAGTCAACACCGGCATTCATGGCCTATGCTAGTAAAGCAGCCACTGATGTAGGGATGCATGGTTTATTATCCTGTCAATCATGTTACCATTCTGTTGTTGGTTTACATTGTGGACCAGTGGTAGATTTCTCCATCCCTATACATCTTTTCCTTGATTTTGTCAGAAATCTTCTTCAATTTTCTTGATGGTATCGACAAACATGAATGAACCCTTAACCTTGGGAAGTTATAGGCTATACAAAACAAACCACTGCCTTACTGCTCTGCAATGCAGACATTAACTCACTTACTCAATTCTTGCAGTGTGATAGTAGTGTTGTTTGATAAATCATCAAAACCAGAATTGTCAGCAAATGAGAGAGCTACATCATCCAAGAGTTTTAAAAGATTAACTGCAGTTGTTGTGCTGTTCTATAGGCCCAAGAAGGAAAATAACTTGTATTTACCAAAAAGCTACTAGAACTAATTCAATTGCATGAACTCAGCAGAATTTTTCAAAAAACATCAAATAAATGCAGTGAATGCAAATGAGTACTGCATGCATTTTGTATGAAGTCTTTACAATGTAATGGTATCTCACCTGGTCAGGAGTGCGCCTGGGAATTGAGCCGGTTTGAAACACTTCCAAAAATGTCTGCATATCATATAAACCAACCACACTGTGATAAGCACAATTTCTACAGTAATAATACACTCTCTACCTTGACGAATGTTTCATTCATGTTCTCTCTTGGCTGTTCATTTTAAGCTATTTGAAGTAGCTCCTGGAGTTGAGCAATGCTATAGCCCTCCTGTTGCTGTTCAAGATATTTCTTGAGTCCAGCTGTGGGGTTCTCCTTCGTCTGCAAATTATTATAGTAAATGACGGTACAAAACAAACAGAGAGTGCATGCATGCATGTCTTGGAACGTACCAAATTTATTATCTCATCTATAGGAGCTGGTTGAGGAGATGGTGTAGGAGTTGAAGTGGTAGGTTCTTGTGGAAGGATCTTATCCAGATTGAGAGAGAGTGTGACAGATCGTGACGTGCCAGTTCCGTTGCATTTTGTGTAGTTTTGACTAGCGACACAGTTCACTAGTGTCACGTTATAACTAACAAGAAAAGATACATAATGTAACAGCACATACAAAACACAATTCATACCTGGCACTATCATTCGTTGCTATAATTTTAAGAGGGATATATCCTATTCGCACTACTATAATTCTAAGATACCAGTAATCTTGTCCAGTAACATAACGATCCTGTTTCCATACAACGTCTAGCATCTCTCTCTTGTCAATGGCACTATTAGATACACATGTGGTTAATACTTCTGTCAGCTGAGGTGACCATATAGGTACTGATGTGTTTGAAACATTAAGCGTGATGGTTGCTGCATTAAAATTGTCCCATTGTGTGTTAGCAAGTGGAGCGAAATACGCCAAGTTGGTATTCTTGTTCATGCTTAGTAAGATTCCATTAGGGTCTCCATCGGTGCAAGGAGTGGGGTAGCGAAAATCAGATGTAGCTATATCGAATCCAATCACTCTGCAAGGGAAATAGGGAGAATGGGAGGGAACGAGAGAGAGAGAGAGAGAGAGGGGGGGGGAGAGGGAGAGGGAGAGGGAGAGGGAGAGAGAGAGAGAGAGTGGGAAAGAGGGAGAGAGAGAGAGAGAGAGAGGAAGCTGAGTGAAAGAGCAGTCAATTGTCTGAAAATATTATCTTCAGCAAGAAGCAACAAGGAAATGAGATGTTCATACATTTGAGTTTGGTTTCCATTGCAGGAAATGCCTATCTGTGGGGCATGTGGTAGCTTGACTGCTCGGACCAGTCTAAGATCAAGCGGAGGAGTAGTTGCATTGCGAACTGTCACATATGTGTCATTATTTCTACCAGTGAAGTACAAACAGCTACCAGAGCCAACACAGTTGGAAGGAGTACTGGACAAATTTGTAAACATTAGCTCCCAGTCCATTTCACTAAAAATTAGAGATTAACAGACACACGTTAGGGAGGGAAGACAGCAAAGAAGGAAGAGATGGAAAGAGAGGAAGGAAGGAACGAACGAAAATAGGTAAAGGAAAGAATGGAGGGAGAATGTACGTGTTACACTTACTTGAAATCTCCTTCAAAATCTTCATTGAAAACCTCTCGCATACAGTTCTCGTACTGCACAGTGACAGCCAGATTGTCTAAAGACCACACATCGCAATCATGTCCTAAAGACATATTCACTGTGTACTGCTCCCATGAAATTGAAGATATTCTGTTTAAAATTTCATTCGCATTTTTAGAAAAATTTAGTAGGCCGGTGCTATTGCTAAAAGTTGCTGTGACATTGAAGATTATAGAAGAGTAATTCAAAGTGACCATGGATCCATGATTCATTACCATAGGGACAATATTTGAGTCATTAAAGTAGTTGTTTTCCTTTGTGCTGTAGAAAAAATTGAGATTTTTTGTAAAATTGAGATGGTCGGTAGCTTTCAATAGAATCCCTTCATTAATATCGTTGAGGTCAGTGCAGCGTGATGAATCTTCAAATGTAAGAATGAGAGAGAAGTCGATGGAGGCTTGCCTGTGAGTGAATGATAAAAATTCATAACAATTAATTTATAGAACATGATGAGGTGATATATTTTCATGTCCTATATAGGCATCATAAAAGAACAATAATTATTATTAAAGATTAGTAGTTCTTGTAAAATAACTTTATTCTGTATAATAGTAAATAGCACTTGTACGTATAGTTGGTATTTATAAACAGACATGAAACGTGCATTGCACAAAAGATTAAAAAAATAACTATCATTCCTACATAGGAACGTACAACCATGAAACATGAGAAAATGCGCCACAATTAGCCCTAGTACGGAATACAGCTATGCTTGAACAAAATCAACTGCAAGAGGAAGTTTTTGTAATGCACTGAGCGACAAAATTACCATTGCGCATTCGCTATTGGAATGATAAGTTCCTGTTCATAATATTGACCTATGATACAGTAATAAGAATTGAGTTGACTTACATCAGAGTTTTGTTGAGTGGTTTGAATGGGAAGCAGCGCTCAGTAGTACAGCTACTAGCATTGAATGTGTCTTTGTAAGCAACAGCAAGATCAGTGGTGTTGTGAGGACAGAATGCATCACTGTTACAGTCACGACTCCAGTAATATAGTATTCTAGTAATATATGTACTTGTGTTGTTGTCTGAAGGACACAGGAGGCTAATAAAAGCAGATTCTGCATTGTTGCTTCCTTGATGATACCAGCTAAATGTTGCTATTAATTCTAGTAGTTCCAAAAGTTCCCTAGCAAGGTCTGCAGTACTGATGCAATAACAAGGTGAAGCTCGGCTTAGTTCAATCCTGAACTGGTACTGTGTGTTGCTGTCAACTGTGAAAGAGTCTTCAGTACAGTCACAAAATCCTGCAATGGTGAAAAGTGGTAAAGCAAAAAAGAGAGAACAGGAGAAGTAGAGACCCAAGGACACAAGGTTACATGTCATATACACACAGAAAAAAGTGTGCTTGGCATGGGTGCAGGATACAAGAATAAAGAATACATTATTATAAGGCCGTTATAAGGATAAATAATTAAAGTGAATGTGAGGACAATCATGATAGTTCTGGAAGAGGGCAACCAATGACCAAGAGATCCGATTTCAATAGTATAGAGTTCAGCTGAGAGGCCCTTGACATCGAAGTCACTCAAAACTTTCTGATAGTTTTCTTTTGAGCTTTTTAGAACTTTAGCTTTGAGCATGCTCTCTTGCGAATTGTGTGGGACTGTCAGCTCAATCAGTTTTATAACTTTGGTTCTCAACAGGTACCATATCAGGCCTGGCTGAGGCAACAATCAGATTGTCTGGTACTAGGGTTGTCAGAGGCATTCTCCCTGGGAAGTCTGCGTACAGTTCTACTCCATCTTTGAGATGGTCACACACCAGTCCCCGAGCGAACGGAGTGCACAGTCATGTCTCCATATGTACCGTCCTTGCTGAAGAGCCTCCGGGCAGAGGGAGAGAATGTGGGGAACAGATGGTTGCATGCTACCACACGATTTCAGAAGCCTCAGCCTTAAAATTTCACATCTTGAGATTGAGGGGTATAGGGATTGATATGATCTTTGCTATCATCACAACAAACAGAGGATTATTGTTGTACATCACTATACATGCAAACTTATTAATTTTGCTTTCGAAATATGGCGCAACTGAAGCGGTTGCCAAAAAGTGCGAAACATCATACATTATTATGTACTAAACTGAAACACGGCAGCCTTATACCATTGTGATCGTGTGCGTAGTAGTGGAGTAAACTCCATTCACTGAACGGCTGAGCAGGATTTAGAGCGCTTCTGGACCGCACAGCAAGTTGCACAACAGGCGGGGATGGATCATTGGTACAATTATTCTGTTTGAAATGTATCCTATGAGAGAGAAGAGAGAGAGAGAGAGAGAGAGAGAGAGAGAGAGAGAGAGAGAGAGAGAGAGAGAGAGAGAGAGAGAGAGAGAGAGAGAGAGAGAGAGAGGGCAGTCAGGCAAGGCAAGGTGACCAATCAGACAGCTACTGATCAAGTCCAGCTCACTTGGCTAATGATGCTGATACATTCTGGAAGAGGACAGCACAAGAGACGAAACACAGCAGCAGCAGCAGCAAGTAGACGGTGACCCTCATTGCGTCTCCGTGCTCAAGTTTGCTGGGAAACCAGACTGAATCGAAATTAGTAGAAAAGACGTGCTTGTTTTTAATGCAACGATCGAGCCTGAGCGAGCGCAATGTTGATATGTATATGTATGAGACACAGTAAATTCTCCAATGTACGAAGTTGTGTATGTTAATACTCATTCATGTGTAAAGTGCCGCATTGATGTTCGAAAAATTTCTGTAAAACATGTTTACATTTTTGTGCTCATTTCAGGGAGATAATTCCCATCGTGCGAGTGTGCAACCTGTGCTCAGTGCAAGCAACAATACAGAATTGTGGCACAGCCTCAAATTACAGAGATATCGATAAATACAAAGATACTATACTTTTGAAGTTGCCTTATTTTGTAACTACTGTACATAATTATAAGCATGTGCATGTACATACTGCCACATGGAACCACCGGTCACTGGTCCCCACTAATGGTAGTGTAACAATGGCAATCAAGTGATACATGTAACTGTCAATTCTTTGTTTACTGCATACGAAACACTGGAAAAGTTAGGAGGACCATAAACCTGACCCTATAGCCCCGCTCAGTATATTCCCTCTGAATTGTACTAAAAGAGATGGAGACTCAGTTTCTCAAATATGTATGTTTTGTTCAGGCTAGTGTGTGTACTTGTTAGTAAATATGTATGGTACATGGAGGAAGTGGGAAGACATCTAAATGCAGCAGCTGTTGGACTCCTGCGAGTTTCTAGCCTGAATTCCAAGAATTTCGTGCATCGTGTGGCCGCTTGGACTCAGCTGCTTAGTGCATTGATGTTCTGCCTCTTGCATGACCAATGCAGCAAGCCAACACTGGTTTAGTAGTGTACAAGCTAGACAATGCTTAGACCAGGGCACAAGATGTCTTGCCGGGCTATATCAGTGACCCTCTGTGCATGGGCCAGCTAGACACTGCTTATAGTGCACAGGTCTACCAGTGACCCCCTGTGGTGATGCCTGTGACCATCTGTGGGACAGCTAGACACTGCTTATAGTGCACAGGTGTTTTGGCTCTACCAGTGACCTCCTGTGGTGATGCCATGTAGTGACCATCTGTGGGGCAGCTTATAATGCACAGATGTTCAGAGACTTCCTGTGGTGCAACTACATGATGGCACACACCTGCTTATGGGGCACAAATGTGCGGCTCTGTTAGTCGGACAGCTCATGCAGTATCATGATAGTGAACATCCTGACTCAGTCAGTGACATTCTAGCTATTATTACAGACAGTCATTAGCAATAGATATCTTTGTATAAAGACTACGTATGCACAGCGAACCACTCAGTGAAGCTTTTATAATAACGCACAGGTGTGTGTAGTGAGAGCCGGAGGTAGAGTGCTGAGTGGTTGAACTACTAAAAATAGTTATAATAGAGCTTTTCCTTCTTTCCTGAGCACCTGCAAAAATGAATTGCGCCAAACTGAGTAGAAATGTGATTTTTGGTAAAACTCAGCTAATTTAGACTAAATCAACTTCCAGATTAATTGAATATGAAAGAAACAAGAGGAGTACCCTATAATTGTTATAATTATCCTAACTGGGTTGTTTTATAGTTTGTGCTTTAGCAAGGTTCGGATTAGTGAGAGTCTGCTGTACTTAAATTTGAGCTAGTATCACATTCAATCCTGAAATTTTTGTCTTAAGAGGATTAGCAAACTTCAGCTGTCGAATGCATACAGTCACAAATCACCTCAGGTTTAGCCCATCAATTATTTATGCTACCCAAATTCAAATAATTTCACTCGTGATTTTTGAATCAATTTTTATAGTGCAACAAGTATAAAACATGAGGAATCACAACTGCATGCATGTGAGTGAATTTCGCACAAGGTATTATACACATAGAATCAACATGATACAGTTTGTCATAGAGACAATTCTACTATAGTACAGTACTGCTGTCTGAGATTAGAAGATGCTGTGCGGATCTGTTCAGATCCTTCTGCCTCCCGTTGGGAGAGAGCTGAGAATGATCGGGAGAAGGAGAGGCGATTTGATCTGGGCTGTCTGACAAGCTTAGTTGATTGATGTAGCTCAGCTTTTCGTCTGTTTGCGAGTCTTGTGAGTTATTTGCGAATGTGGAAGGCAATGATGGATTCAAATATACTCCAGCATTCGCTAAAAATGGAAAAATCGTGTTACGTTCCTAATACAAAATCACAGTTTTTATACAAAATTACTGTTTAAAATTTATAAGTTATTGCTGGAATAAAAACACTAGAATTACATGTTACATATCAAACAATGCATATACCATGCAATGGAGACTGTAGGCACAGGTAGAGCTGAGTTTTTACGTCACAACCTTATTCAACTTTCGACAAAAATAACACAATCTTATTAAATTTAAGCAACACAAGCTGCAGTGGTACATAACAAATATTGAGGTACTACTACTACTGCTCACAAGAGATGTCAGCTGTCTTCATAACATACACTTGTGGTCTCTGCTCCTTCATCTTTTGTGCTCCAGATCCCTGTAGCAGCAGAGAGAGTGAGGTGACAGAGCATGCTGTGATCAACTTGACTTACTGATACAGCCAGAGTGGATCGCTTGGTTGGAAACAATTTGCTGAGAAATTCCGACTGGGACTGCTTTGTCTTCCACCACTTACCATAAGCTTCTTTAACCTGCATTGATGATTATGCATCCGGCAAAATGAGGATAAATCCCAAAATTAGCAACTCCATTAATTTTATTTTAAATTACACTATTAAAATTAATGTCAATTTCCTTCGCTCAACTGTATTCAGAACTGTATTCAGTGAAGTCACATCAACACAAACTTGCTATTGCTATTACAAATATTGTGCTGCATTTCATTTCAGTTAACCTGCTTTGAGAGAGGCACAAAGAGTATGAAAATGATGATTCCTTGACAAGCAATAAAGATGGTTTGGATGTAGGCAACAAAGAGTAGTTCTTCTCTGAAGAAAAGTACATTTCCGATCCATGTAATACCCATTACAACCGTCAGCAGTATAATCACTTTCACCCAGTGCCTGTAAAGAGTACATGTAGAGAGTAACAAAGTACAGTGGAACCTGTCTATAGGCATCACTGCCTGCTTATAACAGTCAGCTAGCTAGGTACTAAGCAGTAGAGTGGAACCTGTCTATAGGCATCACTGCCTGCTTATAACAGTCAGCTAGCTAGGGACCATAAACAGTACAGTAGAACCATGATCACCACCTGCTTAAAATAACAAGCTAAGGGATCAAGCAGTACAGTGGAACTTGTCTGCTTATTATAACAACCAGGTAGTTAGAGTACAGTGGAGTTACAGTGGAGTTAGAGTACAGTACAGCTGCTAGTACCATTAATACCTTGTTGATGCAACGTTATTTTTCTTATCTTGTTTTTTGAAGTGTCGGCACATGATCACAATTGCCATGATCAAAAACCCAATGTTGACCTATACAATTAGAGCATATTATTTATACATACAATTCTAATGTCATCGTAGTGATAATCGTCTAACCAGAATGATAAGAATGACAGGAGCAATGAAAGCCCAAATAAAGTGTGTGTCGTACCGTAACCAGCACCTACATGTCATGATAATGGTGAAATTAATTTTTATTTTGACATAACTATGCTCCTTACGCTAGCCGTTCTTTATTATGAGTGTTATATTGTCCATAATGGTGTCCAGTACTATCAGTGTTGACTAGTAATCCGAGAGGAACTACCACTAACATGTATAGAAATGGTATTCCTGTGCACATACATGCAAACAAGATAGATTCTTGTGCATTTGTATTAACTAACCATAGCTTGATATAGTAAAGGCAATAATGTAACGCTTGATATGGTGTTTGACAAACACTTTGAATAGTACTAAGTACAAGACCACACCCTCCATTAGCATCCACATGAACACCACCAGGAACAGGTAGTGGAGCAACACAGCAATGGCTGAACAGACAGCCTGTGTGCAGGAGAGTGAATGATCAGTGAGAGGACAGGAGGACACTCTTTACCTCATTCTCAGTTCTCTCCACACCCACTACAAACACGAGCTGGGCAGCAATCAAGTTGGCACACAACATACAGTGAATGTAATTACGCATGTTCCACAAAGCCCTGAAGAAAAAAGCAAAATTCACTCAAGTGAAGATAGTAGCTAAAATGAACACACTCACCTGAGCATCACATAGGCTAAAATTGTTGCTAATAGGAACACCAGTGATATGGGAACTAACACATATCCTGCAATAGTCAGAATTTTTCTATGAACTTGTGATATTTCCTGTAAAAACAGTTCATAGTATGCTATTACCTCTCTCTCTTTCTCCCTCTCTGTCTCCAACCACTATCTCCTTCCCTCCCTCTCTCTCCAATATCTTACCACTCCAGGGCTAAGCAGAATAGCAAAGTGAGTAAGATGATTGCACCAACACTTCACAGATCCATCACTCATACGCTCAGCTGTACATCCAGTATTTTCCCTGATCCAGAACATAGAATTCCTTCCAATCGCTCTCCTAAAATAAACAAAGATTAAAAATGCTACCTATTACCTGTCTACTGGATATTTTTATTTATGAAGATATTGCATTAACTCAATAACTTTATGTAGTAGCTAAAACTCCTTAAAGAATCATAGAAAATCGACTTGACTTACTGAAAATCAGCAAAAACACATTGAAAGTTGTCAGCAGGATCAGGTGACACAGAATTGAAGAAAATTGTCACATTCTCCGAGAGATTTTGAGTGGAGCACTCAGTACAGTTGGTCACAGAAGAGATGATGGGATGAGTATAGCTGGTGTTATCTGAAGGCCTGAGAATAAATTATAGTGAAAAAGGTGTTATTACTGAAAGTGGAGTTGTCTCACTGTGGAATGAGCCAAGAGAGATTTTTGAAGTGGTACGAAGCAACCAGAACAGGCTCTGAAGAGACACAATGGAATAAAATATCGCACGTAAAATTTTGTGCATGTGCAGTGTAAAATTTGATCCCAATAAATTATACCTCCAAATTTTTATACCTCAATTTAATTTACAAAAAGTTTTTCTTTCAAAATTTTATATACCTCATTTTTTACCCTGTGTCAGTTAGTTGTATAATTATGTGAAGAGTCTCACCAGTTGTTTTATTAAAGAGTACTCCAGGAAGAGTTATATTACTGCCTTCAATAGACAGGCCCACTTGTCTGCCGGCATTGGACTGCACCTTCATCACAACAAGAGCTGTGGGAAAACATTGAGACGAGGAAGTCAACATATTTATTCATTATAGTATTCTCAAATAAAATGATGCATAAGAATCATTATAATGAAACTCCCGATCGAGAGAGAACGCATCTGTTGCTCTTAAATAATTATAGTCTATACTGTAAACATCAAGAAATTATGTATACATGCTTTCCTATGTTGAACTTCATGTTATTCAGCATAATAATACTGAAATGGTACTTAGTCTGTGGGATTCTGATGACACTTCAACAAAATTAACATTCAATATACTTATTAGGGTCGCACGGAATTACAGCCGCTATATAGTAGAGCAGCAGGAAGACTCCGGAAGTGACGTCACGTTTAATTAAAGCTCCACCCATAAATTCCATAGAAAGGCTTATTGTCCGAAAAAGAGTGGATGGGGCCTGTATACCAAGTTCATTTGCATGCAGCATGTATGAATGCACGCATGAGTGAGCTACCGTACCGTAGTTTCAGTATGAGCAAAAGCTCACATAAAACATCAAGTGCAGCAATAAACCAAACTAATGGTTGAAATAAAACTCAGTACTTGAACTGCACAAAAATTTGAAACTCACTGAAAAAAGGACACAAACAAAATGAAATCAAAGGGATGTAGGGATGAAGAAATCTACCACAGGTCCACAATGTAAACCAAAACGGAACTAGCATGGAATGGTAACACGATTGACTGGATAATAAACCTTGCATCCCTACATCAGTGGCTGCACGTAATAATTATGGACTGTCAGTCAACACCAGCATTCCTGGCCTATAGCTAGTAAAGCACCCACTGATTAGGGATGCATAGTTTATTATCCAGTCAATCGTGTTACCATTCCGTGGTTGGTTTACATTGTGGACCAGTGGTAGATTTCTTCATTCCTCCTATACAGTTGGTTTTGTCTAAAATCTTCTTCGATTTTCTTGATGGTATCAACAAACATGAATGAACCCTTAAACCTTGGTAACAATTAAACCACTGAGTTACTGCTCTATAGTAGACACTAGTCCTGATTGAGTGAGTCTTGCTTTATACTGTACACAACAAACCACTGAGTTACTGCTCTATAGCAGACACTAGTCCTGATTGAGTGAATCTTGCTTTATACTGTACACAACAAACCACTGAGTTACTGCTCTATAGCAGACACTAATTCACGTACTCAAGTCATGCAGTGTGATAGTATTGTTGTTTGATAAATCATCAAAAGCAAAGTTGCTAGCAAATGAGAGAGCTACATCATCCAAGAGTTTTAAAAGATTTACTGCAGTTGTTATGTTAGCCTATAGGACCAAGAAAGAAATAACGTGTATTCACCAAAAAGCTACTAGAACTAATTCAATTGCATGAACTCAGCAGAATTTTTCAAAAAGCATCAAATAAATGCAGTGAAGGCAAATGAGTACTGCATGCATTTTGTGCATGCATGCATTTTACAATGTCACCTGGTCAGGAGTGCGCCTGGGAATTGAGCCGGTTAGAAACACTTCCAAAAATGTCTGCATATAATCACATAAACCAAACTCACTGATAAGCACAATTTCCACAGTAAAACTACTGAGGAAATTTCCACAGTAAAACTACACAATTTCCACTCTCTACCTTGACGAATGTTTCATTGATGTTCTCTCTCGGTTGTTCATTGTAAGCTATTTGAAGTACATCCTGGAGTTGAGCAATGCTATAGCCCTCCTGTTGCTGTTCAAGATATTTCAAGAGTCCAGCTGTTGGGTTCTCTTTCGTCTGCAAATACTTATTAATGACGGTACAAAACAAACAGAGCATGCATGTCTCGGTACGTACCAAATTTTTTATCACCTCTATAGGAGCCGGTTGAGGAGACTGTGTAGTAGTTGAAGATGATTGAGTGGTCCTTCCACCAGAACCTGGTTGAAAGATCTTGTCCAGATTGAGAGAGAGTGTGACAGATCGTGACGTGCCAGTTCCGTTGCATTTTGTGTAGTTTCGACTAGCGACACAGTTCACTAGTGTCACGTTATAACTAACAAGAAAAGATACATAATGTAACAGCACATACACAAACACCATTCATACCTGGCACTATCATTCGTTGCTGTAATGTAAAGAGGGATATTTCCTATTAGCACAGCTCGAATTCTAAGATACCAGTAATCTTGTCCAGTAATATTACGATCCTGTTTCCATACAATGTCTAGCATCTCTCTCTTGGCAATGGTACTATTAGATACACATGTGCTTATTACATCTGTCAGCTGAGGTGACCATATAGGTACAGATGTGTTTGAAACATTAAGAATGATTTTTGCTGCATTAAAATTGTCCCATTGTGTGTTAGCAAGTGGAGCGAAATACGCCAAGTTGGTAGTCTCGTTCAAGCTTAGTAAGATTCCATTAGGGTCTCCATCGGTGCAGGGAGTGGGGTAGCGAAAATCAGATGTAGCTATATCGAACGAGATCACACTACAAGAGAGAGAGAGAGAGAGAGAGAGAGAGAGAGAGAGAGAGAGAGAGAGAGAGAGAGAGAGAGAGAGAGGGGGAGAGGGAGAGAAGTGAGTGAAAGAGCAGTCAATATAAACTGTTAAGTTTAGCAAGCGGCAACAAGTGGAAAAGCAACAAGGAAATGAGATGTTCATACATTTGAATTTGGTTCCTGTTGCAAGGATTTGCTATCTGTCGGTTATATGGTGGCTTGGCTGCTCGGACCAGTCTAAGATCAAGTGGAGGAGTAGTTGCTTTGCGAACTGTCACATATGTGTCATTATCTCTGCCAGTGAAGTACAAACAGTTACCAGAGCTGTTGGTACAGTTGGAAGGAGTACTGGACAAATTTGTAAACATTAGCTCCCAGTCGATTTCACTAAAAATGAGAGATTAACAGATACATGTAAGGGAGGGAAGACAGCAAAGAAGGAAGGGATGGAAAGAGAGGAAGGAAGGAACGAAAGTAGATCAAGGAAAGAATGGAGGGAGAATGTACGTGTTACACTTACTTGAAATCTCTTTCAAAATCTTCAATGAAAACCTCTCGCATACAGTTCTCGTACTGCACAGTGACAGCCAGATTGTCTAAAGACCACACATCGCAATCTTGTCCTAAAGACATATTCACTGTGTGCTGCTCCCATGAAATTGAAGATATTCTGTTTAAAATTTCATTACCATTTTTAGAAAAATTTAGCAGGCCGGTGCTATCGTTAAAAGTTGCTGTGACATTGAAGATTATAGAAGAGTATTTCAAAGTGACCATGGATCCATGATTTGTTACCATAGGGACAATATTTGAGTCATTAAAGAAGTTGTTTACCACCGTGCTGTAGTAATAATTGAGATTTTTTGTAAAATTGAGACGGTCGGTAGCTTTCAATAGAATCCCTTCATTAATATCGTTGAGGTCAGTGCAGCGTGATGAATTTTCAAATGTAAGAATGAGAGAGAAGTCGATGGAGGCTTGCCTGTGAGGGAGTGATAAAAATTCATAACAATTATGGAACATGATGAGGTGGTATAATTATTTTCATGTACAATACGCATCATAAAAGAATAATAATTATTATCAAAGATTAGTAGTTCTTGTAAAATAACTTTATTTTGTATAATAGTAAATAGCACTTGTATAGTTGGTCTTTACAAACAGACATGAAACGTGCATTGCACAAAAGATTAAAAAATTATCATTCCTACATAGGAACGTACAACCATGAAACATGAGAAAATGCGCCGCAATTATACAGCCCTAGTACGGAATACAGTTATGCTTGAACAAAATCAACTGCAAGAGGAAGTTTTTGTAATGCACTGAGCGACAAAGATTACCATTGCGCATTTGCTACTTGGAATGATATTGAGCTACATGATACAGTAATATGAATTGACTTGACTTACATCAGAGTTCTGTTGAGTGGTTTGAATGGAAAGCAGCGCTCAGTAGTACAGCTACTAGCATTGAATGTGTCTTTGTAAGCAACAGCAAGATCAGTGGTGTTGTGAGGACAGAATGCATCACTGCTACAGTCACGATTATGTGGAGGACCAATTGGTCTCTGTAGTATTTCAGTAAGATATGTACTTGTGTTGTTGTCTGAAGGACACAGGAGGCTGTCATCAAATACTTCAATAGCATTGTTGCTTCCTTGATGATACCAGGTTAAACTTGATGCTATAGTTAAAGATTGTTCCACAACTTCCCCAGCAAGGTCTGCAGTACTGATGCAATAACAAGGTGAAGCTCGGCTTAGTTCAATCCTGAACTGGTACTGTGCATTATTGTCAACTCTGAAAGAGTCTTCAGTACAGTCACAAAATCCTGCAATCATGGTGAAAAGTGGTAAAGCAAAAATTTATTAAATTTTGCAAAAGAGAGAACAAGGATAAGTAGAGACCCAAGGACACAAGGTTACATATACACACAAAAGAAGTATATATGTGCTTTGCATTAGCGCAGGATACAAGAAAAAGAATACATATTACAGGGATAAATAGTGAACGTGAGGACAACCATGATAGTTCTGTTCTTGCATAAAAGATCATCTGTGAGGCGCTCACAACGTTTTTCCCGGCTGAGTCAAGAATGGAGGTTGCGGTTTTTTTTGAGTGCTGGGAAAGCCTTCAAAAGGGGTGTTCTGGAAGAGGGCAACCAATGACCGAGAGATCCGATTTCAATAGTATAGAGATCAGCTGAGACATCGAAGTCACTCAAAACTTTCTGATAGTTTTCTTTGGAGCTATTTAGAACTTTAGTTTTGTGCATACTCTCTTGCGAATTGTGTGGGACTGTCAGCTCAATCAGCTTTACACTTTGGTTCTCAACAAGTACCATATCAGGTCTGGCTGAGGTAACAATCAGATTGTTTGGTATAGTACCACAGAGACATTCTCCCTGGGAGGTCTGCGTACAGTTCTACTCCATTTTTGAGATGGTCACGCACCAGCGAACGGAGTGCACTGCCATATCTCCATGTGTACCGGCCTTGCTGAAGAGCCTCCGGGCAGAGGGAGAGAATGTGGCGAACAGTTGGTTGCATGCTACCACACGATTTACAAGATGCCTCAGCTCTAAAATTCCACCCCTTGAGATTGAGGGGCTAGGGATTAATATGATCTTTGCTATGAACACAACAACCAGAGAATTATTATTGTACATTACACATGCAAACTTATATGCTCTAATGAATCCTGTATAAAAATTAATTTGATAAGCCCATGTATACATAATTATGTAGTAAACTGAGACCTGTCAGCCTTACCATTGTGATCGTGTGAGTAGTAGTGAAGTAAACTCCATTCACTGAACGGCTGAGCAGGATTTAGACCCGCGCTTCTGGACCGCACAGCAAGTTGCACAACAGGCGGGGGTGGATCATAGGTACAATTATTCTGTTTGAAATTTATCCTATGAGAGAGAGAGAGGGGGCAGTCAGGCAAGGCAAGGTGACCAATCAGACAGCTCACTTAGGTAGTGATGCTGAGACATTCTGGAAGAGGACAGCACAAGAGACGAACCACAGCAGCAGCATCAAGTAGACGGTGACCCTCATTGCGTCTCCGTGCTCAAGTTTGCTAGGAAACCAGACTGAATCGAAATTAGTAGAAAAGACGTGCTTGTTTTTAATGCAACTATCGAGCCTGAGCGAGCGCAATGTTGATACGCGATGCTTGTATGACACACAGTAAATTCTCCAATGTACGAAGTTGTGTATGTTAATACTCATTCATGTGTACAGTGCCGCATTGATGTTTGAAACATTTCTGTAAAACATGTTTACATTTTTGTGCTCATTTCAGACGGATCATAATTCCCATCTTGCGAGTGTGCAACCTGTGCTCAGTGCAAGCAACAATACAGAATTCTGGCACAGCCTCAAACTATAGAGATGTCTATAAATACAAAGATACAATACTTTTGAAGTTGCCTTATCTATTAGCTACATAATTATAAGCGTGTGCATGTACGTGTACATAGTGCCACATGGAACCACCTGTCACTGGTCCTCACTAACGGTACTGTAACAATGGCAATCAAGTGGTACATGTAACTGTCAATTCTTTTTTCACTGCATTTGAAACACTGGAAAAGTTAGGAGGACCATAAACCTGACCCTATAGCCCCGTTCAGTATATTCCTTCTGAATTGTATTAAAAGAGATGGAGACTCAGTTTCTCAAGTAATTATGTATGTTTTGTTCAGGATGCGTGTACTTGTTAGTAAATATTATGTATGGTACATGGAGGAAGTGGGAAATGCAGCAGCTGTTGGACTCCTGCGAGTTTCTAGCCTGAATTCCAAGAGTTTCATGCATTATGCAGCCGCTTGGACTCAGCTGCTTAGTGCTCTGATGTTCTGCCTCTTGCATGACCAATGCAGCAACACTGGTTTAGTAACACACAAACTGGACAATCCTTAGGCCAGGGCACATAACATGTCCTGCCGAGCTATATCAGTGAACGTCTGTGGATGGGGCAGCTAGTCAATGCTGGTATTCCTGCTCTACCAGTGACCCCCGGTGGTGAGTCAGCCTGTAACCTTCTGTGGGGCAGCAAGACACTGCTTATTGCACAGGTGTTCCACCTCTACTAGTGACCCCCTGTGGTGATTCCAGTGACCATCTGCGGGGCAGCTGGACACTGCTTAGTACACAGGTGTTCTGGCTCTAATAGTGACCCCCTGTGGTATTTCTAGTGACCATCTGTGGGGCAGCTAGACACAGCTTATAGTGCACAGGTGTTCAGTGACCTCCTGTGGTGCAACTACATGGCACACAACTGCTTATGGTGCACAAATTAAATGTGCGGCTCTGTAATTACAGCCTGACTGTCATGATAAATTTGTATCAAGACTATATACACGGTGAACTAGTAAGTGAAATAGATATCAGTGAAGCTTTTATAGTGAGTAGTGAGAGAGCTAGAGTGCTGAGTGGTTGAACTGCTATTATAGTCAAAAGAGAGTTTTCTTCTTTCCCGAACAGCTGCTGCAAACGAATTGCACCAAACTAAGTAGAAGTGTGATTTTTGGTATAACACAGCTAATTTAGACTAACTCAATTTCCAGATTAATTGAATATGAAAGAAACAAGAGGAGTACCCTATAATTATCCTAACTGGGTTGTTTTATAGTTTGTGCTTTAGTGAGGTTCGGATTAGTGAGGGTCTACTGTAGTTAAATTTGAGCAAGTACATGTATCACATTCAATCCTGAAAACTTTTGTCTTAGAGGATTAGCAAAGTTCAGCTGTCTAATGCATACAGTCACAAATCCCAGGTTTAGCCCATCAATTATTTATGCTACCCAAATTCAAATAATTTCACTCGTGATTTTTGAATCAATTTTTATAGTGCAACAAGTATAAAACATGATGAATCACAACTGCATGTATGTGAGTGAATATTGCACAAGGTATTATACACATAGAATCAACATGATACAGTTTGTCATAGAGACAATGCTACTATAGTACAGTACTGCTGTCTGAGATTAGAAGATGCTGTGAGGATCCGTTCAGATCCTTCTGCCTCCCGTTGGGAGAGAGCTGAGAATGATCGGGAGAAGGAGAGGCAATTTGATCTGGGCTGTCTGACAAGCTTAGTTGATTGATGTAGCCCTGTTTTTCGTCTGTTTGCGAGTCTTGTGAGTTATTGGTGAATGTGGAAGGTGAAGATGGATTCAAATATACTCCAGCATTCGCTAAAAAAGGAAAAATCGTGTTACGTTCCTAATAAAAAATCAAAGTCTTTATACAAAATTACTGTTTAAAATTTAGGTTATTCCTGGAATAAAGACACCAGAATTACATCATTATTACATATCAAACAATGAATATACCATGCAATGGAGACTGTAGGCCCAGGTAGAGCTGATTATTTACACCACAACCTTATTCAAATTTCGACAAAATAACACAAATCTTATTAATCTAAGCAACACAAGCTGCAGTGGTACATAACAAATATTGAGGTACTACCGTTACTGCTCACAAGAGATGTCAGCTGTCTTCATAACATACACTTGTGGTCTCTGCTCCTTCATCTTTTGTGCTCCAGATCCCTGTAGCAGCAGAGAGAATGAGATGACAGGGCATTCCATGCTGTGCTCAACTTGACTTACTGATACTGCGGGAGTGGATCGATTGGTTGGAAACATCTTGCTGAGAAATTCCGACTGAGACTGCTTCATCTTCCACCATTTACTATAAGCTTCTCTAACCTGCATCAAAATTGATGATTATGCGTCAAAATTAGGATAAGACTCAAAATTATATCAACTCCATTAATTTTATTTTTATTTCTTGTAAAATTAGACGATTAAAATTAAAGTCAATTTCCTTTGCTCAGAACTGTATTTCAGTGAAGTCACGTCAACACAAGACTTGCTATTGTTAATACAAATATCGTGCTACATTTCATTCTAGTTAACCTGCTTTGAGAGAGGTACAAAGAGTATGAAAATGATGATTCCTTGAGAAGCAATGAAGATAGTTATGATGTAGGCAACAAAGAGTAGTTCTTCTCTGAAGAACAGTACATTTCCGATCCATGTAATGCCCATTACAATCGTCAGTAGTATAATCACTTTCACCCAGTGCCTGTAAAGAGTGCATGTAGAGAGTAACAAAGTACAGTGGAACCTGTCTATAGGCATCACTGTCTGCTTGTAACAGTCAGCTAGCTAGGGATCAAACAGTACCGGCAGTGGAACCTGTCTACTTTCTGCTTATTATAACAACCAGCTAGTTTGAGTACAGTGGAAAGCCTACAGCTGCTAGTATCATTAATACCTTATTGATGCAACTTTATTTTTCTTATCTTGTTTTTTGAAGTGTCGGCACATGATCACAATAGTCATCACAAGAAACCCAATATTGATCTGAGAGACCAAAACATAGCAAACAGCTGCAGCACAGTTGGAGTGGACCTCACCAATGTGATCAACATAACAGGAGCAATGAAGGCGTAGATAAAATGTGTATCATATCGTAGCCAACAGCTGCAGTGGAGAGAGGGTTAACAATTGAGAGAGTTACTGAACAATACTCCACTCACGCAGTCAGTGTTCCATCGGAGTAGAAACCATAGTGATTACCTGTCTTGTCTGTATTAACCAGGAAGCCAATGGGTGCTACAACCGCCATATAGAGGAGTGGTAACCCTGAAGACAAGCAAGAAGTGGTACCATTTACATTGTAGTGATCCAATAGTGATCAATACTTGTAGAAAATAGCTTAGCAAATTTTAAAATATTTCCATATTTGGTGCATGAAAATTCAACCATTTTCATTTACTGACCAATGCCCAATGGTCCAATAGTCCATTGGTTACTACAGACTAATGGTCAATCGGTTACTAACCATAGCTAGTGATGGTAAATCCAGCAATGTATCGTTTCCGGTGTTTAATGAAAACTTTGACTAGTGCTACATACAAGACCACACCCTCCATTAGCATCCACATGAACACCACCAAGAACAGGTAGTGGAGCAACACAGCAATGGCTGAACAGACAGCCTGTGTGTAGGAGAGTGGATGATCAGTGAGAGGACAGGAGGACACTCTTTACCTCATTCTCAGTTCTCTCCACACCCACTACAAACACGAGCTGGGCAGCAATCAAGTTGGCACACAACATACAGTGAATGTAGTTACGCATGCTCCACAGAGACCTGAAAAAAAGCAAAATGCACTCGAGTGACGATTGTAGCTAAAATGAACACACTCACTTGAGCATTACATAGGCTAAAATTGTTGCTAACAAGAACACCAGTGATATGGGAACTAAGACATATCCAGCAATAGTCAGAATTGTTCTATGAACATGTGATATTGCCTGTAGAGATAGAAGTTCACAGTATAAATCTACCTACCTCTTTCTCTCTCCCTCTCCCTCTCTCTCTGTCTCTTTCCCTCTTTCTATGTCTCTTTCCCTCCAATATCTCACCACTCCAGGGCTAAGCAGAATAGCAAAGTGAGTAAGATGATTGCACGAACACTGCACAGATCCATCACTCATACGTTCAGCTGTACATCCAGTATTTTCCCTGGTCCAGAACATGGAATTCCCTCCAATCCCTCTTATAGAAGCACCAGAATTAAGATTTAAAATGCTAGTAAAAGCTTAATATGTCGAGTACCTGCCTACAGGGTATTTCTATTTATGAAGGTATTATTTAATTTTATGCAATGAAACTCGGTAAGACTCACAGAAAATCGACTTGACTTACTGAAAATCGGCAAAAACACATTGAAAGTTGTCAACAGGATCAGGTGACACAGAATTGAAGAAAATCGTCACATTTTCCGAGAGATTTTGAGTGTAGCACTCAGTACAGTTGATCACAGAAGAGATGATGGGATGAGTATAGCTGGTGTTATCTGAAGGCCTGAGAATAAATTATAGTGAAAAAGGTGTTATTATTGAAAGTGTAGTTGTCTCACTGTGAAATGAGCCAAGCGAGATTTTTGAAATGATACGAAGCAACCAGAACAGGCTCTGAAGAGCAGGGGAGAGACGCAAGGGAATTAAATATCGCACCTAAAATTTTGTGCATATCTAGTGTAAAATTTGATCACAAAAAAAATTATAGTACAAAATTTTATACCTCAACTTTATTCTCAAAAAAATATTATATACCTACCTTATGTCAGTGCATACCATTGAGGAATCTTACCAGTTGTTTTATTAAAGAGTACTCCAGGAAGAGTTATATTACTGCCTTCAATAGACAGGCCCACTACTCTGCCAGCATTGGACTGCACCTTCATCACAACAAGAGCTGTGGGAAAACATGGAGACGAGGAAGTCAACATAATTATGAGAGCGGATTTGAGAAGAGGGGTCACTTCGCTCCTGCAATTTTCACATGTTTTCAACATGCTGCCATTCAGCCAAATTTGGCACCATGGCTCTGAAATTTGATATACAGCAAACAGAATGATCAAATATTATTTCAGTGAGTTTCAGTAATGTTTGAAATTGCAGGAGAGAAGTAACCCCTTTTCTCAAATCCGCTCACATAATTCTAAGAAAAGCATTACAGTATTCTCAAATGCATAACAACCACTATTTTGAAACTTCCGAGAAAGCCGGTATTTCTAAAGCAGACAATAGTCTGTTGCTCTTAACAATAATGAAGGTCATTATAGGTTGCTGTAAACATCAAGAAATTATTATACATGGTTGCCTATGTTGAACTTCATGCATAATATTACGGAAATGGTACTTATAGTCTGTTGCTATATAGACAAGATTCTGATGACACTTCGACAAAACTAACATTCGTGCTTATATCAACAAACATGAATGAACCATTGAACCTTGGGAAGTTATATAGGCTATACACAACAAACCACTGAGTTACTGCTCTATAGCAGACACTAGTCCTGATTGAGTGAATCTTGCTTTATACTGTAAACAACAAACCACTGAGTTACTGCTCTATAACACAGACACTATTTTACGTACTCAAGTCTTGCTGTGTGATAGTAGTGTTGTTTGATGAATCATCAAAACCAGAATTGTCAGCAAATGAGAGTGCTACATCATCCAAGAGCTTTAAAAGATTAACTGCAGTTGTTGTGGTAGCCTATAGGACCAAGAAAGAAAATAACTTGTATTCACCAAATAAGCTACTTGAACTAATTCAATCATGTTGCATGAACTCTGCAGTGTTGCAGAATTTTTTCAAAAACCATCAAATAAATGCAAATGAGTACTGCATGCATTTTGTATGAAGTCTTTACAATGTAGTGGTATCTCACCTGGTCAGGAGTGCGCCTGGGAATTGAGCCAGTTTGAAACACTTCCAAAAATGTCTGCATATCATATAAACCAAACTCACTGATAAGCACAATTTCCATAGCACTATACTCTCTACCTTGACAAATGTTTCATTGATGTCCTCTCTTGGCTGTTCATTGTAAGCTATTTGAAGTACCTCCTGGAGTTGAGCAATGCTATAGCCCTCCTGTTGCTGTTCAAGATATTTCATGAGTCCAGCTGTGGGGTTCTCCTTCGTCTGCAAATAATTAAAGTAAATGATGGAACAAAACAAACAGAGAGTGCATGCGTGCATGTCTCGGTAAGTACCAAATTTATTATCTCTTTGATAGGAACCGGTTGAGGAGATGGTGTAGGAGTTGAAGTGGTAGGTTCTAGTGGAAGGATCTTGTCTAGGTTGAGAGAGAGTGTGACGGATCGTGACGTGCCAGTTCCGTTGCATTTTGTGTAGTTTTGACGAGCGACACAGTTCACTAGTGTCACGTTATAGCTAACAAGAAAAGATACATAATGTAACAGCACATACAAACACTATTCATACCTGTCACTATCATTAGCTGCTGTAATGTTAAGAGGGATATTTCCTATTAGCACAGCTCGAATTCTAAGATACCAGTAATCTTGTCCAGTAACATAACGATCCTGTTTCCATACCAATGTCTAACATCTCTCTCTTTGTGGCAATGGCACTATTAGATACACATGTGCTTAATACTTCTGACAGCTGAGGTGACCATATTGGTACAGATTTGTTCGAAACATTAAGCGTGATGTTTGCTGCATTAAAATTGTCCCATTGTGTGTTAGCAAGTGGAGCGAAATACGCCAAGTTGGTAGTCTCGTTCAAGCTTAGTAAGATTCCATTAGGGTCTCCATCAGTGCAGGGAGTGGGGTAGCGAAAATCAGATGTAGCTATATCGAACGAGATCACACTACAAGAGAGAGAGAGAGAGAGAGGGGGGGAAAGGGAGAGAAGTGAGTGAAAGAGCAGTCAATATAAACTGTTAAGTTTAGCAAGCGGCAACAAGTGGAAAAAGCAACAAGGAAATGAGATGTTCATACATTTGAATTTGGTTCCTGTTGCAAGGATTTGCTATCTGTCGGTTATATGGTGGCTTGGCTGCTCGGACCAGTCTAAGATCAAGTGGAGGAGTAGTTGCTTTGCGAACTGTCACATATGTGTCATTATTTCTACCAGTGAAGTACAAACAGCTACCAGAGCTGTTGGTACAGTTGGAAGGAGTACTGGACAAATTTGTAAACATTAGCTCCCAGTCCATTTCACTAAAAACGAGAGATTAACAGATAAGGGAGGGGAAGACAGCATGGAAAGAAGGGATGGAAGGGGAGGGAGGAAAGAAAAAAGATCGAGGAAAGAATGGAGAGGGAGAATGTACGTGTTACACTCACTTGAAATCTCCTTCAAAATCTTCCTTGAAAACCTCTCGCGTACAGTTCTCATACTGCACAGTGACAGCCAGATTGTCTAAAGACCACATGTTGCAATCTTGTCCTAAAGACATATTCACTGTGTACTGCTCCCATGAAATTGAAGATTTTTGGTTTAAAATTTGATTCCCATTTTTAGAAAAATTTAGCAGGCCGGTGCTATTGTTAAAAGTTGCTGTGACGTTGGAGATTATAGAAGAGTAATTCAAAGTGACCATGGATCCATGATTTATTACTATAGGGACAATATCTGGGTCATTACTGTAGTTGTTTTCCTCCGTGCTGTAGTAAAAATTGAGATATTTTGTAAAATTGAGACTGTCGGTAGCTTTCAATAGAATCCCTTCATTAATATCGTTGAGGTCAGCGCAGTGTGGTGGATCTTCAAATGAAAGAACGAGAGAGAAGTTGATGGAGGCTTGCCTGTGAGGGAGTTATAAAAATTCATAACGATTATAAAACATGATGAGGTGGGGGGCATGTTTTTGTGTACAAGGCATCATAAAAGGAATACTATTGTCATAGATTAGTAGTTCTTGTAACAACTTTAAGATAACTATTAACTTTGTCTAATAGTAAACAGCTCTTGTATAGATAGTATGCATAAATATACATGTAGCACAAATATTACACATAACTGAGATTAAAATTTTCAAATTCATCAAAACAGGAGCTTATCCTCCTGATCATAATTATTGAGCTACATGATACAGTAATATGAATTGAGTTGACTTACATCAGAGTTCTGTTGAGTGGTTTGAATGGGAAGCAGTGCTCAGTAGTACAGCTACTAGCAAATGTGTCTTTGTAAGCAACAGCAAGATCAGTCATGTTGTGAGGACAGAATGTGTCATTGTTACAGTCATGATTAGGATCAATTGGTCTCTGTAGTATTTTAGTAAGATATGTACTTGTGTCGCTGTCTGAAGGACACAGGAGGCTAGTATAAGATACTGGATTGTTGCTTCCTTGATGATACCAGTTAAATTTTTTAGATACTAATTCTAGTGATCCGCCCATAAGTTCCCCAGCAAGGTCTGTTGTATTGATGCAATAACAAGGTGAAGCTCGGCTTAGTTCAATCCTGAACTGGTACTGTGCGTTGCTGTCAACTGTGAAAGAGTCTTCAGTACAGTCACAAGATCCTGCAGTGGTGAAAATAGATTGATATGATCTATGCTATGAACACAACAACCAGAGATGATTATTATTGTTGTACATCATTATACATGCTAAATTATTTGCTTTAATGAATCTAGTTTCGAAATATTGCGCAAGTTGCCAAAAATTGCGGAACATATGCACTAAACTGAAACATGGCAGCCTTACCATTGTGATCGTGTGAGTAGTAGTGGAGTAAACTCCATTCACTGAACGGCTGAGCAGGATTTAGAGCGCTTCTGGATCGCACAGCAAGTTGCACAACAGGCGGGGATGGATCATTGGTACAATTATTCTGCTTGAAATGTATCCTATGAGAGAGAGAGAGAGAGAGAGAGAGAGAGAGAGAGAGAGAGAGAGAGAGAGAGAGAGAGAGAGAGAGAGAGAGAGAGAGAGAGAGAGAGAGAGAGAGAGAGAGAGAGAGAGAGAGAGAGAGAGAGAGAGAGAGAGAGAGAGAGGGCAGTCAGGCAAGGCAAGGTGACCAATCAGACAGCCATCAAGACTCACTTGGCTAGTGATGCTGAGACATTCTGGAGGAGAACAGCACAAGAGACGAAGCACAGCAGCAGTAGCAAGTAGACGGTGACCCTCATCGCGTCTCCGTGGTCAAGTCCGCTGGGAAACCAGACTGAAATTAGAAAAGACGTGCTTGTTTTTAATGCAACGATCGAGCCTGAGCGAGGGCAATGTTTGCTTGTACGAGAAAAAGTAAATTCTCCAATGAACGATGTTGTGTATGTTAATACTCTTTCATGTGTACAGAACAATGCCTTGCAAAATTTCTGTAAAACATAATGCAGAAAGCATTATTACATCATGTTTTGTGCTCATTGTAGAGGAATAATTTCCCAGGGGCATCTTGCGAGTGTATGTAACCTGTATACTCAGTGCAACAATGCAGGATTCTGCAGTTTGTGGCACAGCCTCTAGACTGTGAACTATAGAGATAAAAACAAAGATACAGTACTTTTGAAGTTGCCTTATTTTGTAACTACATAATTATAAGCATTTGCATGTACATATTGCCACATGGAACCACCGGTCACTGGCCCTCCCTAATGGTACTGTAACAATGGTAATCAAGTGATACATGTAACTGCCAACTCTTTGTTCACTGCATATGAAACTCTAGGAGGATCATAAACCTGACCCTAGCCCCACTCAGGATATTCCCTCTGAATTGTATTAAATGAGCTGAAGACTCAGTTCCTTACATGTTTTGTTCATGCTGTGTGTACTTGTTATAGTAAACAGGTATGGTACATGGAGAAAGTGGGAAGATCTCTAAATGCAGCAGCTGTTTGACTCCAGCGAGTTTCTAGCCTGAATTCCAAGAGTTTCATGCATCGTGAGGCCGCTTGGACTCAGCTGCTTAGTGCACTGATGTTCTGACTCTTGCATTGAGCAAGGCAGCTAAACTGGTCTTAGTAGTGCACAAGCTAGACAATGCTTAGGTCAGGGCACATAACATGTCCTGCTGGGCTATATCAGTGACCTCTGTGCATGGGGAGGCTAGACACCGCTTAGTGCACAGATGTTCTGACTCTACCTGTGACCCCCTGTGGTGATGCGAGTGACCATCTGTGAGGCAGCTATACACTGCTTAGTGCACAGGTGTTCTGACTCTACCATGGCCAGTGACCCCCTGTGGTGATGCGAGTGACCATCTGTGGGGCAGCTAGACACTGCTTAGTGCACAGGTGTTCAGTGACCTCCTGTGGTGCAACTATAATGGTACACAACTGCTTATGGCGCACAATGTGTGGCTCTGTCAGTGTGACAGCTCATGCAGTGTCATGATAGTGAACATCCTGACTCAGTCAGTGACCTTCTAGCTATAATTATTATAAACTGACATTAGCAATAGATATCTTTGTATAAAGACTATTCACAGCGAACTATAGTCAGTGAAGCTTTTAATGGTGTCTTGTATGAGTAACTCTGACCTTGTCAGTATAATTATACTACACCATACTTGTCTAATTTGATATGATCAACCAGTTATTTTTAATGATCAGTCAGATCAAATTGCATGAATGTCAACAACATAAAATCATGGATAGCATGTTTGCTAAATTTTTTTGTGTGAGCTAAAGAAAAAACTTCATGTGTATTATAGAACATAAAATTATCAAAAGAGAAAAATACTTAGTTTATACAAGTGAAAGTTTATACAAGTGAAGAAAGTATAAAAGCCAAATGGCTGTGTTACAATACAATGTGCAAGAGAGAGAGAGAGAGAGAGAGAGAGAGAGAGAGAGAGAGAGAGAGAGTGTGTGTGTGTGTGTGTGTGTGTGTGTGTGTGTGTGTGTGTGTGTGTGTGTGTGTGTGTGTGTGTGTGTGTGTGTGTGTGGTGAGAGAGCGAAAGTGCTGAGTGGTTGTATAGTGATAAAGAGAGTTCCCGACCACCTGCAAAAATGCAAAATGAATTACGCCAAACTGAGTAGGAATGTGATTTTTGGTAAAACTCAGCTAATTTAGACGAACTCAATAGTCAATTTCAAGATTAATTGAACACAAAAGAAACAGGGGAGTACCCTATAATTATCCTAACTGGCTTGTTTTGTAGTTTTTAAATGTATACGTCCATGCTTAATGTTTGAAAATAGTATTTTGTAATTCAGGTCACTAGGCACAATGCTAGGGCACTAAAACCTCCATACTTTCCTTTTTACCACCCACATTGCATACAAACGAAGACTCTTGTATACAAATGTTGCAGTAGCTGAACATTCATTTGCTGTTGCCAAATGTAGCTATTTAAATTTAGATATTATATTGTTACAGAATGACGACACCGGACCTCTCTGTGCTGACAGTGTCTAGTAGTACTATCCAGAACACTCACTTCTCTAAACATCAGTTTATAGTTCCTATTATATCTTGGTCTCACAACTTTATTTTTAGAATAATTCTTTACTGAACCAGACTCAGTATAACACCATTTTAGAATAATTCTTACTGTGCCAGAGTTAGAATAAAACAATTTTTTCTACTGTCGACATATCTTTATAATTATTTTGACTACTTGAGAGTGTGACAGTGGGCTCCTGCTCAAGACAGCTTAACCTCACATTTTGGAGTCCCCTGAAATAGAGAGAAATTCGTAAAATCAGGAAACCTCTAAGCAGGACACTGTGTGGTTTTTACATAAGTCTGAGTTCAAGTGATTGACATGATGTTGCTTGGTTTCTCGATCGTATGATGGGACTATTCACGGCATTCACAATAGAACTGAGAAGCTATACCAAGATTGCAGTCTGGACTTGCGAGATTTGGCGTTTATCTGAATCGTGAACGAGTATGGAACGAGCAATAAATGGGTCACGTAGCCAGAAAGACAAACACCATCATGATATGTGCAAGTCAGACTTGCCATCTGGCAGGCCTCATGCGTGTGCTGTTCCGTAGTAGCGTGGTCACTAACACAGTAACAGCAGCAACCACTAAAATGATGCAAAATACAGACTATGAATTCTACAACTACATCTATGAAAACAATTTTTTTAACTGAGAAAAATTCATCTTTCATCATGATATCTACAGAGCCCATGATGATCATCTTGTCGGAGTATTATTACCATTGCCTGCAAAAGGTCAGTTAAAAATTTACAATTTTCAGCGGACAACTAACATGACTCCAATGCATCCTCCTTGGAACTCTTTTTAGTCATCGCCTAAAATGTGAGGACATTAATGTTTTGCATTAGCTATACAATTCATCATTCTAACATTTTTGGTTTGTAAAGACTCGCTTAAACTGAATGTTGCTGTAGTTGAAAATTTTTGTTGCTTCTTCCACCAAATTTTGTAAGCATCTCTCACCTAAATTGTTTTAAAAGTACCACTGAACACGCAAATGTACAAACCTGCTTTGAGAGAGGTACAAACAAGATGAATATGATGATTCCTTGACCAGCAATGAAGATGGTCATGATGTAAGCAATGAAGAGTAAGTGAATGCTAAAGTAGAGCACGTTACCAATCCATGCTATACCCATCACTACTACCAATGTAATGACCACCTTTATCCAGTATCTGCATGAATGCAGGTGACTTTATTTTAAATAATCATATTAATACATACTTAGCTGCCTCATGTTTTAAGTTGTTTTCATTCTTTTCTTTGGCTAAATGGTACAGTACAACAATTGCCATGATCAAAAACCCAATGTTGACCTATACAATTAGAGCATAATTATTATTTTTACATACAATCATATTACTGTCTAATGTCGTCGTAATGATAATTAACTAACCAGAATGATAAGAATGACAGGAGCAATGAAAGCCCAAATAAAGTGTGTGTCGTATCGCAACCAGCACCTACATGTCATGATAATGGTTCTATTTTGACATAACTATGCTCCTTACGCTAGCCGTTCTTTATTATGAGTGTTATATTGTCCATAATGGTGTCCAGTACTATCAGTGTTGACTAGGAATCCGAGAGAAACTACCACTAACATGTATAGAAATGGTATTCCTGTGCACATACATGAATAAAAGCAAGATAGATTCTTGTATGTTTGTATTTACTAACCATAGCTTGATATAGTAAAGGCAATAATGTAACGCTTGATATGGTGTTTGACAAACACTTTGACTAATACTAAGTACAATACCACACCCTCCATTAGCATCCACATGAACACCACCAGGAACAGGTAGTGGAGCAACACAGCAATGGCTGAACAGACAACCTGTGTGCAGGAGAGTGGATGATCAGTGAGAGGACAGTAGGACACTCTTTACCTCATTCTCAGTTCTCTCCACACCCACTACAAACACGAGCTGGGCAGCAATCAAGTTGGCACACAACATACAGTGAATGTAATTACGCATGTTCCACAAAGCCCTGAAAAAAAATTGCGCTCAAGTGAAGATTGTAGCTAAAATGAACACACTCACTTGAGCATTACATAGGCTAAAATTGTTGCTAACAAAAACACCAGTGATATGGGAACTAACACATATCCTGCAATAGTCAGAATTGTTCTATGGACTTGTGATATTTCCTGTAAAAACAGTTCACAGTATGCTATTACCTCTCTCTCTTTCTCCCTCTCTGTCTCCAACCTCTACTGTATCTCCCTCTCCCTCTCTCACACACTCTCTCCCTACAATATCTCACCACTCCAGGGCTAAGAAGAACAGCAAAGTGAGTAAGATGATCGCACGAAGTCTGCACAGATCCATCACTCATACGTTCACCTGTACATCCAGTATTTTCCATGGTCCAGAACATGGAATTCCCTCCAATTCCTCTCCTATAAAATGAACGAATTTCACGAACCCTCGGCGTTTGAGCACCATTGCAAATATTGTAGAGTTAGCACTAAGCTCCCTAGTTGGGAGATTGCAGCAGGAGTTGCAGCTAGTCCCAACCTGTTTAGCTTATAGGCTGAAGTACTGTTGAAACTGCACTACACAGCAAATTGCTGACCACGACTAGGTGTGTCAAGTGGGCGTGACCGTGAACACTCGAGTAGGTAGCCATTGCTCTAGCTTTGATAGGCTTTTTCTTGAGATGTCTACGTACCCCCAGAGCTGTCCTGCAGTTTAGATGAAATCTACAAGCACCTAGGTAGTCAACTATGGGCGTTTTTGTCGTCAGAGAAGTCTAAGATGGCCGTCATGCAAGGTGAGCCAGCCATAACTCAAGAACGAAAGCACTTTAGCAAAATCCACGAGTCACATTGCAAGCCATTGTCGTGCTAAGCCTGTTCATACCTTTACCGAGTTTCAGAAGTGAGCGATGGTCTCTGCAGCTCGATGGACAGAACGAACGAATGAACGAATGAACAGATTTCACGAAACCCTCGGCGTGTTGCACATTGTAGAGTTAGTTCCTTAGTTATGGTTTGCAGAAGGAGCTTTGCAGCTAAAGCCAACCTGCTTGCTATTGAAACTGCACTGCTAGCCAGAAGACAGCAAAGTGCTGACCACAACCGAGACAAGGTGTGTCAAGTGGGCGTGACAGTGAACACTGAGTAGGTAGCCATTGCTCTAGGCTTTGATAGGCTTTTTCTTGAGATGTCTACGCACCCCCAGAGCTGTCCTGCTGTTTAGATGGAATCTACAAGTACCTAGATAGTCAACTATGGGCGCGTTTGTAGTCAGAGAGGTCCAAGACGGCCATCAAGGTGAGCCAGCCATACATAACTCGAGAACGAAAGCACTTTAGCAAAATCCACGAGTCACATTGCAAGCCATTGTCGTGCTAAGCCTGTTCATACCTTTACCGAGTTTCAGAAGTGAGCGATGGTCTCTGCAGCTCATTGGACAGAATGAATGACTGAACGAATGAACAGATTTCACGAAACCCTCGGCGTGTTGCACATTGTAGAGTTAGCTCCTTAGTTATGGTTTGCAGAAGGAGCTTTGCAGCTAAAGCCAACCTGCTTGCTATTGAAACTGCACTGCTAACCAGAAGACAGCAAAGTGCTGACCACAACCGAGACAAGGTGTGTCAAGTGGGCGTGACCGTGAACACGAGTGGCTTGGTAGCCATTGCTCTTGGCTTTGATAGGCTTTTTCTTGAGATGTCTACGCACCCCCAGAGCTGTCCTAAGGTTTAGATGGAATCTACAAGTACCTAGGTAGCCAACTATGGGCGCTTTTGTCGTCAGAGAGGTCAAAGACGGCCGTCAAGGTGAGCCCGCCATAACTCGAGAACGAAAGCACTTTAGCAAAATCCACGAGTCAGATTGCAAGCCATTGTCGTGCTAAGACTGTTCATACCCTTACCGAGTTTCAGAAGTAAGCGATGGTCTCTGTAGCTCGATGGACAGAATGAACGAACGAACGAATGAACAGACTTCACGAAACCCTCGGCGTGTTGCACATTGTAGAGTTAGCTCCTTAGTTATGGTTTGCAGAAGGAGCTTTGCAGCTAAAAGCAAATCTGCTTGCTATTGAAATTGCACTGCTAACCAGAAGACAGCAAAGTGCTGACCACAAGGACAAGGTGTGTCAAGTGGGCGTGACCGTGAACACGAGTAGGTAGCCATTGCTCTTGGCTTTGATAGGCTTTTCTTGAGATGTCTACGCACCCCCAAGAGCTGTCTTGCAGTTTAGATGGAATCTACAAGTACCTAGGTAGTCAACTATGGGCGCTTTTGTCGTCAGAGAGGTCAAAGACGGCCCACCGTCAAGGTGAGCCAGCCATAACTCGAGAACAAAAGCACTTTAGCAAAATCCACGAGTCACATTGCAAGCCATTGTCATGCTAAGCCTGTTCATGCCTTTACCGAGTTTCAGAAGTGAGCGATGGTCTCTGTAGCTCGATGGACAGAACGAATGAATGAACGAACGAACGACAAAGCAAGTACCGTAACCCTCGCGCATGCGCCGAGGGTTAATGACAAACTGAGTACCGTAACCCTCGCGCATGCGCCGAGGGTTAATGAACAGATTTCACGAAACCCTCGGCGTGTTGCACATTGTAGAGTTAGCTCCTTTATTTTAGTTTTGGTTTGCAGAAGGAGCTTTGCAGCTAAAGCCAACCTGCTTGCTATTGAAACTGCACTTCTAACGAGAAGACAGCAAAGTGCTGACCACAAGGACAAGGTGTGTCAAGTGGGCGTGACCGTGAACACTGAGTAGGTAGCCATTGCTCTTGGCTTCGATAGGCTTTTTCTTGAGATGTCTACGCACCCCCAGAGCTGTCCTGCTGTTTAGATGGAATCTGCAAGTACCTAGGTAGTCAACTATGGGCGCGTTTGTTGTCAGAGAAGTCTAAGATGGCCGTCATGCAAGGTGAGCCAGCCATAACTCAAGAACAAAAGCACTTTAGCAAAATCCACGAGTCAAATTGCAAGCAATTGTCGTGCTAAGCCTGTTCATACCTTTACCGAGTTTCAGAAGTGAGCGATGGTCTCTGCAGCTCATTGGACAGACAGAATGAGTGAATGACAAACTGAGTACCGTAACTCTCGCGCATGCGCCGAGGGTTAATGAACAGACTTCACGAAACCCTCGGCGTGTTGCACATTGTAGAGTTAGCTCCTTAGTTATGGTTTGCAGAAGGAGCTTTGCAGCTAAAAGCAAACCTGCTTGCTATTGAAATTGCACTGCTAACCAGAAGTAGGGTCCGCAATGGAAAAAATAAAAGTCAGAGAATCTAGCCTTTACTGCAGTTACAAACAACACTATATACGTAACAAACAACTGCATACTCAAATCTCTGAAATCGTTGCTCGTTGCTCTGCAATCGCTAGCTGAAATCGGAAACTTTCGTGACCTTTGACCTTGGGGTTAAATAATGGTGCATTCTCGACTCTTCGCGACAGTTAGCAGTTAGCGCTTTGTTTGTGCGTGCTTAGTACCGTCTCGGAAGTTCTTGCAACAGCTCAGATTGGCTGGCTTACCTCCCCAAATAAGCGTTTCAGGACTAGCAATTGCAGCAATTGCAGCAATTTCAGGATTCCAACATATTTGGGCTTTACTTTTTGTGACATTGAACAGACAGATCCATACCAGTATTTTCTGATAGTACTAAGCCTAAGCACTGCATAAAACAAATTTCAGCCGAAACGCTTACTGTTTGCCATCTGGCTGAAAAGCCTCAAAATATTAACCGTAAATTGTAATACAGAGAACCATGACCATAAACGCGGCATCACCAGCACAAAACTAGCATTAAAGGAAAGATCTCCAACCGTAGCATCCGTTGCAAGTACAACTAGCAGTCACACGCTACTTTGGGCCTGCATTTTCGCGAAGAAAAATAGTGCTCTCTTGGGGGGCGTGACCGATACCTCAAACTAGAACCACGCCCACCAAAAAGCACTTTTTTCTTCTCGAAAATGCAGGCTCAAAAGTTGCGTGTGGCTGCTGATTGTACTTGCAACGGATGCTACGGTTGGAGATCTTTCCTTTAATGCTAGTTTTGTGCTGGTGATGCCTCGTTTATGGTCATGGTTCTCTGTATTACGGTTAATATTTTGAGGCTTTTCAGCCAGATGGCAAACAGTAAGCATTTCGGCTGAAATTTGTTTTATGCAGTGCTTAGGCTTAGTACTATCAGAAAATACTGGTAGGGATCTGTCTGTGCAATGTCACAAAAAGTAAAGCCCAAATATGTTGGAATCGCGAGTCATTGCTAGTCCTGAAACGCTTATTTGGGGAGGTAAGCCAACCAATCTGAGCTGTTGCAAGAACTTCCGAGACGGTACTAAGCACGCACGAACAGAGCGCTAACTGCTAACTGTCGGGAAGAGTCGAGAATGCACCATTATTTAACCCCGAGGTCAAAGGTCACGAAAGTTGCTAGCGATTGCAGAGCAATGAGCAACGATTTCTGAGATTTGAATATGCAGTTGTTTGTTACGTATATAGTGTTGTTTGTAACTGCAGTAAAGGCTAGATTCTCTGACTTTTATTTTTTCCATTGCGGACCCTACCAGAAGACAGCAAAGTGCTGACCACAAGGACAAGGTGTGTCAAGTGGGCGTGACCGTGAACACTGAGTAGGTAGCCATTGCTCTTGGCCTTGATAGGCTTTTTCTTGAGATGTCTACGCACCCTCAGAGCTGTCTTGCAGTTTAGATGGAATCTACAAGTACCTAGGTAGTCAACTATGGGCGCTTTTGTCGTCAGAGAGGTCAAAGACGGCCAACCGTCAAGGTGAGCCAGCCATAACTCGAGAACAAAAGCACTTTGGCAAAATCCACGAGTCACATTGCAAGCCATTGTCATGCTAAGCCTGTTCATACCTTTACCGAGTTTCAGAAGTGAGCGATGGTCTCTGCAGCTCGATGGACAGATTTCACAAAACCCTCGGCATGTTGCACATTGTAGAGTTAGCTCCTTGGTTATGGTTTGCAGAAGGAGCTTTGCAGCTATTAAAAGCCAGCCTGCTTGCTATTGAAACTGCACTGCTAACCAGAAGACAGCAAAGTGCTGACCACAAGGACAAGGTCATCAAGGTGTGACAAGTGGGCGTGACCGTGAACACCGGAGTAACGTAGGTAGCCATTGCTCTTGGCTTTGATAGGCTTTTTCTTGAGGTGTCTACGCACCCCCCGAGCTTTCCTGAAGTTTAGATGGAATCTACAAGTACCTAGGTAGTCAAGTGTGGGCGCTTTTGCCGTCAGAGAGGTCCAAGATGGCTGTCAAGCTAGAACGGTGAGCCAGCCATACATAACTCGAGAAAGAAAGCACTTTAGCAAAATCCACGAGTCACATTGCAAGCCATTGTCGTGCTAAGCCTTTTGATACCTTTACCGAGTTTCAGAAGTGAGCGATGGTGTCTGCAGCTCGATGGACAGAATGAATGAACAGATTTCACAAAACCCTCGGCGTGTTGCACATTGTAGAGTTAGCTCCTTAGTTATGGTTTGCAGAAGGAGCTTTGCAGCTAAAGCCAACCTGCTTGCTATTGAAACTGCACTGCTAACCAGAAGACAGCAAAGTGCTGACCACAAGGACAGGTGTGACAAGTGGGCGTGACCGTGATCACTGAGTAGGTAGCCATTGCTCTTGGTTTTGATAGGCTTTTTCTTGAGGTGTCTACGCACCCCCAGAGCTGTCCTGAAGTTTAGATGGAATCTACAAGTACATAGGCAGTCATATATGGGCGCTTTTGTCGTCAGAGAGGTCAAAGACGGCCGTCAAGGTGAGCCAGCCATAACTCGAGAACGAAAGCACTTTAGCAAAATCCACGAGTCAAATTGCAAGCCATTGTCATGCTAAGCCTATTCATACCTTTACCGAGTTTCAGAAGTGAGCGATGGTCTCTGCAGCTCGATGGACAGAATGAACGAATGACAAACCAAGTACCGTAACCCTCGCGCATATGCGCCGAGGGTTAATGAGTGAGTGAATGAACGACAAACCAAGTACCGTAACCCTCGCGCATGCGCCGAGGGTTAATGACAAAACAAGTACCGTAACCCTCGCGCATGCGCCGAGGGTTAATGAACTAGTGCCAACCTGCTTAGCTTATAGGCTGTATATTGAGCTAACCAGAAGACAGAAAAATGCTGATCACTTTCTAGGCGTGTCATGTGGGCGTCACCATTCATGAACATGTGAGTAACTAGCTGTAGGCTTTTCTTGAGATCTCTACGCACACTCAGAGCTGTCCTGCAGTTTAGATGTAGTCTACAAGTACCTAAAAAGTCAACTATGGCCGCTTTTGTTGTCAGAGACGTCCAAGATGGCTGGTAAGCAAGGTGAGCCAGCCATAACTCGAGAACGAAAGCATTTTAGCAAAATCCACGAGTCACATTGCAAGCCATTGTCGTGCTAAGCCTGTTCATACCTTTACCGAGTTTCAGAAGTGAGCGATGGTCTCTGCAGCTCGATGGACAGAACGAATGAATCAATGAACGAATTTCACGAACCCTCGGCGTTTGAGCACCGTTGCAAAAATATTGTAGAGTTAACGTTAGCACTAAGCTCCCTAGTTGGTGATTGCAGCAGGAATTTGCAGCTGCTTAGCTTATAGGCTGTAGCTATATTGAAACTGCACTGCTAACCAGAAGACAGCAAATGCTGACCACTTTCTAGGCGTGTCATGTGGGCGTGATCAGGCATGAACCGCACGTGAGTAGGTAGCCATTGCATGCATTGCTAGCTGTAGGCTTTTCCTGAGATATCTACGCACACTCAGATCTGTCCTGCTGTTCAGATGTAGTCTATAAGTAACTAAAAAGACAACTGTGGGCGCTTTTGTTGTCAGAGACGTCCAAGATGGCTGGCAAGTAAGGTGAGCCAGCCATAACTCGGGAACGAAAACATTTTAGCTAAATCCACGAGTCACATTGCAAGCCATTGTCGTGCTAAGCCTGTTCATACCTTTACCGAGTTTCAGAAGTGAGTGATGGTCTCTGCAGCTCGATGGACAGAACGAACGAACGAGTGAGTGAATGAACGACAAACCAAGTACCGTAACCCTCGCGCATGCGCCGAGGGTTAATGAACGAATGAACGACAGAGCAAGTACCGTAACCCTCGCGCATGCGCCGAGGGTTAATTAATAAACAATGCTACTTATTACCTGCCTGCTGGGTAGTTTTATTTATGAAGATAATATTATTACATTAACTCAATAACTTTATGCAGTAAAACTCATAGAAAATTGACTTGACTTACTGAACAGCGGCGAAAACACATTTAAAGTTTTTAGCAGGATCAGGTGACACAGAATTGAAAAAAATTGTCACATTTTCTGAGAGATCTTGAGTGGAGCACTCAGTGCAGTTGGTTACAGAAGAGATGATGGGATGAGTATAGCTGGTTTTATCTGAAGGCCTGAGAATTATAGTGAAAAAGGTGTTATTACTGAAAGTGGAGTTGTCTCACTGTGGAATGAGCCAAGTGAGATTTTTGAAATGGTACGAAGCAACCAGAACAGGCTCTGAAGAGCAGGGGAGAGACACAATGGAATTGCACTTAAAATTTTGTGCATATCTAGTGTAAATTTGATCCCAATAAAAACACCTCAAAATTTTTATACATCAAATTTTTTATACCTCATTTTTTACCTTATGTCAGTGCATACCATTGAGGAATCTTACCAGTTGTTTTATTGAAGAGTAATCCAGGAAGAGTTATATTACTGCCTTCAATAGACAGGCCCACTACTCTGCCAGCATTGGACTGCACCTTCATCACAACAAGAGCTGTGGGAAAACATGGAGACGAGGAGGTTAACATAATTATTCATTATAGTATTACCAAACAATATATTGAAACTCCCAAGACAAAACACCATTTCTAGAGCTGACAATAGTTTGTTGCTCTTACCAATAATGAAGGTCATTATAATTATGTTACTATAAACATCAAGAAATTATGTATACATGCTTTCCTATGTTGAACTTCATGTTAGAGTAAAGTAAAAAATCTTTAATAAAAAAACCTGAAAAGTGTAGGGATGACTCTTAAAAAAGGAAAGGAACAAGATGGGATGATGCTTGCAAAAGTAAAGGAACAAGATGGAATAATGCTTGCAAATGTAAAAGTCCCAAGTATCCCTACATCAGCGGCTTGCTGCGACGACGTGCTACTGACAAATGCGGAATCCTCTTCCTATACCTTTTACAACCGTCAATTACTTCATCGGACTGCGTCCTCCAAACACAGCTACCTGCAGCTTATTTACAACTGTCAACTACTTCATCGGACTGCGTCCTCCTAAACACAGATACCTCTAGTTATTCACAACCGTCAATTACTCCCATCGGACTGCATCCTCCTTCAAGCCACTGATGTAGGGATACTTGGGACTTTACATTTGCAAGCATTATTCCATCTTGTTCCTTTACTTTGCAAGCATCATCCCATCTTGTTCCTTTCCTTTTTTTAAGAGTCATCCCTACACTTTTCAGATTTTTTTATTAAAGATTTTTTACTTTACTTGTTCCTGTTACTTTTTTGATCACTATCAGTTTGAACTTATTAGTTGTATTCTATGTTAGATGTTATTTCATTTTTACAACTCTGTGAGCAGTATATAGATACTAGTCTAGCAGATGTGAACGTGCACAGCCTCTTGAGAGTAAGGAGTGTGGTTTAAATGTTTAATATTACCAAACACAAGAATAATCATTCAATGAAAGGTTTAAAATAGCTAAAGAGGTTGAGGATGCAGACAGCATAATGTCAAGTCCAGGTATGATTTGACAACATGATAGTTGTTAGTATAATATTGTAATGGATGAAGAAGAGACTAGCACTATAGTATACTGACAATTCATGATGCTGCGAGCCTAAATACGGTAGGAGCACGCCTAGTAGAATCTTGTTGATGTCAATATCACACTCACAGAGGCTTCTAGTCCTTTACAACTTACGCTGCGTGGTGTAGGAACCTTACTGTGCGTAGAATCTTGCCGGCGGTAAGCAGGCCAGAATACTCAAGTTATTAACGTCTGTGTAAGTCAGCTTTAACCGGCCATCTGAAGCTTTAACGTTGAACGAGAAAACAAGATGGCGGCTACATACAATGTATTAGCGTTCAAACGCTGATATTTCGCCTGGTGATGAATTTTATACGTCCAAAGACACTTAAATCTGCTATCTGGCGTTGCCCCATCTTACAGTAGCAAGGAGATTGCTCGAGATTGTTACTAAAGTGACGAACGTGGAAACGGTGAAAATCGAGTATCGTCATCTTCGTTTTCTTCTTTCTTTCTTCTTTCTTCTTTCTTTCTTTCTTTCTTCCACTCGCCTAGCACCTTTACGTGAGTAGTGCCGAGACCAAAACACCCACGAACAGTCGTGAAATTCTCCTGGCATGTGCCTTTTGAACTTAGTTTTTAGCGAAACGGCGATATAAATTCCGCGATTTCTCGATCGTGATCCATTGTCAGCTAAGTGTTAGATCGACGCCATTAATAATTATAGTGATTGCGCAATACGCACGTGACCAAGCTGTGGTTAGCGCACGTGACCAACCACTAGCTTGAGTATCGCCACGCCGTATACATCACGGAGAACACATAATTATTTGTCCGAAGAACGGTAAGCTAGCAAGCGCAGAATCACCATTCTGCCTTGCCAGATAATTATAACCGCCGTAAACAAGTGTGGGCGGGGCTCGTATGCACTGTATTCATGCATGCGTAGGCGAGCTTATATCTACAGCATAAGAATTATTTAGCTACAAGTTTAAAATTGTTAATAATAAAGAAAGCCATCAACAACAGGAAAACCAAACCAATGGTGGAAACAAAGATGGCACAGTAATTGCATGATATTGAACTGTACTTCACTGAAAAAGAAGAAAGGACACAAACAAGAAAATTAAAAAGATTTCTATCGAAATCAAAAGGATGTAGGGTTGTGAAATCTACCACTGGTCAACAATGTAAACTAACAAGGAACAAGCATGGAATGGTAACACGATTGACTTGCTAACAGACCATAGATCCCTACATCAGTGGCTGTACATAAGCTGTCACAAGCTGAATGCACGTCAGGTGTCAGTCAACAGCAACAAGCTAAGCTGAACTAGCTATAGTCAACTACAGCAGCCACTGATGTAGGGATCTATGGTCTGTTAGCAAGTCAATCGTGTTACCATTCCATGCTTGTTCCTTGTTAGTTTACATTGTTGACCAGTGGTAGATTTCACAACCCTACATCCTTTTGATTTCGATAGAAATCTTTTTAATTTTCTTGTTAGCGTTCAAACGCTGATATTTCGCCTGTTGTTGAATTTTATACGTCTTTAGACACTTAAATCTGCTATCTGGCGTTGCCCCATCTTACAGTAGCAAGGAGATTGCTCGAGATTGTTACTAAAGTGACGAACGTGGAAACGGTGAAAATCGAGTATCGTCATCTTCGTTTTCTTCTTTCTTTCTTGGCTGTGTCTATTGACACCAATTTGTTGGTGTCAACAATGGCCACCGAAACGCTATTGACACCAACCTAAATCCTAAACCCAAAACCCTAAAAAAACCTTCTCCTAATTGTGCAAAGTGGGGAGGGTCGTCCTAACCCGGGCCTTCGGCCCTTGGTAAGCCTAAGGATCGTCGGGAGGGTCGTCCTAACCCGGGCCTTCGGCCCTTGGTAAGCCTAAGGATCGTCGGGAGGGTCGTCCTAACCCGGGCCTTCGGCCCTTGGTAAGCCTAAGGATCGTCTGGAGGGTCGTTCTAAACAGGGTCTCTGGCCCTCACTAAGGATCTTCGAGCTAAAAACATAGCAGCTAATAAAAACTGAAGTTTTCTGCAAAAAAAAACCAACAAAAAATGCTTTTACCGAGAATCGAACCCTGAACGATTGCATTACTAGACACCGTACTATACCGTTGAGCCACTGGAACCTACTGACCAATGATTGCTACAAATAAGCATTTATAGTTGACACCGAAGGTTTAGGTTGGTGTCAATAGCATTTTGGTGGCCGTTATTGACACCAACGAATTGGTGTCGATAGACACAATCTTCTGGCTTTCTTCCACTCGCCTAGCGCCTTTACGCGAGCAGTGCCGAGACCAGAACATCCACGAACAGTCGTGAAATTCTCCTGGCATGTGCCTTTTGAGCTTTGTTTTTAGCGTAACGGCGATCTAAGTTCCGCGATTTCTCGATCGTGATCCATTGTCAGCTTAGACTTAGTGTTAGACGCCATTAATCGTTTTTCATCGAAAATTGTAAATCTTGCTGGAAATGCTCCAAAGTTGTTGGAAATCAATTCCGAGTGTTCTAAATGTCATTTAAAATCAGTTTTGGAAGAAATAGACGGCGAAGGATTATAAGGTGATTAATCGTTTTTCATTGAAAATTGAAAATCTTGTTGGAAATGCTCCAAAGTTGTTGGAAATCAATTCCGAGTGTTCTAAATGTCATTTAAAATCAGTTTTGGAAGAAATAGACGGCGAAGGATTATAAGGTGATTAATCGTTTTTCATTGAAAATTGAAAATCTTGTTGGAAATGCTCCAAAGTTGTTGGAAATCAATTCCGAGTGTTCTAAATGTCATTTAAAATCAGTTTTGGAAGAAATAGACGGCGAAGGATTATAAGTTTATTATTGTTGCCCTCTACGGGATAATAATGACAAAAACAAGAACTAAATAAAAAAATATAGAGTCAGTCTGTGAACTTCAGACATGAGATTTTCTCAGCAAGGTTAATTAGATCATGAAAGTTCTTGTTCTCCAGCCATTGTATTGTGGTCTCAGTGCTGTATTTTGACTCAGGTAGATGACTTGAAAACAGATGTTCATAATAGTTTGATGGAATTTTATCGCCACAATGAGGACATAGTCTCTCACCAAAGGTCGGTCTTGAAAGAGCATTATAAGGTGATTAATGTGATTGCGCAATACGCACGTGACCAAGCAATGGGTAGCGCACGTGACCAAGCAGCTAAAGTATCGCTGCGCCGTGTGGATCACTATCACGGAGAACACACACCCGGCATTTGTCTGGAGTCTTCGAAGAACGGTAAGCTCGTGTAGGATCGCCATTCTGCACTTGCCAGATAATTATAACCGCCGTGTAGGTCTACAAACAAGTGTGGGCGGGGCTCGTATGCACTGCATGCATGCATGCGTAGGCGACAAGGCAGACCTGATACGTACAGCTTAACAATTTTAGCTACAAGTTTAAGAAAAGCCATCAACAGCAGGAATACTAAACTAATGGTGGAAACAAAGACTTCTCCGTACATGCATGATATTGAACTGCACTTCACTAAAAAGAAAAAAGGACACAAACAAGAAATTAAAAAGATTTCTATCAAAATCAGAAGGATGTAGTGATGAAGAAATCTACCACTGGTTCACAATGTAAACCAACAAGGAACAAGCATAGAATGGTAACATGATTGACCTGCTAACAGACCATAGATCCCTACATCAGTGGCTGTACATAAGATCAATATTTTGTCACAAGCTGAATTCTATTCAAAGTGTCAGTCAACAGTAAATAGCTTAACTAGCTATAGTCTGGCCACAGCAGCCACTGATGTAGGGATCTATGGTCTGTTAGCAGGTCAATCGTGTTACCATTCTATGCTTGTTCCTTGTTGGTTTACATTGTGAACTAGTGGTAGATTTCTTCATCACTACATCCTTTTGATTTCGATAGAAATCTTTTTAATTTCTTTAATAGTAGAGATATGTGCGAAAACTCATTTTCACACATGAGTACTGTAGCCGCCATCTGTCATCCCTACATATCATTGCCGATCGGCAATGATAATCCAGCATAATAATACGGAAATGGTACTTAGTCTGTTGCTATAGACAAGATTCTGATGACACTACGACGAAACTACATTGTGGAGCAGCAGAAAGACTCCGGAAGTGACGTCACGTTTAATTAACTCCACCCATACATTCCATTCACTTATTGGGAAAGCCTTATTGTCCAAACTAGAGTGGGTGGGGCCCGTATACCAAGCTCATTTGCATGCAGCATGCATGAATGCATGCTGGGTGAGCTAGTTTCAGTATGAGCAAAAGCTCACATAAAGAAAATTTCAACAACAGCAATAAACCAAACTAATGGTGGAAACAAAGAGACTCAGTACTTGAACTGCACCCAAACTTTGAAACTCACTGAAACAAGGACACAAAAAAATTAATGATTTCTGACGAAATCAAAAGGATGTATAGGGATGAAGAAGTCCACATTGTAAACCAACAAGGAACTAGCATGGAATGTTAACACGATTGACTGGATAATAAACCATGCATCCCTACATCAGTGGCTGCACTTAATAATAATTATGGACTTTCAGTCAACAACAGCATTCCTGGCTTATAGCCAGTAAAGCAGCCACTGATGTAGGAATGCATGGTCTATTATCCAGTCAATCGTGTTACCATTCCGTGGTTGGTTTTCATGAATGAACCCTTAAACCTTGGGAAGTTAAAGGCTATACACAACAAACCACTGAGTTACTGCTCTATAGCAGACACTAGTCCTGATTGCATGAGTGAAACTTGCTTTATACTGTACACAACAAACCACTGAGTTACTGCTCTATAGCAGACACTAGTCCTGATTGGGTGAAACTTGCTTTATACTGTACAACAAACCACTGAGTTACTGCTCTATAGCAGACACCAGTCCTGATTGAGTGAATCTTGCTTTATACTGTACACAACAAACCACTGAGTTACTGCTCTATAACACAGACACTAACTCGCGTACTCAAGTCTTGCAGTGTGATAGTAGTGTTGTTTGATAAATCATCAAAACCAGAATTGTCAGCAAATGAGAGAGCTACATCATCCAAGAGCTTTAAAAGATTAACTGCAGTTGTTGTGTTAGCCTATAGGACCAAGAAAAAAATAGCTAGTATTCACCAAAAAACCTACTATAGAACTAGTTCAATTGCATTAACTCTTTAGTGACTGAATTATTTTGACGAAAATTCGACTTGCTCTAAACTGACAGTTAGTCTTGCATTTTTATACAACATGCAGTACGTTAGCTGTTCCAAACTAGCACTGTTGTTTCCTGGTATGTCAAAGTTTACGACCATGTACTAAAGTCTGAGTTGGCCACTCCCACTTCGGGACTGAAGCCACTTAAGTGCTGCGACCTCGTCATTTTCCAGCCAATTTTGGTCTTCATATAGCCCTTGCGACTGATACAAAAACCTGGTGGTGTCCAGGTGAGCAAACAGCATAGTTTAGACCATATTTCATGCCCAAGTATGCATTTCCGGTTATCCTGAAGCCTTAAAAATGCCAAAAGTGGCGAGGGGCTCCGCTCCTTCGAACCCCGGGTTAACGGGGGGACACCCCCCTTTAAATTCCCCCGTGCTATACGTTTAAGTGGGGAGGGCGCGCCGAAAAACAGGTGGTTTTTTTCATTTAAAGTCATATTTTGCAAATAAACTTGATTTGACCTTTCTAGAGCACTTTTTGCACTTTTTATGACGTCTAGAGTCGGTGGAGTCAATTATGGCGGCTATAGCCGCTATAGGCCTTAAAGGGTTAACTCTGCAGTGTTGCAAAAAGCATCAAATAAATGCAATTGAGTACTGAATGCATTTTGTATGAAGTCTACAATTTAGTGATATCTCACCTGGTCAGGAGTGCGACTGGGAATTGAGCCTGTTTGAAACACTTTCAAAAATGTCTGCATATCATATAAACCAAACTCACTCATAACCATAATTCCCACAGTACTATACTCTCTACCTTGACGAATGTTTCATTGATGTCCTCTCTTGGCTGTTCATTGTAAGCTATTTGAAGTAGCTCCTGGAGTTGAGCAATGCTATAGCCCTCCTGTTGCTGTTCAAGATATTTCATGAGTCCAGCTGTAGGGTTCCCCTTCGTCTGCAAACAATTATAGTAAATGACGGTACAAAACAAACAGAGCATGCATGTGTGTCTCGGTACTTACCGTATTTATTATCACCTCTATAGGAACTGGTTGGGGAGACTGTGTAGTAGATGGTGTATGAGATCGTATAGGAGTTGAAGATGATTGAGTGGTCCTTCCACCAGAACCTGGTGGAAGGATCTTGTACAGATTGAGAGAGAGTGTGACGGATCGTGACGTGCCAGTTCCATTGCATTTTGTGTAGTTTTGACTAGCGACACAGTTCACTAGTGTCACGTTATAACTAACAAGAAAAGATACATAATGTAACAGCACATACAAACACTATTCATACCTGGCACTATCATTCGTTGCTGTAATTTTAAGAGGGATATTTCCTATTCGCACTTCTCGAATTCTAAGATACCAGTAATCTTGTCCAGTAAAATTAAGATCCTGTTTCCATACAATATCTAGCATCTCTCTCTTGGCAATGGCACTATTAGATACACATGCGGTTAATACTTCTGATAGATGAGGTGACCATATAGGTACAGATGTGTTCGAAACATTAAGCGTGATGTTTGCTGCATTAAAATTGTCCCATTGAGTGTTAGCAAGTGGAGCGAAATACGCCAAGTTGGTAGTCTCATTCAAGCTTAGTAAGATTCCATTAGGGTCTCGATCGGTGCAGGGAGTGGGGTAGTGAAAATCAGATGTAGCTATATCGAACTTGATCACACTACAAGGGAAAGAGGGGAGGGAGATAGGGAGAGATGGAGGAAGGAGGGGAGAGGGAGGGAGAGAGAGAGAGAGAGGGGGCGAGAAGTGAGTGATAGAGCAGTCAATAGAAATTTTTAGGTTTAGCAAGAAGCAACAAGTGAAAAATCAACAAGGAAATGAGATGTTCATACATTTTAGTTTGGTTCATATAGCAGGAATAGTTCATCTGTGGGACATGTGGTGGCTTGACTGCTCGGACCAGTCTTAGATCAAGCGGAGGAGTAGTTGCTTTGCGAACAGTCTTATATGTGACATTATTTCTGCCAGTGAAGTACAAACAGCTACCAGAGCTGTTGGTACAGTTGGAAGGAGTATTGGACAATTGTGTAAACATTAGCTCCCAGTCCGTTTCTCTAAAAACAAGAGATTAACAGATAAAGGAGGGGAGACAGCAAAGAAAGAAGGGATGGAATGGGAGGAAGGAAAGAAAATAGATCAAGGAAAGAATAGGGGAGAATGTACGTGTTACACTTACTTGAAATCTCCTTCAAAATCTTCCTTGACAACCTCTCGCGAACAGTTCTCGTACTGTACAGTGACAGCCAGATTGTCTAAAGACCACACGTCGCAATCTTGTCCTGAAGACATATTCACTGTGTACTGCTCCCATGAAATTGAAGATATTCGGTTTAAAATTTCATTCCCATTTTTAGAATAATTTTTCAAGCCGATGCTATCGTTAAAAGTTGCTGTGACATTGAAGATGTTAGAAGAGTGATTCAAAGTGACCATGGATCCATGATTTATTACCATAGGGACAATATCTGGGTCATTATTGTAGTCTGTGGCTGTGCTATAGTAAAAATTAAGATTTTTTGTAAAATTGAGATGATCAGTAGCTTTGAATAGAATCCCTTTGTTAATATTGTCGAGTTTAATGCAATTAGTTGCATTTTCAAATGAAAGAATGAGAGAGAAGTCGATGGAGGCTTGCCTGTGAGGGAGTTATCAAAGTTCATAACAATTATAGAACATGATGAGGTGGTATGTTTCGTGTACTAGGCATCATAAAAGTAATGATATTATCATAGGTTAGTAGTAGTTCTAGATCTTGTAACAGCTATAAGATATAACTTTTGTATAATAGTAAATAGCACTTGTATGCATAAACAGACATGAAACATGCAATGCACAAAAGATTCAATTTTTGCAGAAACAATTCCTATGTAGGAATGTACAACTATGGAACATGAGAAAATGCGCCGCAATTATACAGCCCTACTATGGAGTACAGTTATGCTTGAACAAAATCAACGGCAAAAGGTGTAATGCACCGAGCGACAAAGATTACCATTGCACATTTGCTACTTGGAATGATATTGAGCTACATGATACAGTAATATGAATTGACTTACATCAGAGTTCTGTTGAGTGGTTTGAATGGGAAGCAGTGCTCAGTAGTACAGCTACTAGCATTGAATGTATCTTTGTAAGCAACAGCAAGATCAGTGGTGTTGTGAGGACAGAATGCATCACTGTTACAGTCATGCTTTTGAATATGTGGAGGATTACTTGGATTTTCTAGTATTTCAGTAAGATATGTACTTGTGTCGCTGTCTGAAGGACACAGGAGGCTAATATCAGCAGATACTGCATAGTTGCTTCCTTGATGATACCAGGTAAATGCAGATACTAAACTTAGTAGTCTCATAAGTCCTGTAAATCCAACAAGGTCTGCAGTATTGATGCAATAACAAGGTGAAGCTCGGCTTAGTTCAATCCTGAACTGGTACTGTGTGTTGCTGTCAACTGTGAAAGAGTCTTCAGTACAGTCACATATTCCTGCAGTGGTGAAAAGTGGTAATTTAAAAGCAAAAAATTATTGCAAAAGAGAGAACAGGAGAAGTAATAATGACTCAAGGACACGAGGTTACATATAGACACAGAAAAAAGTAGTATAATGTCCTTGGCATGGGTGCAGGATACAAAAACATTACAGGGATAAATAAATCTATAAAAGTCAACGTGAGGACAACCATGTTAGTTCTATAAAGTTCACTACTCAACACGATAATGTCTAGTCGACGCAGCAACAACCTCTATCAAATCATGTTAGTTCTGTTTTTGCATGTAACATAATCTGCCCGGCGCTCACAACTTTTTTCCAGGCTGAGTCAAGAATAGATGTTGCGGATTTTTTTGAGTGATGGGAAAGCCTTCAAAAGGGCTGTTCTGGAAGAGGGCAACCAATGATCAAGAGATCCGATTTCAATAGTATAGAGATCAGCTGAGAGGCCTTTACATCAAAGTCACTCAAAACTTTCTGATAGTTTTTTTTAGCTTTTTAGAACTTTAGCTTTGAGCATACTCTCTTTCGAATTGTGTGGGACTGTCAGCTCAATCAGCTTTATAACTTTGGTTCTCAACAAGTACCATATCAGGTCTGGCTGAGGTAACAATCAGATTGACTGGTGTAGTACCACTAGCGTTGTCAGAGGCATTCTCCCTGGGAGGTCTGCGTACAGTTCTACTCCATCTTTGAGATGGTCACGCACCAGCGAACGGAGTGCACGTGCAGTCATGTCTCCATGTGTACCGTCCTTGCTGAAGAGCCTCCGGCCATAGGAAGAGAATGTGGTTGCATGCTACCGCACGATTTACAAGATGGCTCTGCTCTAAAATTCCACCTCTTGAGATTGAAGGGGTAGGGATTAATATGATCTTTGTTATGAACACAACAACCAGATAATTATTGTTGTACATCATTATACATGCAAACTTATTTGCTCTCATGAATCTTGTATAAAAATTAATTTGATAAGCCCATGTATACATAATTTTGTAGTAAACTGAAACATGGCAGCCTTACCATTATAATCGCGTGAGTAGTAGTGGAGTAAACTCCATTCACTGAACGGCTGAGCAGGATCTAGAGCGCTTCTGGATCGCACAGCAAGTTGCACAACAGGCGGGGATGGATCATTGGTACAATTATTCTGCTCGAAATTTATCCTACGAGAGAGAGAGGGCAGTCAGGCAAGGCAAGGTGACCAATCAGACAACTCACTTAGGTAGTGACGCTGAGACATTCTGGAAGAGGACAGCACAAGAGACGAAGCAAAGCAGCAGCAGCAAGCAGACGGTGACTCTCATTGCGTCTCCGTGCTCAAGTCCGCTGGGGAACCAGACTGAAATTAGTAGAAAAGACGTGCTTGTTTTTAATTACGCCATGCAACGATCGAGCCTGAGCGAGCGCGATGTTGATACGCGATGCTTGTATGAGACACAGTAAATTCTCCAATGTAGGAAGTTGCGTATGTTAATACTCATCCATGTGTACAGTGCTGCAATGATGTTTGAAACATTTCTGTAAAACATGTTTACATTTTTGTGCTCATTTCAGACGGATCATAATTCCCATCTTGCGAGTGTGCAACCTGTGCTCAGTGCAAGCAACAATACAGAATTCTGGCACAGCCTCAAACTATAGAGATATCGATAAATACAAAGATACAATACTTTTGAAGTTGCCTTATTTTGTAACTACATAATTATAAGCGTGTGCATGTACATACTGCCACATGGAACCACCGGTCACTGGCCCTTACTGATGGTACTGTAACAATGGCAATCAAGTGATACATGTAACTGTCAATTCTTTGTTCACTGCATATGAAACACTGGAAAAGTTAGGAGGACCATAAACCTGACCCCGTATAGCCCCGCTCAGTATATTCCCTCTGAATTGTATTAAAAGAGCTGGAGACTCGGATCCTCAAAATATACATGTTTTGTTCAGGCTGTGTGTACTTGTTATAGTAAACAGGTGTAGTACATGGAGTAAGTGGGAAGATCTCTAAATGCAGCAGCTGTTTGACTCCTGCAAGTTTCTAGCCTGAATTCCAAGAATTTCATGCATCGTGCGGCCGCTTGGACTCAGCTGCTTAGTGCACTGATGTTCTGCCTCTTGCATGACCAAGGCAGCTACACTGGTCTTAGTAGTGTACAAGCTAGACAATGCTTAGGCCAGGGCACATGATGTCCTGCTGGGCTATATCAGTGACCCTCTGTGCATGGGCCAGCTAGACACTGCTTATAGTGCACAGGTCTACCAGTGACCCCTTGTGGTGATGCCTGTGACCATCTGTGGGACAGCTAGACACTACTTATAGTGCACAGGTGTTTGGCTCTACCAGTGACCTCCTGTGGTGATGCCATGCAGTGACCATCTGTGGGGCAGCTTATAATGCACAGATGTTCAGTGACTTCCTGTGGTGCAACTACATGGCACACAACTGCTTATGGGGCACAAATGTGCAGCTCTGTTAGTGGGACAGTTCATGCAGTGTCCTGATAGTGAACATCCTGACTAAGTCAGTGACATTCTAGCTAACTGTCATTAGCAATAGATATCTTTGTATAAAGACTACATATACACAGCGAACCACTCAGTGAAGCTTTTATAATAACGCACAGGTGTGTGTAGTGAGAGCCGGAGCTAGAGTGCTGAGTGGTTGAACTACTATAATAGTTATAATAGAGCTTTTCCTTCTTTCCTGAGCACCTGCAAAAATGAATTGCGCCAAACTGAGTAGAAATGTGATTTTTGGTAAAACTCAGCTAATTTAGACTAAATCAACTTCCAGATTAATTGAATATGAAAGAAACAAGAGGAGCACCCTATAATTATTATAATTATCCTAACTGGGTTGTTTTATAGTTTGTGCTTTAGTGAGGTTCGGATTAGTGAGGGTCTACTGTAGCTACTTAAATTTGAGCAAGTATCACATTCAATCCTGAAAACTTTTGTCTTGGAGGATTAGCAAAGTTCAGCTGTCTAATGCATACAGTCACAAATCACAGGTTTAGCCCATAAATATGCTACGCAAATTCAATTAATTTTCACTTGTGATTTTTTAAATCAATTTTTATGGTGCAACAAGTATAAAACATGAGGAATCACAAGTGCATATATGTGAATGAATTTTGCACAAGGTATTATACACATAGAATCAACATGATACAGTTTGTCATAGAGACAATGCTACTATAGTACAGTACTGCTGTCTGAGATTAGAAGATGCTGCGAGGATCCATTCAGATCCTTCTGCCTCCCGTTGGGAGAGAGCTGAGAATGATCGGGAGAAGGAGAGGCTATTTGATCTGGGCTGTCTGACAAGATAAGTTGATTGATGTTGCTCAGTTTTTCATCTGTTTGTGAGTCTTGTGAGTTATTACCCGTGCGCAGTATGCGCCAGGGTTATGCGTTTGTGTCCGTCTATATGTGTGTGTGTGGACAAAAAACACGCTTGTTTTCCTCTCACCGCTCGAAATTCGCTACAAAAACGCACTTTGCTGCCTGTTTACTGAATTTATAGTCCTGCGAAGACCTTTACAGCGTCCTGAGAGACTTGATCGAGCGGCCAATCGATGGTTTCTAATAGCTCTATGGCCTTCTAAGAGCAATATACGGTATTGTGGGCGTATCGCCCAACCGAAATCTCGTGTACGTACGAGCGAGCGCTCGTGTATACGGCAGTACTGATAATGTCGAGGAGAACGAGAAAGCCATTGTTAAAGGCCCTTTGAGGCTGTAGAATCTGAAGAATTCTTCAAGTAAGTAGAGTTCCAGTACTTTTCTTGGGCCCTTGATAATCATTTTTACCGGGAAACTAAACGAAAGAGAAAACATTCTGCTGCTGACAAGCGACAACTTCAATGACACACTAGTTATTACTCCATTTCTGATCTCAATCTCATCTTCCACCAGAATCACAGCATCCTCAAGAAGCTTATCACCTGACAATAGTTCAAATGCTGAACCTGCTCGAGTAGTGCTCAAATATTTCACTCTTTTATACTCCTTCACATTCACATTCCTTATGCAATAGCATTCACCAATGACCAGTTTGGCATTTTAATTCATATAATTCATAATTTAGCATTCCAATACCAGTAAATTGTACTAGTACTGGTTTATAGTCATTTAAAATCACTAGTATGTACATGTGAAATAGCGACAATATGACCATACAGTATAAATATGAACAAAGTCTCAAATCTGACTTCCTCAAATGCTATTCTACATGCATGAGTCAGCGCACGGGTATGTGTTCAATAGAACTCTAGTTTGTGAATGTGGAAGGCAATGATGGATTCACAAATGCTCCAGCACTCGCTAAATAAGAAAGGAAAAATCGTGTTACGTTCCTACTACAAAAATCACAGTCTTTATACTAAATTGCTGTTTAAAATTTAGTTTATTCTTGGATAAAACCCTAGAATTACGTGTTACATATCAAACAACGAATATACCATGCAATGGAGACTGTAGGCCCAGGTAGAGCTGAGTTTTTATGCCACAACCTTATTCAACTTTCGACAAAATAACACAAATCTTATTAATCTAAGCAACACCAGCTGCAGTGGTACATAACAAATATTGAGGTACTACTGTTACTGCTCACAAGAGATGTCGGCTGTCTTCATAACATACACTTGTGGTCTCTGCTCCTTCATCTTTTGTGCTCCAGATCCCTGTAGCAGCAGAGAGAATGAGAGACAGGGCAATCCATGCTGTGCTCAACTTGACTTACTGGCTCTGCGGCAGTGGATCGCTTGGTTGGAAACATCTTGCTGAGAAATTCCGACTGAGACTGCTTCATCTTCCACCATTTACCATAAGCTTCTCTAACCTGCATCAAAATTGATGATTATGCGTCAAAATTAGGATAAGACTCAAAATTATATCAACTCCATTAATTTTATTTTTATTTCTTGTAAAATTACACGATTAAAATTAAAGTCAATTTCCTTTGCTCAGAACTGTATTTCAGTGAAGTCACGTCAACACAAACTTGCTATTGTTAATACAAATATCGTGCTACATTTCATTCTAGTTAACCTGCTTTGAGAGAGGTACAAAGAGTATGAAAATGATGATTCCTTGACAAGCAATGAAGATGGTTATAATGTAGGCAACAAAGAGTAATTCTTCTCTGAAGAAAAGTACATTTCCGATCCATGTAATGCCCATTACAATCGTCAGTAGTATAATCACTTTCACCCAGTGCCTGTAAAGAGTGCATGTAGAGAGTAACAAAGTACAGTGGAACCTGTCTATAGGCATCACTGTCTGCTTGTAACAGTCAGCTAGCTAGGGATCAAACAGTACAGTGGAACCTGTCTACTTTCTGCTTATTATAACAACCAGCTAGTTTGAGTACAGTGGAAGCCTACAGCTGCTAGTATCATTAATACCTTGTTGATGCAACGTTATTTTTCTTATCTTGTTTTTTGAAGTGTCGGCACATGATCACAATAGTCATGACAAGAAACCCAATATTGATCTGAGAGACAAAAACATAGCAAACAGCTGCAGCACAGTTGGAGTGGACCTCACCAATGTGATCAATGTAACAGGAGCAATGAAGGCGTAGATAAAATGTGTATCATATCGTAGCCAACAGCTGCAGTGGAGAGGGGGTTAACAATTGAGAGAGTTACTGAACAATACTCCACTCACGCAGTCAGTGTTCCATCGGAGTAGAAACCATAGTGATTACCTGTCTTGTCTGTATTAACCAGGAAGCCAATGGGTGCTACAACCGCCATATAGAGGAGTGGAAACCCTGAAGACAAGCAAGAAGTGGTACCATTTACATTGTAGTGATCCAATAGTGATCAATACTTGTAGAAAATAGCTTAGCAAATTTTAAAATATTTCCATATTTGGTGCATGAAAATTCAACCATTTTCATGTACATGTACATTACTGACCAATGTCCAATGGTCCAATAGTCCATTGGTTACTACAGACTAATGGTCAATCGGTTACTAACCATAGCTAGTGATGGTAAATCCAGCAATGTATCGTTTCCGGTGTTTAATGAAAACTTTGACTAGTGCTACATACAAGACCACACCCTCCATTAGCATCCACATGAACACCACCAAGAACAGGTAGTGGAGCAACACAGCAATGGCTGAACAGACAGCCTGTGTGTAGGAGAGTGGATGATCAGTGAGAGGACAGGAGGACACTCTTTACCTCATTCTCAGTTCTCTCCACACCCACTACAAACACGAGCTGGGCAGCAATCAAGTTGGCACACAACATACAGTGAATGTAGTTACGCATGCTCCACAGAGACCTGAAAAAAGCAAAATGCACTCGAGTGATGATTGTAGCTAAAATGAACACACTCACTTGAGCATTACATAGGCTAAAATTGTTGCTAACAAGAACACCAGTGATATGGGAACTAAGACATATCCTGCAATAGTCAGAATTGTTCTATGAACATGTGATATTGCCTGTAGAGATAGAAGTTCACAGTATATAAATCTACCTACCTCTTTCTCTCTCCCTCTCCCTCTCCCTCTGTCTCTTTCCCTCTTTCTATGTCTCTTTCCCTCCAATATCTCACCACTCCAGGACTAAGCAGAATAGCAAAGTGAGTAAGATGATTGCACGAACACTGCACAGATCCATCACTCGTACGTTCAGCTGTACATCCAGTATTTTCCCTGGTCCAGAAAATTGAATTCCCTCCAATCCCTCTTATAGAAGCACCAGAATTAAGATTTAAAATGCTAGTAAAAGCTTAATATGTCGAGTACCTGCCTACTGGGTATTTCTATTTATGAAGATATTAATTAATTTTATGCAATGAAACTCGGTAAGACTCACAGAAAATCGACTTGACTTACTGAAAATCGGCAAAAACACATTGAAAGTTGTCAGCAGGATCAGGTGACACAGAATTGAAGAAAATTGTCACATTTTCCGAGAGATTTTGAGTGGAGCACTCAGTACAGTTGATCACAGAAGAGATGACGGGATGAGTATAGCTGGTGTTATCAGAAGGCCTGAGAATAAATTATACTGAAAAAGGTGTTATTATTGAAAGTGTAGTTGTCTCACTGTGAAATGAGCCAAGCGAGATTTTTGAAATGATACGAAGCAACCAGAACAGGCTCTGAAGAGCAGGGGAGAGACGCAATGGAATTAAATATCGCACCTAAAATTTTGTGCATATCTAGTGTAAAATTTGATCACAAAAAAATTATACTACAAAATTTTATACCTCAACTTTATTCTCAAAAAAATTGTATATACCTACCTTATGTCAGTGCATACCATTGAGGAATCTTACCAGTTGTTTTATAAAAGAGTAATCTAGGAAGAGTTATATTACTGCCTTCAATAGACAGGCCCACTACTCTGCCAGCATTGGACTGCACCTTCATCACAACAAGAGCTGTGGGAAAACATGGAGAAGAGGAAGTCAACATAATGTTGAGAACGGATTTGAGAAAAGGAGTCACTTCATTCCTGCAATTTTCGCATGTTTTCAACATGCTGTTTTCGCATGTTTTCTTAACAACACGCATGTTTTCAACATGCTGCCATTCAGCCAAATTTGGTACCATGGCTCTGAAATTGATATAGAATGATCAAATATTATTTCAGTGAGTTTCAGTAATGTTTGAAATTGCAGGAGAGAAGTAACCCCTTTTCTCAAATCTGCTCACATAATTCTAAGAAAAGCATTACAGTAGTCTCAAATGCATAACAACCACTATATTGAAACTTCCGAGAAAGAACGGTATTTCTAGAGCAGACAATAGTCTGTTGCTGTTAACAATAATGAGAGTCATTATAGGTTACTGTAAACATCAAGAAATTAGTATACATGGTTGGTTGCCTATGTTGAACTTCATGTTATTCAGCATAATAATTCGGAAATGGTACTTATAGTCTGTTGCTATAGACAAGATTCTGATTACACTTCGACAAAACTAACATTCGTACTTATATCAACAAACATGAATGAACCCTTGAACCTTGAGAAGTTATATAGGCTATACACAACAAACCACTGAGTTACTGCTCTATAGCGACACTATAGTCCTGTTTGAGTGAATCTACTGTACACAACAAACCACTGAGTTACTGCTCTATAGCAGACACTAGTCCTGTTTGAGTGAATCTTGCTTTATACTGTACACAACAAACCACTAAGTTACTGCTCTATAACACAGACACTAATTCACGTACTCAAGTCTTGCAGTGTGATAGTAGTATTGCTTGATAAATCATCAAAACCAGAATTGTCAGCAGATGAGAGAGCTACATCATCCAAGAGCTTTAAAAGGTTAACTGCAGTTTTTGTGCTAGCCTATAGGACCAACGAAGAAAATAACTTGTATTCACCAAATAAGCTACTAGAGCTAATTCAATCATGTTGCATGAACTCTGCAGTGTTGCAGAATTTTTTCCAAAACCATCAATAAATGCAAATGAGTGCTGCATGCATTTTGTACGAAGTCTTTACAATGTAGTGGTATGACTATCTCACCTGGTCAGGAGTGCGCCTGGGAATTGAGCCGGTTTGAAACACTTCCAAAAATGTCTGCATATCATATAAACCAAATTCACTGATAAGCACAATTTCCACAGTACTATACTCTCTACCTCGACGAATGTTTCATTGATGTCCTCTCTTGGCTGTTCATTGTAAGCTATTTGAAGTAGCTCCTGGAGTTGAGCAATGCTATAGCCCTCCTGTTGCTGTTCAAGATATTTCATGAGTCCAGCTGTGGGGTTCTCCTTCGTCTGCAAATAATTAAAGTAAATGATGGAACAAAACAAACAGAGAGTGCATGCATGTCTCGGTACGTACCAAATTTATTAGCTCCTTGATAGGAACCGGTTCAGGAGATGGTGTAGGAGTTGAAGTGGTAGGTTCTTGTGGAAGGATCTTGTCCAGGTTGAGAGAGAGTGTGACGGATCGTGACGTGCCAGTTCCGTTGCATTTTGTGTAGTTTTGACGAGCGACACAGTTCACTAGTGTCACGTTATAACTAACAAGAAAAGATACATAATGTAACATCACATACAAACACCATTCATACCTGGCACTATCATTAGTTGCTGTAATGTTACGAGCGATATATCCTATTAGCACAGCTCGAATTCTAAGATACCAGTAATCTTGTCCAGCAACATAACGATCCTGTTTCCATACAATGTCTAGCATCTCTCTCTTGGCAATGACACTATTAGATACACATGTACTTAATACTTCTGTCAGCTGAGGTGACCATATTGGTACAGATGTGTTTGAAACATTAAGTGTGATTTTTGCTGCATTAAAATTGTCCCATTGTGTGTTAACAAGTGGAGTGAAATACGCTAAGTTGGTAGTCTCGTTGATGCTTAGTAAGATTCCATTAGGGTCTCTATCGGTGCAGGGAGTAGGGTAGCGAAAATCAGATGTAGCTATATCGAATGAGATCACTCTACAAGAGAGAGAGAGAGAGAGAGAGAGAGAGAGAGAGAGAAAGAGAGAGAGAGAAAGAGAGAGAGAGAGAGAGAGAGAGAGAGAGAGAGAGAGAGAGGAGGGGGAGGGAGAGAAGGGAAGCGAGTGAAAGAGCAGTCAATTGTCTGAAAATATTAGGTTTAGCAAGAAGCAACAAGTGGAAAAGCAACAAGGAAATGAGATGTTCATACATTTGAGTTTTGTTCCTGTTGCAGGAATTGTTGATCTGTGGGTTATATGGTGGCTTGACTGCTCGGACCAGTCTAAGATCAAGCGGAGGAGTAGTTGCTTTGCGAACAGTCACATATGTGTCATTATTTCTGCCAGTGAAGTACAAACAGCTACCAGAGCTGTTGGTACAGTTGGAAGGAGTACTGGACAAATTTGTAAGCATTAGCTCCCAGTCCATTTCACTAAAAATGAAAAAAATAACAGATAATGGAGGGAGGAAGGAAGGAAAGAAAGAAAAAAGATCGAGGAAGGAATGGAGAGGGAGAATGTACGTGTTACACTCACTTGAAATCTCCTTCAAAATCTTCCTTGAAAACCTCTCGCGTACAGTTCTCGTACTGCACAGTGACAGCCAGATTGTCTAAAGACCACACGTCACAATCTTGTCCTAAAGACATATTCACTGTGTACTGCTCCCATGAAATTGAAGACATTCGGTTTAAAATTTCATTCCCATTTATAGAAAAATTTAGTAGGCCAGTGCTATCGTTAAAAGTTGCTGTGACATTGAAGAGTTTAGAAGAGTAATTCAAAGTGACCATGGATCCATGATTTATTACCATAGGGACAATATGTGAGTCATTATTGTAGCTGTTTTTCTCTGTGCTATAGTAAAAATTAAGATTTTTTGTATAATTGAGACGATCGGTAGCTTTCAATAGAATCCCTTCATTAATATAGTTGAGGTCAGCGCAGTGTGGTGGATCTTTAAATGAAAGAATGAGAGAGAAGTCGATGGAGGCTTGCCTGTGAGGGAGTGATAAAAATTCATAACGATTATAAAACATGATGAGGTGGGGGGCATGTTTTCGTGTACTAGGCATCATAAAAGGAATAATATTGTCATAGATTAGTAGTTCTTGAAACAACTTTAAGATAACTATTAACTTTGTCTAATAGTAAACAGCTCTTGTATAGATAGTATGCATAAATATACATGTAACACAAATATTACACACAACTGAAATTAAAATTTTCAAATTCATCAAAACAGGAGCTTACTCCTGATCGTATTGAGCTAAATCCTCCATGATACAGTAATATGAATTGAGTTGACTTACATCAAAGTTCTGTTGAGTGGTTTGAATGGGAAGCAGTGCTCAGTAGTACAGCTACTAGCATTGAATGTGTCTTTGTAAGCAACAGCAAGATCAGTCGTGTTGTGAGGACAGAATGTGTCATTGTTACAGTCATGATTAGGATCAATTGGTCTCTGTAGTATTTTAGTAAGATATGTACTTGTGTCACTGTCTGAAGGACACAGGAGGCTAGTAAAAGATACTGGATTGTTGCTTCCTTGATGATACCAGTTAAAATTTGTAGATACTAATTCTGGTGATCCCATAAGTTCCCCATCAAGGTCTGTAGTATTGATGCAATAACAAGGTGTAGCTCGGCTTAGTTCAATCCTGAACTGGTACTGTGTGTTGCTGTCAACTGTGAAAGAGTCTTCAGTACAGTCACAAAATCCTGCAGTGGCGAGAATAGATTGATATGATCTTTGCTATGAACACAACAACCAGAGATGATTATTGTTGTACATCATTATACATGCTAAATTATTTGCTTTAATGAATCTAGTTTCGAAATATTGCGCAGTTGCCAAAAAGTGCGGAACATATTAATGTACTAAACTGAAACATGGCAGCCTTACCATTGTGATCGTGTGAGTAGTAGTGGAGTAAACTCCATTCACTGAACGGTTGAGCAGGATTTAGAGCGCTTCTGGACCGCACAGCAATTTGCACAACAGGCGGGGATGGATCATTGGTACAATTATTCTGCTTGAAATGTATCCTATGAGAGAAAGAGAGAGAGAGAGAGAGAGAGAGAGAGAGAGAGAGAGAGAGAGAGAGAGAGAGAGAGAGAGAGAGAGAGAGAGAGAGAGAGAGAGAGAGAGAGAGAGAGAGAGAGAGAGAGAGAGAGAGAGAGAGAGAGAGAGAGGGCAGTCAGGCAAGGCAAGGTGACCAATCAGACAGCCATCAAGACTCACTTAGCTAGTGATGCTGAGACATTCTGGAAGAGGACAGCACAAGAGACAAACCACAGCAGCAGCATCAAGTAGACGGTGACCCTCATTGCGTCTCCGTGCTCAAGTTTGCTGGGAAACCAGACTGAATCGAAATTAGTAGAAAAAACCTGCTTGTTTTTAATGCAACGATCGAGCCTGAGCGAGCGCAATGTTGATACGCGATGCTTGTATGAGACACAGTAAATTCTCCACTGTACGAAGTTGTGTATGTTAATAATCATTCATGTGTACAGTGCCGCATTGATTTTCGAAAAATTTCTGTAAAACATGTTTACATTTTTGTGCTCATTTCAGAGGGATAATTCCCATCTTGCGAGTGTGCAAACCTGTGTTCAGTGCAAGCAACAATGCAGAATTCTGGCATAGCCTCAAACTATAGAGATGTCGATAAATACAAAGATACAATACTTTTGAAGTTGCCTTATTTTGTAACTACATAATTATAAGCATGTGCATGTACATACTGCCACATGGAACCACCGGTCACTGGCCCTCACTAATGGTACTGTAACAATGGCAATCAAATGGTACATGTAACTGTCAATTCTTTGTTCACTGCATATGAAACACTGGAAAAGTTAGGAGGACCATAAACCTGACCCTATAGCCCCGCTCAGTATATTCCCTCTGAATTGTATTAAAAGAGATGGAGACTCAGTTTTTCAAATATGTATGTTTTGTTCAGGATGTGTGTACTTGTTAGTAAATATTATGTATGGTACATGGAGGAAGTGGGAAATGCAGCAGCTGTTGGACTCCTGCGAGTTTCTAGCCTGAATTCCAAGAGTTTCATGCATTGTGCGGCCGCTTGGACTCAGCTGCTTAATGTTCTGATGTTCTGCCTCTTGCATGACCAATGCAGCAACACTGGTTTAGTAATACACAAGCTAGACAATGCTTAGGCCAGGGCACATAACATGTCCTGCTGGGCTATATCAGTGACCCTCTGTGCATGGGGCAGCTAGTCAATGCTGGAATTCCTGCTCTACCAGTGACCCCCGGCCGGTGGTGATCATGAGTCAGCCTGTAACCTTCTGTGGGGCAGCAAGACACTGCTTATTGCACAGGTGTTCCACCTCTACTAGTGACCCCCTGTGGTGATTCCAGTGACCATCTGCGGTGCAGCTAGACACTGCTTAGTGCACAGGTGTTCTGGCTCTAATAGTGACCCCCTGTGGTATTTCTAGTGACCATCTGTGGGGCAGCTAGACACATCTTATAGTGCACAGGTGTTCAGTGACCTCCTGTGGTGCAACTACATGGCACACAACTGCTTATGGTACATGGTGCACAAATTAAATGTGCGGCTCTGTAATTACAGCCTGACTGTCATGATAAATTTGTATCAAGACTATACACGGTGAACTAGTAAGTGAAATAGATATCAGTGAAGCTTTTATAGTGTGTAGTGAGAGAGCTAGAGTGCTGAGTGGTTGAACTGCTATTATAGTCAAAAGAGAGCTTTTCTTCTTTCCCGATCAGCTGCTGCAAACGAATTGCACCGAACTAAGTAGAAGTGTGATTTTTGGTAGAACACAGCTTATTTAGACTAAATCAACTTCCAGATTAATTGAATATGAAAGAAACAAGAGGAGTACCCTATAATTATTATAATTATCCTAACTGAGTTGTTTTATAGTTTGTGCTTTAGTGAGGTTCGGATTAGTGAGAGTCTACTGTACTTAAATTTGAGCAAGTATCACATTCAATCCTGAAAATGTTGGTCTTAGAGGATTAGCAAAGTTCAGCTGTCTATTACAATCACAAATCACAGGTTTAGCCCATCAATATGCTACGCAAATTCAAATAATTTCACTCGTGATTTTTGAATCAATTTTTATAGTGCAACAAGTATAAAACATGAGGAATCACAACTGTATGTATGTGAGTGAATTTCGCACAAGGTATTATACACATAGAATCAACATGATACAGTTTGTCATAGAGACAATGCTACTATAGTACAGTACTGCTGTCTGAGATTAGAAGATGCTGTGCAGATCCGTTCAGATCGTTCTGCCTCCCGTTGGGAGAGAGCTGAGAATGATCAGGAGAAGGAGAGGCTATTTGATCTGGGCTGTCTGACAAGATAAGTTGATTGATGTTGCTCAGTTTTTCGTCTGTTTGTGAGTCTTGTGAGTTATTTGCGAATGTGGAAGGCAATGATGGATTCACATATACTCCAGCATTCGCTAAAAATGGAAAAATCGTGTTACATGCCTAATACAAAAATCACAGCCTTTATACAAAATTACTGTTTAAAATTTAGGTTATTCCTGGAATAAAGAACACTAGAATTACATCAAACAACGAATATACCATGCAATGGAGACTGCAACGGAGGTACAAAAATAAGATGAACAAATAGTACACAGACCCTGTAGGCCCTGGTAGAGCTGAGTTTTTACGTCACAACTTTATTCAACTTACGACAAAAATAACACAAATCTTATTAACACCAGCTGCAGTGGTACATAACAAATATTGAGGTACTACAGCTACTACTCACAAGATAAGTCTGCTGTCTTCATAACATACACTTGTGGTCTCTGCTCTTTCATCTTTTGTGCTCCAGATCCCTGTAGCAGCAGAAAGAGTGAGATGACAGAGTATGTTGTGATCAACTTGACTTACTGATACAGCCAGAGTGGATCGCTTGGTTGGAAACAATTTGCTGAGAAATTCCGACTGAGACTGCTTTGTCTTCCACCACTTACCATAAGCTTCTCTAACCTGCATCAAATTGATGATTATGCATCAAAATTGGAATAAATCTCAAAATTATGCAACTCCATTAATTTTATTTTAAATTACACTATTAAAATTAATGTCAATTTCCTTCGCTCATCTGTATTCAGAACTGTATTCAGTGAAGTCACATCAACACAAACTTGCTATTGCTTTTACAAATATTGTGCTGCATTTCATTTTAGTTAACCTGCTTTGAGAGAGGTACAAAGAGTATGAAAATGATGATTCCTTGACAAGCAATAAAGATGGTTATGATGTAGGCAATGAAGAGTAGTTCTTCTCTGAAGAACAGTACATTTCCGATCCATGTAATGCCCATTACGACCGTCAGCAGTATAATCACTTTCACCCAGTGCCTGTAAAGAGTACATGTAGAGAGTAACAAAGTACAGTGGAACCTGTCTATAGGCGTCACTGTCTGCTTATAACAGCCAGCTAGCTAGGGACCAAAAAGTACAGTAGAACCATGATCACCACCTGCTTAAAATAACAAGCTAGTTAGGGATCAAACAGTACAGTGGAACCTGTCTGCTTATTATAACCACCAGCTAGTTAGAGTACAGTGGAAAGCCTACAGCTGCTAGTACCATTAATACCTTGTTGACGCAACGTTATTTTTCTTATCTTGTTTTTTGAAGTGTCGGCACATGATCACAATAGTCATCACAAGAAATCCAATATTGATCTAAGAGACAAAAATATATCAAACATCTGCAGCACAGAGGTGGAGTGGACCTCACCAATGTGATCAATGTAACGGGAGCAATGAAGGCGTAGATAAAATGTGTATCATATCGGAGCCAACAGCTGCAGTGAAGAGAGGGTTAACAATTGAGAGAGTTACTGAACAATACTCCACTCACGCAGTCAGTGATCCATTGGAGTAGAAACCATAGTGATTACCCGTCTCGACTGTATCAACTAGGAAGCCAATGGGTGCTATAACAGCCATATAGAAGAGTGGTAACCCTGCATGAAGACAAGCAAGAAGTGATACCATTGACAAATAGTCATCCAACAGTGATCGATACTGGTAAAAAAATTACTTAGCAAATTTTCCATATTAATTTTGGTGCATGAAAAACTTCAACTATTCCTTTTTCATGTACGTTACTGACCAATGCCCAATGCTCCAATAGTCCATTGGTTACTACAGACTAATGGTCAATCGGTTACTAACCATAGCTAGTGATGGTAAATCCAGCAATATATCGTTTCCGGTGTTTAATGAACACTTTGACTAGTGCTACATACAAGACCACACCCTCCATTAGCATCCACATGAACACCACCAGGAACAGGTAGTGGAGCAACACAGCAATGGCTGAACAGACAACCTGTGTGCAGGAGAGTGAATAATCAGTGAGAGGACAGGAGGACATTCTTTACCTCATTCTCAGTTCTCTCCACACCCACTACAAACACGAGCTGGGCAGCAATCAAGTTGGCACACAACATACAGTGAATGTAGTTACGCATGCTCCACAAAGCCCTGAAGAAAAAAGTAAAATGCATTCAAATGAAGATTGTAGTTAAAATGAACACACTCACCTGAGCATCACATAGGCTAAAATTGTTGCTAACAAGAACACCAGTGATATGGGAACTAACACATATCCTGCAATAGTCAGAATTTTTCTATGAACTTGTGATATTTCCTGTAGAGATAGAAGTTCACAGTATGCACCTACCTCTCTCTCCCTCTCTGTCTCCCTCTTCCTCTCTCTTTTGCTCCCTCTCCCTCTCCCTCCCTCCCTCTGTGTCTCTCCCTCCAATATCTTACCACTCCAGGGCTAAGCAGAATAGCAAAGTGAGTAAGATGATTGCACGAACACTGCACAGATCCATCACTCATACGTTCAGCTGTACATCCAGTATTTTCCCTGGTCCAGAACATGGAATTCTCTCCGATCCCTCTCCTAAAATAAACAGTAGCACTTAACTCAATAATTAATTTTTATGCAATAAAACTCGGAAGACTCATAGAAAATTGACTTGACTTACTGGACATCGGCAAAAACACATTGAGCAGGACCAGGTGACACAGAATTGAAGAAAATTGTCACATTTTCCGAGAGATTTTGAGTGGAGCACACAGTACAGTTAATCACAGAAGAGATGATGGGATGAGTATAGCTGGTGTTATCAGAAGGCCTGAGAATGAATAGTGAAAAAGTTGTTATTACTGAAAGTGGAGTTGTCTCACTGTGGAATGAGCCAAGAGAGATTTTTGAAGTGGTATGAAGCAACCAGAACAGGCTCTGAAGAGCAGGGAAGAGACAAAATGAAATAAAATATTGCAATCAAAATTTTGTGCATATGCAGGTAAAATTTGATCCCAATAAAAATTATACCTCAAAATTTTTATACATGTAACTCTAATTATTTTTCTTAAAATTTATATACCCCTATGCTGCCCCTATGTCAGTGGTATTATGCATACCATTGAAGAGTCTCACCATTAAAGAGTACTCCAGGAAGAGTTATATTACTGCCTTCAATAGACAGGCCCACTACTCTGCCGGCATAGGACTGCACCTTCGTCACAACAAGAGCTGTGGGAAAACATGGAGACGGGGAAGTCAACATAATTATGAGAGCGGATTTGAGAAAAGGGGTCACTTCGCTCCTGCAATTTTCAAACGCATGCATGTTTTCAACATGCTCCAAGACAGCCATATTTAGTACCATGCCTCTGAAATTTGATATACAGCAACCAGAACGATCACATATTACAGACAAAAACTTTCAGTGAGTTTTAGTAATGTTTGAAATTGCTGGAGAGAAGTAACCCCTTTTTCAAATCCGCTCACATATTCTAAGAAAAGCATTACAGTAGTCTCAAATGCATAACAATCACTGTATTGAAACTTCCGAGAAAGAACGGTATTTCTAGAGCAGACAATGGTCTGTTGCTCTTAACAATAATGAAGATCATTATTGGTTACTGTAAACATCAAGAAATTATGTATACCATGTTGAACTTCATGTTATTCAGCATAATAATACTGAAATGGTACTTAGTCTGTTGCTATAGACAAGATTCTGATGACACGTTGAAAAAACTAACATTCGTACTTATATCAACAACACGAATGAACCTTCGAACCTTAAATTGGGAAGTTATATAGGCTGTACATAACAAACAACTGAGTTACTGTTCTATAGCAGACACTAGTCCTGATTGAGTGATTCTTGCTTTATACTGTACACAACAAACCACTGAGTTACTGCTCTATAGCAGACACTAGTCCTGATTGAGTGAATCTTGCTTTATACTGTACACAACAAACAACTGAGTTACTGCTCTATAGCAGACACTAGTCCTGATTGAGTGAATCTTGCTTTATACTGTACACAACAAACTACTGAGTTACTGCTCTATAGCAGACACTAGTCCTGATTGAGTGAATCTTGCTTTATACTGTACACAACAAACAACTGAGTTACTGCTCTATAGCAGACACTAGTCCTGATTGAGTGAATCTTGCTTTATACTGTACACAACAAACCAATGAGTTACTGCTCTATAGCAGACACTAGTCCTGATTGAGTGAATCTTGCTTTATACTGTACACAACAAACCACTGAGTTACTGCTCTATAGCAGACACTAGTCCTGATTGAGTGAATCTTGCTTTATACTATACACAATAAACAACTGAGTTACTGCTCTATAGCAGACACCAATTAACGCACTCAAGTCTTGCAGTGTGATAGTATTGTTGCTTGATAAATCATCAAAAACAGAATTGTCAGCAAATGAGAGAGCTATATCATCCAAGAGTTTTAAAAGATTAACTGCAGTTGTTGTGGTAGCCTATAGGACCAAGAAGAAAAGATACTGGAACTAATTCATTGCATGAACTCTAGATCTGCAGTGTTGCAGAATTAAAAAAGCATCAAAATAATAATAAATGCAGTGAATGCAAATGAGTACTGCATGCATTTTGTATGAAGTCTTTACAATGTAGTGGTATCTCACCTGGTCAGTAGTGCGCCTGGGAATTGAGCCGGTTTGAAACACTTCCAAAAATGTCTGCATATCATATAAACCAAACTCACTGATAAGCACAGTTTCCGCAGTAATACTCTCTACCTTGACGAATGTTTCATTGATGTTCTCTCTCGGCTGTTCATTGTAAGCTATTTGAAGTAGCTCCTGGCGTTGAGCAATGGTATAGTCCTCCTGTTGCTGTTCAAGATATTTCAAGAGTCCAGCTGTGGGGTTCTCTTTCGTCTACAAATAATTGTAATAAATGATGGTACAAAACAATCAAAGAGAGCATGCATGCGTGTCTCGGTACATACCAAATTTTTTATCTCCTCTATAGGAGCCGGTTGAGGAGATGGTGTAGGAGCCGGTTGAGGAGATGGTGTAGGAGATGGTGTATGAGATGGTGTAGGAGATTGTGTATGAGATGGTGCAGGAGATGGTGTAGAAGATGGTGTAGGAGTTGAAGAAGATCGAGTTGTAGGTTCTGGTGGAAGGATCTTGTCCAGATAGAGAGAGAGTGTGACGGATCGTGACGTGCCAATTCCATTGCATTTTGTGTAGTTTTGACTAGTGACACAGTTCACTAGTGTTATGTTATAACTAACAAGAAAAGATACATAACGTAACAGCACATACAAACACTATTCATACCTGGCACTATCATTCGTTGCTGTAATGTTAAGAGCGATATTTCCTATTAGCACAGCTCGAATTCTAAGATACCAGTAATCTTGTCCAGCAACATAACGATCCTGTTTCCATACAATATCTAGCATCTCTCTCTTGGCAATGGCACTATTAGATACACATGTACTTAATACTTCTGTCAGCTGAGGTGACCATATAGGTACAGATGTGTTTGAAACATTAAGCGTGATGGTTGCTGCATTAAAATTGTCCCATTGTGTGTTAGCAAGTGGAGTGAAATACGCCAAGTTGGTAGTCTCGTTGATGCTTAGTAAGATTCCATTAGTGTCTTGATCGGTGCAGGGAGTGGGGTAGCGAAAATCAAATGTAGCTATATCGAACTCGATCACACTACAAGAGAGAGAGTGCAAAGAGAGAGAGAGAGAGAGAGAGAGAGAGAGAGAGAGAGAGAGAGAGAGAGAGAGGAGAGAAGTGCACGAGTGAAAGAGCAGTCAGTATAAATTATTAGGTTTAGCATGAAGCAACAAGTAGAAAAAGTAACAAGGAAATGAGATGTTCATACATTTGAGTTTGGTTCCTGTTGCAGGAATTGCTTATCTGTGGGGCATGTGGTGGCTTGACTGCTCGAACCAGTCTAATATCAAGCAGAGGAGTAGTTGCTTTGCGAACAGTCACATATGTGTCATTATTTCTGCCAGTGAAGTACAAACAGCTACCGGAGCTGTTGGTACAGTTGGAAGGAGTACTGGACAAATTTGTAAACATCAGCTCCCAGTCCATTTCACTAAAAACAAGAGATTAACAGATAAGGGAGGGGAGACAGTAATTAAAGAAGGGATAAGAAGGGAAGGAGAAAGAAAAGAAAAATCGATCGAGGTAGGAATGGAGAGGGAGAATGTACATGTTACACTCACTTGAAATCTCCTTCAAAGTCTTCATTGAAAACCTCTCGCGTACAGTTCTCGTACTGCACAATGACAGCCAGATTGTCTAAAGACCACACGTCGCAATCTTGTTTTAAAGACATATTTACTGTGTACTGCTCCCATGAAATTGAAGATATTCGGTTGAAAATTTCATTCCCATTTTTAGAATAATTTAGCAGACCGGTGCTATCGTTAAAAGTTGCTGTGACGTTGAAGATTATAGAAGAGTAATTCAAAGTGACCATGGATCCATGATTTATTACCATAGGGACAATATTTGAGTCATTGTTGTAGTTGTCTTCGTTTGTGCTGTAGTAAAAATTAAGATTTTTTGTAAAATTGAGATGGTCGGTAGCTTTCAATAGGATCCCTTCATTAATATCGTTGAGGTCAGTGCAGCGTGATGAATTTTCAAATGTAAGAATGAGAGAGAAGTCGATGGAGGCTTGCCTGCGAGGGAGTGATAAAAATTCATAACAATTATAGAGCATGACGAGGTGGTATGTTTTCGTGTACTAGGCATCATAAAAGGAATACTATTATCATAGATTATTATCATACATTATTAGTTCTTGTAACAACTTTAAGATAACTATTAACTTTGTCTAATAGTAAACAGCTCTTGTATAGATAGTATGCATGAATATACATGCAGCACAAATATTACACAAAGATTAAAATTTCAAATTCATCAAAACAGGAGCTTATCATTCCAAGAAACATGAAACATGAGAAAATGCGCAGCAATTGTGTGAGAACTATACAGCCCTGGTATGGAGTACCGTTATAAGGTCCATACAACAACTGCCTTATAAGGTCTATACAACACTGTCTTAGAAAAAAAGTTTTGTGCATTCAAAGTTGTACGCTCATTGGAATGATAAGCCCCTGGTCAAAGTGAGTTGAATCTTTCTAAATTGAGTTGACTTACATCAGAGTTCTGTTGAGTGGTTTGAATGGGAAGCAGTGCTCAGTAGTACAGCTACTAGCATTGAATGTGTCTTTGTAAGCAACAGCAAGATCAGTCGTGTTGTGAGGACAGAAGGTGTCATTGTTACATGGATATGGCATAAGATTCATTCTTTGTAGTACTGGAGAAAGAAATATATTTGTGCTGTTGTCTGAAGGGCAAAGGTTAGGCTGATCTTCTGGTACTCCGTTTGAAAAAATTGTAGTTGTTTGATTGCTGTGTTCAAGGTGCCAAACCAATTCACCACCTGGCCAAATTTTTAGTGGTCCAGGTAAGTTAAGTTGTGTAACAAAAGCATAAGTATTAATGCAATAACAAGGTGAAGCTCGGCTTAGTTCAATCCTGAACTGGTACTGTGTGTTGTTGTCAACTGTGAAAGAGTCTTCAGTACAGTTACATAATCCTGCAATGGCGAAAATAGATTAATAATGAACTTTGCTATGAACACAACAACCAGAGAATTATTGTTGTACATCATTATACATGCAAACTTATTATGCATCTTGTGTACATGTACTAAACTGCCGGAGACCTGGCAGCCTTACCATTGTGATCGTACGAGTAGTAGTGAAGCAGGCTCCATTCACTGAACGGCTGAGCAGGATCTAGAGCGCTTCTCGACCGCACAGCAAGTTGCACAACAGGCGAGGATTTGGTACAATTATTGTTTTGCTCGAAATTTAGTCTATGAGAAAAAAGGGGCAGACAGGGAAGGCTAAGCTGACCAATAAGACAGCTATCGAGTCTCACTTGGCTAGTGATGCTGAGACTTGCTGGAAGAGGACAGCACAAGAGACGAAGCACAGCAGCAGCAAGTAGACGGTGATCCTCATCGCGTCTCCTCAAGTCAGGAAACAGACTGAAATTGCTATAAGAGGCGTGCTTGTTGTTTTAATGCAACGAGCCTGAGCGAGCGTTGTGTTTTGATACGCTTACAAATGTATCTCCAAATTCTCCTGACGCTTTCTAGACAGTACACAGTCACACAGCCTGCACACAGTAATTTTGTGTGTAGATTCTATGCTGTGTGATATTCATTCATGCATAAAGTGCATTGATGTATAAAATTTCTTATTTTGACTGAGTTCCAGAACTACATGGATATCATACAGTGGAACCCGTCTTAGAGGACACCCCTCATCCCTCTATAATGGACACTTACTGAATCCCAATATATAACCCACATAATGTATAGTAAACCCCTGACCAGGGGACACCCTCTCTATAATGGACAATTTTGTTGGTCCCAATGGTGTCCGCCTTAGAGAGGCTCCACTGTAATAGGGTTTTGACTTAGATAGTATTATAGCACATGTTATGCATGTTAAAGTTTTGCACATTCTTATTATTATGGAGACAGCCAGCTAGACACTAAGTTCCTTAAGGTATGTCCTCTTCAAGTAGTGTTACTTGTTAGTAAACAGGTATGGTACAATTGAGGAAGCGGGAAACATCTCTAAAGGCAGCAGCTAATTAGCTCATGTACACACACATTGTTGTCACAATGACGCAGTTGAGTAAACAGTGTGATCACTCATGCATTTAAGGACTTGATTGTTGTCGAATGAGTGCAGTTATGTGGGTTTCTAAAACCACAGGTTTCCTGGCTCTACCAGTGTCCCTCTGTGAGGCAGCTAGACACTGCTTAGTGCACAGGTGTCCTGGCTCTACCAGTGACCCTCTGTGGGGCAGCTAGACACTGCTTAGTGCACAGGTGTCCTGGCTCTACCAGTGACCCTCTGCGCATGGGGCAGCTATACACTGCTTAGTGCACAGTGAACCTTAGGCATACACTGCTTGGTGCACGGGTACCCTTGAGCTGGTCTATAATAGCCAGATATTGTGCACAGTGACCTATAGACTATGAGCATTATTTTTAGTGCACAATCATGTCACCATACGCTCATGCACGTGACTGTGTATATTGGAAGTGTGCATTTCAACACAACTACTGATTAATACACATAGGAACTTGCTATGAATCACAACACAAAAATTATTTACAGATTGCCCATCAATTTTTATACGATCAACCAGTCAATTTTTAACGATCAGTCAGATCAAAATTGCATGAATGTCAACAACATAAAATCGTGGATAGCATGTATATTAAATTCTGTTGTGTGTGCTAAAAATAACATCTTCATGTGTACAACATAAAAAAATTTACAAAGAGATAAAAATTTGTAATGAGTAGATAATACAATAGTTTATACCAGTGAAAAATGCAAAAATGGCTGTGTTATAATACAATGTGTAAAGAGAGAGAGAGAGAGAGAGAGAGAGAGAGAGAGAGAGAGAGAGAGAGAGAGAGAGAGAGAGAGAGAGAGAGAGAGAGAGAGAGAGAGAGAGAGAGAGAGAGAGAGCTAAAGTGGAGAGTGGTTGAACTGCTATAATAGTTAATAAAGTGAGCTTTTTCTTCTTTCCCGAGCACCTGAAAAATGAAATACGTCACTAGTGAATTGCAGAAAAGTGAGTGACAAGGTGATTGTTTGGTATGACACAGCTTATTTAGACCGACCCAACTTCCAGATTGAAAATGAAGGAAACAAGAGTAGTACCCTATAACTAACCAAACTGGGCTTGTGCATGTTAAAGTTTTGGAGAAAGTATTTTAACTTAGCACATACAAGCGGGAATTTATTTAGGCAATACAAAAATGCCTTTAACGTTATTCATGAGCATGCACTTAATGTTATTCATGGGGTCTGTTCTGTTGTTTACTTTCATTAGAAAGAAGTGTCTTTCTTTGTCCAGGGTTAGGAGCCAACTGACATTCTGGTAGTGTGAAAATAGACATAGCTGCAGGGAGGGAGGGAGGGAGGGAGGGAGGAGGGAGGGAGGGAGGGAGGAGGGAGGGAGGGAGGGAGGGAGGAGGGAGGGAGGAAGGGAGGGAGGAAGGGAGAGAGGGAGAGAGAGGGAGGGAGAGAGAGAGAGACAGAGAGAGAGAGAGAGAGAGAGAGAGAGGGAGAGAGAGAGGGAGGGAGAGAGAGAATTGCAATTACACTATAATTACAAGTACAAATACACTTATCATGCAACACAGACCAACAGCTGCACAACATGTCGTGTATAATGTGTATACTATCTCACTGTGAGTAAGTTCGTGTATTCTTGATCCTAAGCACTTGAAGAAGCTGTGTTTCATTGCTTCATTTGCTGTCCAGCGCTTGTCAGATTGGAAACGGAGCAGTTTATTCATGAGATCTAGACCCTCTGAATCTAGTCTATGGAGAAGAAGTGAAAGATGACACCAGCTTTGTGTGTGTGTGTGTGTGTATGTGTGTGTGTGTGTGTGTGTGTGTGTGTGTGTGTGTGTGTGTGTGTGTGTGTGTGTCTGTAGTCTCTGTATGTTCCCTGTACCTTGGTACATGAAGACTGAGTGGTTCACAGGAGTATTTGGGAAAGGCGCCGGCTTTGAAGTCTTTGTTCTGTGTGATGCCCGGCCATGTTGATTCATTGGGTGTGCCGAGAACCTATAAGTTGAAAAGTCAAAATTACACAATGGCGTAGATTAGTGAGGGTTTACTGTAGCTACTGGTACAAGGCTGTTCAGATTAGTGAGGGTCTACTGTAGCTACTGGTACAAGGCTGTTCAGATTAGTGAGGGTCTACTGTAGCTACTGGTACAAGGCTGTTCAGATTAGTGAGGGTCTACTGTAGCTACTGGTACAAGGCTGTTCAGATCAGTGAGGGTCTACTGTAGCTACTGGTACAAGGCTGTTCAGATTAGTGAGGGTCTACTGTAGCTACTGGTACAAGGCTGTTCAGATTAGTGAGGGTCTACTGTAGCTACTGGTACAAGGCTGTTCGGATTAGTGAGGGTCTACTGTAGCTACTGGTACAAGGCTGTTCGGATTAGTGAGGGTCTACTGTAGCTACTGGTACAAGGCTGTTCAGATTAGTGAGGGTCTACTGTAGCTACTGGTACAAGGCTGTTCGGATTAGTGAGGGTCTACTGTAGCTACTGGTACAAGGCTGTTCGGATTAGTGAGGGTCTACTGTAGCTACTGGTACCTTCCAAATCAGCATGAGCTCTTCTTCTACATTGGAGCCAGGGAACATTGGTCGACCATTAACCATCTCGAACAGTATGCAGCCAACACCCCTATAGTGAGAGATGTAACAGAATCAAGTATATAGGAAAAAATCAGCTAGAGTGCATACAAAAGAGCTGAAATAATGGTCTTTAAAAACATAATAATTCACTATGGTCCTAAGGAATACCATGTACAGTACAGAAGAGCACTCACCACATATCAATGCTTCCTGTGTATACAGTTGAGCCGAGCAACACATCTGGTGGTCTGTACCTGCATGTAGAAGAACATGCAGAAAACGATAAACGTCATCTCATAATAGTGCATTTACACAGTAACTTCAGAACTGTGCCAGACTGGTGTAGATTTTATTTTTAAAGGTTGATAGTAGTACAACAAACAACTGGCACTTCCCAAGTACTAGTCTCTCTATTGATATCAAACTTTGAAAATAAAATTAAACTAGTCTGGTCAGGAGCGCATATAAACAAGGGAGCATGTAACTCTGAACACTACCCCATATAACGGCGAAATCCTAATATGGCTGACTTGCTATTTTAGTTACTTCCATATAAAGTATAAATGTGACGTTTGCGGATGTAATAACTAGTACACGCCCGTTATTAATAATATACCGGGTGGAGGCGCGGTTGAAATTATAGACCTTATATGGATTATAGTTCTTATATGGAAACTATTATTTTTAGAACAGCCGCCATGTTAGGATTTCGCCGTTTACAGAGTTACATGCTCCCTTGTTTATATGCGCTCCTGGTCTGGTCCAGTTCTAAAGTTGCTAGTGTAAATGCATGATACTCAATCTAATTCAGCGTACGTAAAATAATTTCTTACTAACCATAATGTGACGACTTCGTTCGAGTATGTTTTAGTCGGCACAGACTTCGCTCTAGCCAGCCCTGTAGAGACAAAAGAGAAATAAAATACTTACACGCAACACTGGTAGGAGTTTAAACAGCAGATTGCCGGACACCCTTGGGACTCCCAAAGTGTCTTGAATATAGAGTTGTCATGATTTAACGGGCCATTCCGCATACGAAGTGTCACATGCAGTGTATAGGTATTTATATTTGAGGGGTGCCCCATTGAGGGGCTCCACTGTATTTCCAAGAACTTTAATTTATCGACCAACACCCAAAGATTGATTGCAGGGTTACCAGTGTGCAAGAATCGTACACACAGTGTTCTTGTGCAACCGTTTTACATCCATTATTATAGGGAAGCTTATAACCGGCAGAGCAGCATGACATTTACCATTATTGTGCTATCCGAAGTCGCTGGAATGACAGTGCTGTGATCCTAGTACTAGTACTTACCAAAGTCGGCCAGCTTGAGGTCGCCATTTTCACTGATGAGGAGGTTTTGTGGTTTCAAGTCTCTGTGCAGCACTCTTCGAGAGTGACAGTAAGCTAGCCCTCTTAGCAACTGGAACAAAAATAACTGCAAACACAAAGATCATAAGCAATGCACTACCAAAACAACTTAAGTTTGCACAAAAAATTTTGATGATTACATTTTGTTTATCAGCCAAATTTTGCCTACAAAACTAGGAGTCTCAGCCTAAAAATGATGTACGTAAACCAACTCTTCATTTCTCTCACTTCCTTTTTTCCTTTGTCATCTCGCTCTCCCCATCCTTCCCTCCCTCCCTCCCTCTCCCCTCTCCTCCTCCCTCCCTCCCTCCCTCTCCCTCTCTCCTCCCTCCCTCTCCCTTCCCTCCCTCCTCTCCCTTTCCTCACCCTGGTATTATTGATAGCCATCATTCCACAGCATCGGTCTAGGTACTGCTTCAAATCTTGATCGACGTACTCGAAGATGAGTGTGAGTGAGTATGATGTGTGAATGATATCGTGTAGTGTGACAATGTTAGCGTGCTTCAGGTCCTTCAGCAGCGAGACCTCTCTGATAGCTGTACAAGGAGCACCCTCCTCGTGCTCCAAGCGGATCTCTTTCAGGGCAACTATCTTTCCTGTGATGCTGAAAGAAAACAAACATTTTATTGATAGAATGCATTCGACTGCAAGACCATACATAATGGAGCCTCACGAGAAAAATGTGCACGAGTGCACAAATTTTAGGTGTTGCAAATATCTGGACCATAGAAGGCTAGTGTTAAAAATAGTATTTGTGCTTATGTAAATTAAAAAATTTTATTTTGTGTTCACATTAATATTTCATATTGAAAAAAATTTGTCCAAGAAAATTTAAAACATTAACGCAGCAGATGAGGCAAATTTTCTATTATAATGGTATATTATTATTAATTAAAAAAAAATAATCTACCTGCTTTTTCCCTTGTAGACAGTTGCGTAAGTACCCTGGATAAAGAAACAGTGGAACACAATAAAATCAATTTATATCAATCTTTAATTTCCAGGGCAAAGTAGAGTACAGTTGTGACACAGAGAATACCAACCACATGCCTCATCCTGTGTGATATGAGCTAACCACAAGTGTGTGGATACTTATAGATTATTCACGAGTTTTGATAGGCAACAGCTATTGGTTGCATGCCTCAATAGATCATGAATCATGTGTAGCTATAGTACAAAATTTGCTTCCGCTAATTCAATGTTTTGACAACAAATTCAGACCTGTCACAGTGTCTTACACACAGTTCCACATCAGCAAAAGTTGTGACATAACTTAGGTTATAAAAATTAGTTGACTTATCAGCCGCCCCCGGGCTGCCTTATAAGGAGTTCTCATGAATACTCGGTGCACATTCAAAGGCACTTGGGTACCCTCAGGGCTATGAATATGGTTAGCAGCAATTGGATTCACCAGTGAATCAGTCTGAAATATGTGCATCATGCTGGCACCTTCTCAATGCTCAGGAGAGGTGAATCACATTAAGGTAAGTGGGACTTCTCAATCGTACGTAGGCAATGTGAAATTCAGAACTTTCGATTATGAGTGATTTCAACAAAATCGAGCCGAAAGATACAAGGCTTAGTATCAGTATCTGACACTGAAAGAATATAAATGGGATTTAGGTGTGTACCAATTTCACACTTTATGCCTCCTTGTTTTTTGTATTGGAATTCCTTTATGCAGAATAAAACAATACCTACCACAGAAACAGCCAAAACTATCTATTTCGACCCATACTACAGAGCACATTCTTCACTACGTACCTCTCCAAGTTTCTCTAGTTTTGAATAAGTTGCTAATTTTCCAAACCCAACTTCTGACTGCAGTGAGAGAGAGAGTGTGTGATATTATACGAACAGTGCTAAACGAAGCCTTTCTTACCAAAGATGCCCTCCTTTGTCGTCTATTTGCACCGGGCATAAATATCGTCTTTCCTTCGTGTGGTGATAAAGGTCGACTTGACAAATCCATTGTACTCTGAGAGACCATGCTCGGACCATTTTTAGCTGATGTTGAAGAAAGAGGACGGTTGACTTGAGATATCGAAGCTGAACGACCAAGATTGCCGAATATTGGTAAAGTAAATCTCTTTGGGTTGTCAACTTCAGGAAAGTGACCTGAGTACTGGAGGTGGGAAAATAGAGTAAGATATCAAAGAAAGTGGTATTGTAAAACAAGGCGCGCAATTATCCAGCTCGAGTTGCTGAAACAGACTGTGTCTGATACTTTATATTGTGTTCACTTACTCTCATTTGCCGGCCGCCTGCTTTCACCCGCTTGAGACTGTGAGTCCCGGATTGCAGCGGGCCTGCATCTGGATACACATCACTATCTGCTCGTGACCTCCCTCCTCCTTCTGCTCCGTTCACAAAACCATTTCTAGCCGCACCAGAAACTCCTAAAGAACAAAAAGCACTTTTTAGTCGTCTGCAAAGTGTAACGTGAGCTAATCTAGCGTGCAATCACTCCACGGTCTACTACACTCGCCAGCCAACCGTAGTACAGCGCGGGAAGTACAAAGTTTGCGCTGTACAGTACGCCGAGACATAAATCATCATGCATGCACACAGCTACAGGCGCTCCGAGTCAATCAAAACAGCAGCTGCTGCGACGCACCTCCGTCTGCTATATCTGTGTAGGAGTGTTCTCGGCTCTTCTTGGATCGTCCCAGGGTCCGCGACAAGCGATCCTTGAAGGTGATCTTGCTCGCAGTGCTAGCGCCGTCCGGATTCATCCTCGCTGCGCCGTGTAGCGGTACTCTTTCAGCGCTGCGTTCCAGCAGTGACTTGCTGAGCAGAACTGCAGTAAAATGCCACACCCTTCTTTGTTTAATAATCAGCAGAGACTAATTACAGGTTCTTGCAGTAACAATATTCATGATTTATACAGAGCTTGTTCTAGTAGTTCCACAGCTTTCCCTCCTCCTCTCGCACGCCGTGCAATATCTAGAGCTAGGAAGAGAGAGAGATGCTCAAAGACTACAGCATGCTCTAGCTGTGGCGCTAACCTGTTCTACCATGGCGGTCAGTGGTGTGAGCACTTGCTCCATTATGGAGTAGAACAGCAATCACCTCGGCCTGCCCTTCCTGCAGACGAGGCAGTGGAGATAGGAAAACAGCTAAGCACCTACTGCCAGATGGTCATATCAACGCTTGCATTTTAACAACTATAGCTTTCCGCTTTTTCAAATAGCTAAGTTATAAGCAGTTTCCCAACTCCTGGAACCCAGGCTAGGAGCTCACAGGAGTACTGGCAGTACTGCAGGTGTGGGCAGTCCCACCTGAACCTATAGTGGTCGGGAGACACAGCCAGTAGTGCTTATCATTTTAGGTAAGTTTGCGTTTACAAGTGTACTTCAGAGTCCATTCAAGTGCTCACTTTAGCAGCATAGTGTAGAGGCGTGGCTAGCCCTGTGCCAGCTGGTTTGGTTACATCTACTCCTTCCTCTATCAAGTACTCCAGAGTGGATACCATTCCAGCCATGCAGGCGTGATGGACAGCCTCACGACCAAGAGCATCCACCTTGTGCAAATCAGCCTGCAACAAAGAAATATTATATGCAATAATTATGCATGTAGAGCATAAAATGAAGCACAAAGTGTCACCTTCATGCACTAATGCGTTCAGTCTCTGTAGTCTCTGTTGTCTTTATTCACACGATGGAGGATGATCGAGACTGAACACATTAGTGCATTAAGGTGACAGAAAATTCTCTGATGTCAGTGTCTAAGCGGTCTAAGTACCTGACATTCTTGCACAAGATATCTAGTGGTCTCAACATGGTCGCTCCTGGCAGAGTCCATAACCGGAGTCACTCCACAACTATCAGCACAGTCGATGTCGTACTTGCATCTGCAGAAAAATATTACCCAAAAATTCTGACCAGTTAAACTATTTGCACTTAATAGCTATAATATAACTATTTCATCAAAGCGGCTTCCTATAAATTTTTATACAAGTAGCTAAGTAAAAAATGGTTGGTTGGTCTATTGTGTAGGGTTGGACTCAACCTTGTCTTCAGAATTTTAACAGCTGATGTGCGTCCATGAAGAGCTGGGATAGAAAGCATCAATTCAACCAAAGCAGTGATCAATTAGTCAGAGAGAGAGAGCGAGTGAGAGAGAGTGAGAGTGAGAGTGAGAGTGA